>OX638101.1:18685630-19237012 GCA_951804965.1 Horisme vitalbata | reverse complement strand
ACCTAACCTAACCTAACCTAACCTAACCTAACCTAACCTAACCTAACCTAACCTAACCTAACCTAACCTAACCTAACCTAACCTAACCTAACCTAACCTAACCTAACCTAACCTAACCTAACCTAACCTAACCTAACCTAACCTAACCTAACCTAACCTAACCTAACCTAACCTAACCTAACCTAACCTAACCTAACCTAACCTAACCTAACCTAACCTAACCTAACCTAACCTAACCTAACCTAACCTAACCTAACCTAACCTAACCTAACCTAACCTAACCTAACCTAACCTAACCTAACCTAACCTAACCTAACCTAACCTAACCTAACCTAACCTAACCTAACCTAACCTAACCTAACCTAACCTAACCTAACCTAACCTAACCTAACCTAACCTAACCTAACCTAACCTAACCTAACCTAACCTAACCTAACCTAACCTAACCTAACCTAACCTAACCTAACCTAACCTAACCTAACCTAACCTAACCTAACCTAACCTAACCTAACCTAACCTAACCTAACCTAACCTAACCTAACCTAACCTAACCTAACCTAACCTAACCTAACCTAACCTAACCTAACCTAACCTAACCTAACCTAACCTAACCTAACCTAACCTAACCTAACCTAACCTAACCTAACCTAACCTAACCTAACCTAACCTAACCTAACCTAACCTAACCTAACCTAACCTAACCTAACCTAACCTAACCTAACCTAACCTAACCTAACCTAACCTAACCTAACCTAACCTAACCTAACCTAACCTAACCTAACCTAACCTAACCTAACCTAACCTAACCTAACCTAACCTAACCTAACCTAACCTAACCTAACCTAACCTAACCTAACCTAACCTAACCTAACCTAACCTAACCTAACCTAACCTAACCTAACCTAACCTAACCTAACCTAACCTAACCTAACCTAACCTAACCTAACCTAACCTAACCTAACCTAACCTAACCTAACCTAACCTAACCTAACCTAACCTAACCTAACCTAACCTAACCTAACCTAACCTAACCTAACCTAACCTAACCTAACCTAACCTAACCTAACCTAACCTAACCTAACCTAACCTAACCTAACCTAACCTAACCTAACCTAACCTAACCTAACCTAACCTAACCTAACCTAACCTAACCTAACCTAACCTAACCTAACCTAACCTAACCTAACCTAACCTAACCTAACCTAACCTAACCTAACCTAACCTAACCTAACCTAACCTAACCTAACCTAACCTAACCTAACCTAACCTAACCTAACCTAACCTAACCTAACCTAACCTAACCTAACCTAACCTAACCTAACCTAACCTAACCTAACCTAACCTAACCTAACCTAACCTAACCTAACCTAACCTAACCTAACCTAACCTAACCTAACCTAACCTAACCTAACCTAACCTAACCTAACCTAACCTAACCTAACCTAACCTAACCTAACCTAACCTAACCTAACCTAACCTAACCTAACCTAACCTAACCTAACCTAACCTAACCTAACCTAACCTAACCTAACCTAACCTAACCTAACCTAACCTAACCTAACCTAACCTAACCTAACCTAACCTAACCTAACCTAACCTAACCTAACCTAACCTAACCTAACCTAACCTAACCTAACCTAACCTAACCTAACCTAACCTAACCTAACCTAACCTAACCTAACCTAACCTAACCTAACCTAACCTAACCTAACCTAACCTAACCTAACCTAACCTAACCTAACCTAACCTAACCTAACCTAACCTAACCTAACCTAACCTAACCTAACCTAACCTAACCTAACCTAACCTAACCTAACCTAACCTAACCTAACCTAACCTAACCTAACCTAACCTAACCTAACCTAACCTAACCTAACCTAACCTAACCTAACCTAACCTAACCTAACCTAACCTAACCTAACCTAACCTAACCTAACCTAACCTAACCTAACCTAACCTAACCTAACCTAACCTAACCTAACCTAACCTAACCTAACCTAACCTAACCTAACCTAACCTAACCTAACCTAACCTAACCTAACCTAACCTAACCTAACCTAACCTAACCTAACCTAACCTAACCTAACCTAACCTAACCTAACCTAACCTAACCTAACCTAACCTAACCTAACCTAACCTAACCTAACCTAACCTAACCTAACCTAACCTAACCTAACCTAACCTAACCTAACCTAACCTAACCTAACCTAACCTAACCTAACCTAACCTAACCTAACCTAACCTAACCTAACCTAACCTAACCTAACCTAACCTAACCTAACCTAACCTAACCTAACCTAACCTAACCTAACCTAACCTAACCTAACCTAACCTAACCTAACCTAACCTAACCTAACCTAACCTAACCTAACCTAACCTAACCTAACCTAACCTAACCTAACCTAACCTAACCTAACCTAACCTAACCTAACCTAACCTAACCTAACCTAACCTAACCTAACCTAACCTAACCTAACCTAACCTAACCTAACCTAACCTAACCTAACCTAACCTAACCTAACCTAACCTAACCTAACCTAACCTAACCTAACCTAACCTAACCTAACCTAACCTAACCTAACCTAACCTAACCTAACCTAACCTAACCTAACCTAACCTAACCTAACCTAACCTAACCTAACCTAACCTAACCTAACCTAACCTAACCTAACCTAACCTAACCTAACCTAACCTAACCTAACCTAACCTAACCTAACCTAACCTAACCTAACCTAACCTAACCTAACCTAACCTAACCTAACCTAACCTAACCTAACCTAACCTAACCTAACCTAACCTAACCTAACCTAACCTAACCTAACCTAACCTAACCTAACCTAACCTAACCTAACCTAACCTAACCTAACCTAACCTAACCTAACCTAACCTAACCTAACCTAACCTAACCTAACCTAACCTAACCTAACCTAACCTAACCTAACCTAACCTAACCTAACCTAACCTAACCTAACCTAACCTAACCTAACCTAACCTAACCTAACCTAACCTAACCTAACCTAACCTAACCTAACCTAACCTAACCTAACCTAACCTAACCTAACCTAACCTAACCTAACCTAACCTAACCTAACCTAACCTAACCTAACCTAACCTAACCTAACCTAACCTAACCTAACCTAACCTAACCTAACCTAACCTAACCTAACCTAACCTAACCTAACCTAACCTAACCTAACCTAACCTAACCTAACCTAACCTAACCTAACCTAACCTAACCTAACCTAACCTAACCTAACCTAACCTAACCTAACCTAACCTAACCTAACCTAACCTAACCTAACCTAACCTAACCTAACCTAACCTAACCTAACCTAACCTAACCTAACCTAACCTAACCTAACCTAACCTAACCTAACCTAACCTAACCTAACCTAACCTAACCTAACCTAACCTAACCTAACCTAACCTAACCTAACCTAACCTAACCTAACCTAACCTAACCTAACCTAACCTAACCTAACCTAACCTAACCTAACCTAACCTAACCTAACCTAACCTAACCTAACCTAACCTAACCTAACCTAACCTAACCTAACCTAACCTAACCTAACCTAACCTAACCTAACCTAACCTAACCTAACCTAACCTAACCTAACCTAACCTAACCTAACCTAACCTAACCTAACCTAACCTAACCTAACCTAACCTAACCTAACCTAACCTAACCTAACCTAACCTAACCTAACCTAACCTAACCTAACCTAACCTAACCTAACCTAACCTAACCTAACCTAACCTAACCTAACCTAACCTAACCTAACCTAACCTAACCTAACCTAACCTAACCTAACCTAACCTAACCTAACCTAACCTAACCTAACCTAACCTAACCTAACCTAACCTAACCTAACCTAACCTAACCTAACCTAACCTAACCTAACCTAACCTAACCTAACCTAACCTAACCTAACCTAACCTAACCTAACCTAACCTAACCTAACCTAACCTAACCTAACCTAACCTAACCTAACCTAACCTAACCTAACCTAACCTAACCTAACCTAACCTAACCTAACCTAACCTAACCTAACCTAACCTAACCTAACCTAACCTAACCTAACCTAACCTAACCTAACCTAACCTAACCTAACCTAACCTAACCTAACCTAACCTAACCTAACCTAACCTAACCTAACCTAACCTAACCTAACCTAACCTAACCTAACCTAACCTAACCTAACCTAACCTAACCTAACCTAACCTAACCTAACCTAACCTAACCTAACCTAACCTAACCTAACCTAACCTAACCTAACCTAACCTAACCTAACCTAACCTAACCTAACCTAACCTAACCTAACCTAACCTAACCTAACCTAACCTAACCTAACCTAACCTAACCTAACCTAACCTAACCTAACCTAACCTAACCTAACCTAACCTAACCTAACCTAACCTAACCTAACCTAACCTAACCTAACCTAACCTAACCTAACCTAACCTAACCTAACCTAACCTAACCTAACCTAACCTAACCTAACCTAACCTAACCTAACCTAACCTAACCTAACCTAACCTAACCTAACCTAACCTAACCTAACCTAACCTAACCTAACCTAACCTAACCTAACCTAACCTAACCTAACCTAACCTAACCTAACCTAACCTAACCTAACCTAACCTAACCTAACCTAACCTAACCTAACCTAACCTAACCTAACCTAACCTAACCTAACCTAACCTAACCTAACCTAACCTAACCTAACCTAACCTAACCTAACCTAACCTAACCTAACCTAACCTAACCTAACCTAACCTAACCTAACCTAACCTAACCTAACCTAACCTAACCTAACCTAACCTAACCTAACCTAACCTAACCTAACCTAACCTAACCTAACCTAACCTAACCTAACCTAACCTAACCTAACCTAACCTAACCTAACCTAACCTAACCTAACCTAACCTAACCTAACCTAACCTAACCTAACCTAACCTAACCTAACCTAACCTAACCTAACCTAACCTAACCTAACCTAACCTAACCTAACCTAACCTAACCTAACCTAACCTAACCTAACCTAACCTAACCTAACCTAACCTAACCTAACCTAACCTAACCTAACCTAACCTAACCTAACCTAACCTAACCTAACCTAACCTAACCTAACCTAACCTAACCTAACCTAACCTAACCTAACCTAACCTAACCTAACCTAACCTAACCTAACCTAACCTAACCTAACCTAACCTAACCTAACCTAACCTAACCTAACCTAACCTAACCTAACCTAACCTAACCTAACCTAACCTAACCTAACCTAACCTAACCTAACCTAACCTAACCTAACCTAACCTAACCTAACCTAACCTAACCTAACCTAACCTAACCTAACCTAACCTAACCTAACCTAACCTAACCTAACCTAACCTAACCTAACCTAACCTAACCTAACCTAACCTAACCTAACCTAACCTAACCTAACCTAACCTAACCTAACCTAACCTAACCTAACCTAACCTAACCTAACCTAACCTAACCTAACCTAACCTAACCTAACCTAACCTAACCTAACCTAACCTAACCTAACCTAACCTAACCTAACCTAACCTAACCTAACCTAACCTAACCTAACCTAACCTAACCTAACCTAACCTAACCTAACCTAACCTAACCTAACCTAACCTAACCTAACCTAACCTAACCTAACCTAACCTAACCTAACCTAACCTAACCTAACCTAACCTAACCTAACCTAACCTAACCTAACCTAACCTAACCTAACCTAACCTAACCTAACCTAACCTAACCTAACCTAACCTAACCTAACCTAACCTAACCTAACCTAACCTAACCTAACCTAACCTAACCTAACCTAACCTAACCTAACCTAACCTAACCTAACCTAACCTAACCTAACCTAACCTAACCTAACCTAACCTAACCTAACCTAACCTAACCTAACCTAACCTAACCTAACCTAACCTAACCTAACCTAACCTAACCTAACCTAACCTAACCTAACCTAACCTAACCTAACCTAACCTAACCTAACCTAACCTAACCTAACCAGTCTCAGCCCGTCCGCTGTCGCGAGCGGATGTGTTTTCGTTAGCTCCGTCAATCGACATTAGATTCCATCAAGTTTCATCATCTTACATCAAGTGCCATCACTTTACATCAGGTTCCATCATCTTGTGTCAAGTCCCATCAGTTTACATCAAGTGCCATCATCTTGCATCTCTTGCCATCACTTTACAACAGTTCGCATCAAGTGCCATCAGTTTACATCAGACCGCACCATATTCCATCAGTGATTGTGACATTACACAATAATCAAAATGCCTTTGACTCACTCACCAAAGGCGAAAAAGGGAGTAGTTAACAACGAACTCCCAGAACAGAAGTTGAACGAGCTCGTGGGGCCTGCGCATAAGGCTCCAGACGATAATACGGGAATCCAAGAGCTTTCATTGGAACTCATAAATAGCCCACCGGAAAAGGAAAAGTACGCAAATAGAACAGCGGAAGCGAAAGCATGCCTTACCAAAGCGAAGATTCACATGAAAAATTCAAGGAACTTAAAAACCGAAATTAAGGAGGAAGTTACGAAAGCGGTGGAACGTCTGTATGCTTTGGTGAAGGAAGCAGAAACGGCAAACAAAAACGAAGGGGAAGGGTCAGAGCAGAGTAAGGTTGTGAAACCGCGGCAAGTAGAAAACAAGAAATCGAAAGAGTATAGAAAAGAGGAAGACGAACTTCTTAAGAAAATAGAGGAACACACTAATTTACTGAAGGATAATAATAAAAGAATGGAAAAATTACAAGAGATAATTGGTAAACAGCAAGAAACAATAGAGAGAACCATGTACCCGAATCCTGCAGTTAGCCAAACCGAGACATCGCTACACTTTGATCAGGTTAAATCCGAACTCCAAGAGGCGTGTGCAGCCATACAAAAAGCTGTAACTGTACCATCAGCCGAATACCAACAATTAAGCGAAGGCATTAAGAGCCTAGGAGTGGCGCTAACGTCAACCAAAGACCAGCTTGAAACTATTAATGGAGCACAGATAATGTCTTATGCGGATATGGCCAAAAAACCGGTGGCAACAAAACTGCATACATTAATAATATCCTCTTCGGATCTGGCAGACACTAGTTCAACAGTCCTGGACAAAATAAGGGATGCAGTGGATGCGAAATCAACAGGCATACGCGTTGACACGGTTCGCAAAGCCAAGGACCAGAAGGTGGTCATTGTATGTAAGAACCAAGATGACATACAAAAACTGCAAAGGAGACTGGAAAGTGGTGCAAAAGGACTGAAGGTGGAAGAGGCAAAAAGTAAGGACCCGTTTGTCATCATAAGGAATGTTCTATCGCACAATTCGGATGAAGATGTACTCAAGGCATTAAAATCCCAGAACCCTCACATCACTGCGGATATTCCTGACGGGGAATATAGGGCGATAGTAAAATACAGAAGAAGGGCGCGTAATCCACTGGAGAGCAACATAATTCTCCAAGTATCGCCGTTGTTGTGGCAGAAATTGACGTCAGCGGGCATGGTCCATGTAGACCTGCAACACCGTCAGGTACACGATCAGAGCCCGTTACTACAGTGCTCGAAGTGCCTAGGATTTGGTCATGGGCGGAAGTTCTGCAAGGAGACGGAGGATCTCTGTAGCCACTGTGGCGAGCAACATCACCGTAAAGATTGTCCAGCATGGAAAGCAGGTGACTTACCGTCTTGCCGTAACTGCAAAATGGCGAAGATGGAAAAACACGAACACAATGCATTTGATATCAACTGCCCAATAAGAAGTCGCTGGGACACACTAGCAAGATCCAGCGTCGCATATTGTTAGTGGCAAGTTACAGTGACAGTGCTGAACTCGAAGTTATGTATATACAATAATATTAAAAAAAAAAAAAAAAAAAAAAAAAAAAAAAAAAAAAAAAAAAAAAAAAAAAAAAAAAAATTAGAATAAAAATTGTGATCACATATGTAATAACATACACAAAAAAAAAAAAAAAAAAAAAAAAAAAAAAAAAAAAAAAAAAAAAAAAAACATAACTTCTAAATATTATATTGTCACGATTGTACACCACTTATCACCCTCTTTGTAAATGTATATAAATTAGTACTAAGGTCTACTCGCATACCCTCAATCACCTGATAAGATGAAAGAATAAATCTCATGATTTGTATCAGAGTAGTCTTGTCGGGCGAGTGAGGATATTGTAAACTCTTCAAATTTGTTATAATGTTATTTTGTCATTTTGTATTAAATTTTAATTGTTCATCATCTTCCATCAGTTCACATCAATTTGCATCAAATAGCATCACTTAACATCAAATCAACATCATCATACATCAAATCGCTTCATTTAACATCAAGTCTACATCATCTTACATCAATTTGCATCATAACAAAACAAAACTTTGGAATTGTCATACACATTGTATTCCCTTAGAGGGATATCTATAAAATTGAGATTGTTATAGCATTGTCAACATTTTGTTTCAACTTTCATTTTGTTATAATATTATTCAGTTGATATGTTCTGTCAAAGCGTCATCATATATAAGTTAGCATCACTTCACATCATGTTGCATCATTTTCCATCAGATCGCATCACTTAACATCAAATCAACATCATCTTACATCAAATCGCTTCATTTAACATCAAGTCTACATCATCTTACATCAGCAATACATAGGATCGCATCACTTAGCATCGGGTCGCATCATCTGAAGCGATTCGATGTTGGGTGATGCGAACTGATGTAAGTCCACATCACATCACATGAATTAGCATTAAGTAGAATAACGGGTCATCAATTGTGTCCCTGCACATATTAGCAGCATCACTAGAAAAGCTAAGATATTTATATTAAAGTTATTATGTATTATAGTTAAAATAGTTTATAGTATGAATAGTTTATAGTATGAAAATACTTTTATATGACCTTTTCACCTTTTGTGTCTCTTGCGCTTGCAAATAATAGGTATCAAAATTTGGCATTGTTAAAAGTATAGTATTCCCCTAGAGGGACTTCTTTAAAATTGTAAATAGTTAATAACATTAACTTATAGTTGAATAAAGGCTCTGACCCCGATGTCAGAGGTATTAGAAAAAAAAAAAAAAAAAAAAAAAAAAAAACCTAACCTAACCTAACCTAACCTAACCTAACCTAACCTAACCTAACCTAACCTAACCTAACCTAACCTAACCTAACCTAACCTAACCTAACCTAACCTAACCTAACCTAACCTAACCTAACCTAACCTAACCTAACCTAACCTAACCTAACCTAACCTAACCTAACCTAACCTAACCTAACCTAACCTAACCTAACCTAACCTAACCTAACCTAACCTAACCTAACCTAACCTAACCTAACCTAACCTAACCTAACCTAACCTAACCTAACCTAACCTAACCTAACCTAACCTAACCTAACCTAACCTAACCTAACCTAACCTAACCTAACCTAACCTAACCTAACCTAACCTAACCTAACCTAACCTAACCTAACCTAACCTAACCTAACCGGATTTTCTGCATTTTGGTTGAAGGTGAAAACTCTAACTTCGGAACTACAGGTCCGATTGACTAGCGGTTTAAAGCGTCATTTAGAGCGACTCTAGCAATTAAATTAGCATAGCTTAATAGACCATAATTAGGGAAACTTATATTCTATAAGGTGACTATTGTTTATAATTTGTTAAGCAACTAAAACAGTTGATTATTTTACACTTTTGTTATTTTAAGTAGTTTTAAGCCTTAGATTTATATATACTCACGGTTCTTCCAGTGTCCTGCAGTCCGTCCGATACGGGATACACCACCTGAAACAAAAATTATCATAATTAGCTAAACACATACAAAGTCTTCAAAGTATTTAGGCACGCTGTTTCTAGCTTATGGTTGGGACGACATCTGGAACAAAAGAACATAATAGTTAGAATAAGTTTTAGAAATAAGACACATAAAAGGAAATTTGTACAACTTTTACAATTATAAATCCTTACAAACTACTTGACTGTTACAACTATATATACTATAACTAATACAAACGTTTACTAAAAAGTCCCTCTGACAACTCATCATGTACCTGCATCGCACCCCCGCTAAACCAACAAAGACCATGGAAGAGGTACCTCAAAACCCACAGAAAAGTGGAAAAAGCCCAACTCCGATTGCACACACGAGCGCAGCTACAAGTGTAAGGCGGAGTATAGGGGAGTGGGAGTCTGGAAAGTCGATCACGCCGCCCCGACCCACAACCAGTAAAATAAAACCTGTAGAGCCCCTAAAGCCGAAACCCAAGACTTCTCAAACCGAAGCAAAAATCGAGACACGAAGAGCATCAACTGGTGCAGGAGAAAAAACATTCACCGTTGAAAAAACAAGTAAAAAGCACATGGACCGACTGACGGAAGCCCGAGCATGTCGCGATACAGCCATTGAACACCTTCAAAACTCCCGAAATATCAAAACGGAGATAAAAATAGGAGTTACACATGCCTTGGATCGATTGCTCCAGCTGGTGAAAGAAGGGGCAAGTGGAAAAAGACAGACAAGCGACCTTGGAAATGAAACCCTGGAAAAAGAAATAGAACCTAGGAAGAAAGACGAAACCGAGCTTATCAGAAGGCTCAACGAACACACAAGACTCCTCCACGAAAATAATGAAAAAATGGAAGCGCTGAAGGAAAGCCTAGAAAAACAGCACGAGGCACAGCAGCGACAATCTTATGCAAGTGTGGCGGCGGCTCTCCCTAGGAGACCGGAACAGACCGCGCTACACTCTGTCGTAGTTACTGCTGTAGATGAGACAGAAACCGGAGAGGAAGTCCTAGATAGAATAAGAAAAGCTGTTAATGCGAAGGAAAGTGGAATAGCTGTGGAAAAAATAAGGAAAGCAAGGGACCGCAAGGTAATAGTGGGGTGTAGGACCGATGAGGATAGACAGAGAGTAAAGGAAAAGTTAAAAGGTGCTAAAGAGCTGAATGTCGAAGAAATGAAAAACAAAGACCCACTGGTAATCCTCAAAGATGTCTTCAAGTACAACACAGACGAGGAAGTCTTGAGCGCCTTGAAGAACCAGAACAAAGGCCTCAAAGAACTGAAAGACGACAAAATGGAAATAGCGTTTAAGAAGCGTACAAGAAATCCTCACACGCATCACATTGTCATGAGGGTGTCCCCCAGAGTGTGGCAGCTTATGGTCGATGCAGGATCCGTCCAAATAGATCTCCAGCGAGTGAGAGCGGCAGACCAATCGCCGCTCGTGCAGTGTTCACTCTGTCTGGGATATGGCCACGGACGACGATTCTGCAAGGAGACGGTAGAAAGGTGCTGTCACTGTGGGGGACCCCACATGAAGACGGAGTGTGCAGATTTGTTGGCAGACGTGGCTCCCTCATGCACAAATTGTGTGCAGGCGAAGCTTGACCGGACAGATCACAACGCCTTCAGCGGAGAATGTCCAATCCGCCGAAAGTGGGACGCGTTAGCGCGTGCCACAATAGCATATTGCTAAGGTGGTCCCAGGATCAATTGCCTCCCGGACTGACGCAAAAGTCTACTTCGTCGCACAAGCTAACCTACAAAGGAAGGCTCTTGCCACAAATGAGATTATGCTTGAAGCAGAAAAAACGAGGATGGCCTTTGCGCTCCTCCAGGAGCCGTACGTTGGAAGTATAGGCAAGATGAAGAACTACGGGAGCACCAGGATCTTCCAGAGCGCAATCCAGGGAGATGGTGTCGTTAAAGCAGCGGTAGTTGTATTTGACAATGACATAGACGCCGCCATCTACCCTGAAGTCACAACAAATAACATCGTTGCTGTTAAACTACGGACTGCTGCCTGGGAGATTGTGGTGGTCTCGTTCTACTTTGAACCAACAGAACCAATCCAGCCGTACTTGAACCATCTAAGTAGGATTAAGGAACGCGTGGGAGCAGGGAAAATCCTCATAGGAGGAGACGCGAACGCCAAAAACCCCTGGTGGGGCAGCCTTAAGATTGACGACAGGGGACAAGACCTGGCTGGAACTATAGAGGAAATGGGCCTACAGATTTTAAATGAAGGGGACACCCCAACTTACGACACAATCAGGGGCGATAGAAACTACACCAGTTTTATCGACATAACGGCCTGCGCAACGGAGCTATTACAATTAATTGAGGATTGGAGAGTCGAAGTAGGCTTGACAAGCTCCGACCACAATGTGCTGACCTTCAAAATCAGACTAGTTAAATCAAAAGGAACAGCCATTAGCAGAACCACCAGAATATATAATAGTAAAAAAGCAAATTGGAACCAATTTCATGAGAAATTAGCCCAATTGCTCGAACTAGAAAACATAAAAACAAACGAAATAGAAAAGATACCTGATACAGTAAAACTAGAACAAACAATAGAATTATACACAAACATAATAATAGAATCATGCAATAGTAGTATACCAAAAAAGAAACAAAACAGCACACTTACCTTGCCATGGTGGTCGGAGGAACTTGCCGGGCTGAAGAGAAATGTCACCACCATGAAACGACGAATCCGATGCGCAGCGCCAATCCGCAGACAGAAGGTCATCGCCCAGTACCTGGAAACAAAAGAAAAATATGAGTATAAAGCTAAGAAAGCTCAAACAGAAAGTTGGAAGGGTTTCTGCGAAAAACAGGACAGAGAAGGCATATGGGAAGGAATATACAGGGTAATAGGCAGGACAGCAAAAAGGCAGGAGGACATACCCCTCAAGAAGGACGATAGGGTGTTTGAAGGAAGGGATTCCGCAAGGTTACTGGCAGACACATTCTACCCGGAGGACCTAGAGCGGGAAGATAGCCTAGAACACAGTCGAGTTAGAGAAGCCGCTGAAAAAGTAAATGGTTTGGGTCATGATGAATACCATGATCCACCATTTACTCAAGAAGAACTGAAACTCGCACTGAATAGCTTCAACCCAAAGAAGGCTCCGGGAGCAGACGGGCTAACAGCCGACATCTGTAGCCAGGCCATACACCATAACAGCGATCTATTCCTTGCCTTGTCCAACAAATGTCTTTCTCTCAGCCACATCCCTAAGATCTGGAAGGAAGCCACTGTTGTAGTCTTGAGGAAGCCAGGAAAAGACGACTATACCAACCCGAAGTCGTACAGGCCCATAGGACTGCTACCAGTGATGGGCAAAATACTGGAGAAGTTGTTGGTTGGACGACTAAAATGGCACCTGATTCGGAAACTGAACAACCGCCAATATGGCTTTATGCCCCAGAAGAGCACCGAAGACTCCCTCTATGACCTAATGAAATACATCCAAAGTAAACTCGAAGAAAAGAAGCTCTTAACAATGATATCATTGGACATAGAGGGAGCCTTCGACAGCGCGTGGTGGCCGGCTATTAAGGTGAGGTTAGCTGAAGCAGGATGCCCAGTGAACTTGAGAAGGGTTATTGACAGCTACCTCAGGGACCGGAGGGTGAAGGTTCGATACGCAGGGCACGAACACGCAAAGTATACGAACAAAGGATGCGTACAGGGATCCATAGGTGGCCCCATACTATGGAACCTCCTTCTGGACCCTCTCCTCAGCGGTCTCGAACAAAGAGGTGACTACTGTCAGGCGTTCGCCGATGATGTGGTAATGGTGTTCGATGGTGACACCGCTTTAGAGGTGCAGACACAAGCCAATGCCGCTCTCGCTTATGTCCGGGAGTGGGGTATCATGAACAAGCTTAAATTTGCACCACAAAAAACAAACGCTATGATCATCACGCGGAAATTAAAATATGATACACCACTCCTGAGGATGGGCGGGGTCGACATTGGCATGTCAAACGAGATCAAAATCTTGGGAGTCACCATTGACGAAAAGCTGACCTACAATAAGCACACGGCGAACGCATGCAGAAAAGCCCTGAATATCTTCAAGCAGCTGTCAAGGGCGGCAAAAACCAGTTGGGGCCTACACCCTGAAATAATACGCACCATTTATACGGCCGCGGTTGAGCCCGTCATGACGTACGCGGCAAGCGTCTGGGCACCTGCCACCAGGAAACACAAGGTACGAAAACATCTTAACGCAGTACAACGACTCTTTGCCCAAAAGCTTACAAAAGCGTACCGTACCGTTTCACTCAACTCGGCGTTGCTGCTAGCCGGACTCATTCCCTTAGATCTCAGGATCCAGGAAGCTGCTGCCCTTTATGAAGCCAAACGAGGAGTCCCCCAGCCCATCTTGGGAGACAGAGATGTCGAAAGAATGGTTGCATATAGTCTGACCCCGCACCCGGCGAGCCATATGGCCGTAGAGTTCATAAACCTGATAGATCAGAACGATGTCGACCAGCATAACAACCAGTCCATCCGAATATTCACCGATGGTAGCAAGATTGAGGGTAAAGTCGGAGCCGCTCTGTCCATATGGAACAGCCAAGCCGAGACAAAGACCCTCAAGCTTAAGCTACCACAATATTGCACGGTCTATCAGGCAGAACTCTACGCCATATGCAGAGCCACGCGAGAAATACTAAAACGCCCAGAATCCACTTTCGGCATCTACAGTGACTCACGGTCGGCTCTAGAGACCGTTACAAACAACAGCTCCGTTCACCCCCTTGCAACAGAAATAAGAACAAACCTGAAAACCCTATCACTCCAAAACAAGGAAATATCCCTGTTTTGGATCAAAGCACACGCAGGGACGAACGGGAACGAGAGAGCCGACGAACTGGCTAAGGAAGCAGCATTGAAACTAAAACGAAAGCCTGACTACGACGCATGTCCGGCTTCATACATCAAGCGACAAATCCGCAAGGAGTCGCTTGATGTGTGGAACCAGAGATATAAAACCGAAGACAAAGCCGCGGTAACCAAGATCTTTTTCCCGGATGCCAAAGAGGCATTCGAAACCGTCAGAAAACTGGAACTGTCTAATGTGTTGACCCAGGTAATGACCGGGCACGGTGGGTTTTCAGAATACTTAAATCGATTTAAGTGTAAGGAAAACCCATCGTGCATCTGCGAACCTGGCACAGATGAAACCATACAGCACATTCTATTTGAGTGTCCAGTCTTCGGCCGCGAAAGGCTTGACGCCGAGTTTGAGTTGGACAGCCAGATCTGTGTGGATACCGCCAAATACATAATGGTAAACAAATATATTAGATCTAAGTTCATTACCTATTGTTTAAAAGTAGCAAATAAAGTTATAAATAGAAATAAAGATAGATAAGTTATGATAAATATATATAATGGAATATATATATTATGCATATAGTAAAGAAAAGCTGTAAAATATATAGTATAAAACAATAGACAATAAGAATTTAGAAATGTAAGAAAATTAACCTGCTAGAAATGTAAGAACGTAAAAAATAAATATTTTTTCATAAACATTAAGGCATAGCCTGTAGAAACCTATTATATAAGCACTAAACATATACAATTCAGATTTAACTTTTTTTTTTGTATCCCTTATAAGGGAAGACTATATTTAAATACTATAATTAAATAAAAAAAAAAAAAAAAAACGAATGATAAACAAAGTCTCTGATACATGTCAGAGGAGACGAATAATAAAAAAAAAAAAAAAAAAAAAAAAAAAAAAACCTAACCTAACCTAACCTAACCTAACCTAACCCAATCATGGTCAATCAATAACAAATTTATAAAAATTGCGCTCATTTTCTTCCCTTCCACTTTTGAAAACTTCTTTCCCAACTCAATTCTCTCAAAAGCTTAAACAGTCTCAATCAAATTACTCTTCTTCAAAACTTCTCTATAAGTCTTTGACTTATAAAAATCTTATAACCAGCCCCATTCGCTTATAATGGACTTCCATCATAGGACGCTGAGGTAAGTCCCGAAGTAGACCAATAGCATCGGGCTTACTTCTATGCTCCCCCCTATCCATTCATACCAAAAAAAAAAAAAAAAAAAACCTAACCTAACCTAACCTAACCTAACCTAACCTAACCTAACCTAACCTAACCTAACCTAACCTAACCTAACCTAACCTAACCTAACCTAACCTAACCTAACCTAACCTAACCTAACCTAACCTAACCTAACCTAACCTAACCTAACCTAACCTAACCGTCTCAGCCCGACCGCCTTCGAGAGCGGACGCGTCCACCAGGCCGGCCCACCCGGGCTGGACTCAACTCCATCTACTACACAAGTGCTGTCTTACCCTACTCCAGAATCTTCTCACTTCGTGGATTTTAAGTGCGGACGGACTTTTCTTCAAATATCTCGAGTGTAACATCAGCTCACAGCTCCTTGGATCATCGGAAGCGTCACCACATCGCTCGCCTTGGAGATCCCCTTGTTTTCGGTTCGGGGGGGATCTTTGATGCTTGAGTGGACCACCATCGGCTGCTGCGACCTCTTCAGAAGTCCTCCTGTTTTTGGTGCGGCGGGAGGGCCAATGATCGTATGCCGCAGCTAGCCAAAACGCGAAGCCATCGAGCGAATCAAACCTCTGGATTGCAGTGTGTGATACAACAGTGTTACTTACCGTGCTAGCGTCTCAATATCACCCCCTTGGGGGTCCTCTTTTTTGTTCGGTTTGGGGGGGACTTCTGATGGTGGGTCTTTAACCATCGGCTGCTGCGTCTTCTTTGGAAGCCCCCTTGTTATGGGAGTGCCGGGGGGGCCAACAAACGGTGGCTTTAGCATGCCAAACGCAGTGAGTGCACTTTTGGATTGCAGTGTGTAGTACAGCAGTATTACTAATCAACCAGGCAAGTCTTTTCGTAACTCTTACTATTCACCCATCTGCTATTGGGCTCGTTGTCTCGTCTACTCAATACGCTCAGACTGCGTTCACTCAGCAGCTCTTTCGAGTGTTCCTCTGTTGGCCACCCGGATGGAATGACGGAAGAAGCTGCATCCCATCAACTTTCTACATTCTACTGACAACGGGCTCGAAGACTAATCACTCTGGAAATCTCACAAGAAGCTTCAAGACTAGCACTTTGAACCAACAGCTTTTATTTCAATCAGTTACCATCATAGCTGGGCCGGCCAATGAAGATCAGACCATAAACTTAAAACAACAACAATAATCTACTGTAAATTTTGTATTATAATCTGAAGCTCATCCAAACTGTAAATAATTCATCCAAATAATGAAAAATATAAATATTGCTCATATTGTATATAAATTGTATCCAATCTCTTATAATAAGTCTATATCCATGTAAATATTGTACAAAATAAAAAAGAAAAAGAACAAAAATATAATAATGGAAACAAAACAAAGAATGAAACAAAAAAACAAAAAAATAAAATAAAAAATGAATAAAAATAAGAAACAAAATAAAAAAAATGAACAAAAATAAATAAACTACATTGTACAATATTAATATTAAGCCAACTGTAACAACTACCACATAACTTTTCTCTCATATAACTTATGTATAATTCCAATCTCTTATTGTTAATTTTATATGTCAAAACAACTTGTAATCACCATCATCAAATTAGTTTATAATGCCATCAATCACACTCATTCATCTCATCAGTTTCTTTAAAATATTTCATGTGCTCCGGCTCGGGTTTGTGCGACGGGGGAGGGTGACCGTTAGTTGTTCTATTTGAATCCACTCAATTATCTAACCATTACAAGGAACACCTAACCGAACCTTCTCTGGCCGAACCGACTCGAACCGACATTAAAATTGATATAAAATCCACCATGTACTATATTAATACAGATACTACAATTCATTTTCTACCTTTATATAACTCCTACATTATACCAAGCTCTTATTGTCAACCAATTAACAGTAATCATCATCATCATCAAACCATCTCATAATGTCATCAATCCATTCATTCCTCTCACCAGCCTCTCCATAAGACTTCATGTACTCCAATTCGGGTCGGTGCGACGGGGGTGGGTGACCGTTAGTCGCTCTATTTAAATTCACTCATCTATTCAACCATTTTATAGAATGCCACACCGAACCTGCCCTAACCGAACCGACCCGAACCTTATCAAAAACCATTGTTACTCATCCAAACAAACCCGAACCTTATCGAACCGGTTGGGAACCGGTTCCGAACCGGTTCTGAACCGGTTCGATTAGGTTCGAAATTTATTCTAAGTCTCATAATATCCTAACTGCAACAATGATCTAGATACCGGTTTGGCTGGTTGACTTGGCTCGGTTCACCCAAACAACCCATGTCTCAATTTACCGAACCAGGCCGAGTCTAACCAGCCAACCCTTCTCAATTATGAAAAACATTTTATTTAATCTCTTAAATTCTAAATTCAATTGACTAAATTAATTCAACTTAGCTGCATATTTCCAAATTATTCAAATTTCACTATTATGCTCATCTTTTCAGAAATATACTGAGCTGCCGGTTCGGCTGGTTGGCTCGGTTCGGTTCATCTCATCCAACCATTCTCACTCAACCGAACCGAACCGGGCCTAACCAGACGACCCATAGCAAAGTAAACCATACCATCTAAAAACTTAAATTCAATCAACTCATTCCTTTCAATCCTAGTTAAATCCTATACTCAAAACCCTCTCAACCCTTCTCAACCATTCACTTTGCTAAACACTACCCAACTCTGACCAATCATGGTCAATCAAAAACAAATTCATAAAAATTTCGCTCATTTTCTTCCCTTCCACTTTTTAAAATTTCTTTTCCAACCCAATTCCCTCAAAAACTTAAATACTCTCAATCCAATTCCTCTTCTTCAAAACTTCTCAATAAGTCTTTGACTTATAAAAATCTTATAACCAACCCCATTCGCTTATAATGGACTTCCATCATAGGACGCTGAGGTAAGTCCCGAAGTAGACCAATAGCATCGGGCTTACTTCTATGCTCCCCCCTATCCATTCATACCAAAAAAAAAAAAAAAACCTAACCTAACCTAACCTAACCTAACCTAACCTAACCTAACCTAACCTAACCTAACCTAACCTAACCTAACCTAACCTAACCTAACCTAACCTAACCTAACCTAACCTAACCTAACCTAACCTAACCTAACCTAACCTAACCTAACCTAACCTAACCTAACCTAACCTAACCTAACCTAACCTAACCTAACCTAACCTAACCTAACCTAACCTAACCTAACCTAACCTAACCTAACCTAACCTAACCTAACCTAACCTAACCTAACCTAACCTAACCTAACCTAACCTAACCTAACCTAACCTAACCTAACCTAACCTAACCTAACCTAACCTAACCTAACCTAACCTAACCTAACCTAACCTAACCTAACCTAACCTAACCTAACCTAACCTAACCTAACCTAACCTAACCTAACCTAACCTAACCTAACCTAACCTAACCTAACCTAACCTAACCTAACCTAACCTAACCTAACCTAACCTAACCTAACCTACCCTAACCTAACCTTTTTTTTTTTTTTTTTTTTTTTTTTTGACCCGGGGAATCCATCTTACGGATACCACCCATCCTGGGGGGGGAAGGGTGGTTATGTGGGACTCTCCGCCAAGTGGACGGCATACCCACTAAACCCCGGAGTGTTCTTCTCACCGCTTGTATGAAGTGGCCATGGGGTCGCATTTGCGCTTCCACGACCACTTGCGGATGTCGTTGGACACTTCAGTTGGAGCTTTTCTGCTCCTACTTCTTAGGAAGGCGCTCCTGAACACATAAGGAGCGTCTCACTCCTTTACGTTTCTATTTCAGACACGGACCCCCCGATCCGTGCCTGAAAGCTGCTGCTATGGTGGCATTTGCTGTGCAAACGCCATTCTTCTGCGGCCATGTCTCCGGCGGCGGATCGGAAGAGACAAGGGGTCGATTTCTCGATTCCTCTCCGCTGCCTCTTTTTCGTGCATAACCGTGCCCGAGAAGGTGACAGCCGCATCCCACCCTTCCTCACTTTCAAGCATGGCCTTGAGAAAGGCCGGCAAAGTGAGGTCACTTCCAATCACCGTCGTCAAATCTACACGTTGCGATGTCCATGCAGGACACTCAGCGCGTGTGTGATGCGCGGTGTCCTCATCTCCCAATCCACAGTGGTGACACCTTGTTGTGGGTTCACGACCAATCACATTACACAAATACCTCCCGAAGCAACCATGCCCCGTTATTATCTGTGTAAGGTGATAGGTTAGTGAGCCATGTTTACGTTTAAGCCACTGAGTCAGCACGGGCCGAAACGCATTCACTACTTGCTGACTTGCCCTCGGGACTTCTAGTCTTTCTGCCCATTTCAGGAGAAGGTCCTCGTGAGCTAGTTCTCTCCAGCGATTGATCTCCTCCCGAAGCGGCCAGCCTCCGTCTGCGCGTCCCTGCGCGGTCTTAAAGTATACCTCAGCCTGGACCTTGGCTTCTAGATCCCACGGCGGACTGTTTGCCAATAAGCACGCCGCTTCATATGAGACGGTACTATACGCGCGAGCCGCCCTTAGTGCAATGGCTCGCTGTGGCCGTCGTAGCAGCGCCTTGTTGGCGGTGTTTAGAGCGTCGGCCCAAATAGGAGCCCCGTACAGCGCCTTTGACCGAACCACGCCGATGTACAGGCGGCGGCAAGCTATATTCGGACCACCTAAGTTGGGAAGGAGTTTACCAAGCACTCCAGCGAAAGCTATCAGCTTGGGCGCTAGTAGCCGAAAGTGCTCCGTAAACTTCCAGCGGCCGTCTAAAATAATACCTAGATATCGCAGTGAACGCTGCACCATAATGGTGGCTCCTCCAACCACAATCTCCATTCCCGTAGGAGGTGAGTTTCGGGGGCCGTGAAAGAAAAGGGCTTCCGATTTATTCAGAGCTACCTCCAGTCCTAGAGTTCTGATCCTGTGAACCACATGTGCTACACCAGCCGTAGCAAGTAGAGCTGCCTCCCTGTGTGTCCTTCCGCGAGCCGTTACCAGAGTGTCGTCAGCATAACACGTGACACTGATCCCATGTAAGTTCTGTCCACGGAGCACCCAGTCGTACCCGATGTTCCACAGGAGAGGTCCAAGAACAGACCCCTGTGGGACACCGCACGACATTGCTCGCCTAGACCACTCGTTTCTGGCTGGATATTTGACGGCCCTATCGACGAAGTAGTCCGCTACCACTCTTCTCAAATACCGGGGGATGCCGTGGTATTTTAGCGCCTCCTTTATTGTATCCCATGGCAAGGTGTTGAAAGCATTTGCGATGTCAAGCGAAACTGCCAACACCACCTCACCCTGGGCGACCGCTTCCTCGGTAAGGACGCGAACTCGAGAAATTGCATCTATGGTCGAACGGCCGAAGCGAAAACCAAATTGCCCATCGTGGAGATTCGGACCCACCTCCCTCATATGCTTAACGAGTCTAGCAGCGAGCACCCGCTCAAAAAGCTTGCTCATTTCATTGAGTAGCACAATAGGGCGATAGGCTGATGGTGAATCGGCAGGGCGCCCGTTCTTCCGCAGGAGGACAAGTTTGCCCGTTTTCCAAGCCCGTGGAAAGCGACCCTGGACCAAACACTCAGTAAACAGTGTCTTCACACCTTCATCCATCTGCCCCACAGCGATAACCACGGCGCGCCCTGGTATGCCATCTAGGCCAGGTGCAGTGTTTTTGCGCCGCAGTTTGAGAACAGCAGCGCCAAGTTCCGCTTCTGACACCGATGGCACTTCGTCGTCCTCTGGCTCAGCCGTGTTTGGTGGCACCATAGCTGGTGGCTGCCAAAGTCCCCTTTCGGGAAATAAGGTACCCACAACTCTTTCTACTAACTGTGGGTCCAGGCTTCTGGTTAATGGCGGAGCCCATGGGCGGAGTTTATCGGTGACCGTTTTATACGGACGACCCCACGGATCATGGGTGAGGGTCTCGAGCCATTCCTCCCATGAAGACTCTTTCGCCTCTTTAATAGCCTCCTGTAGAGTCTTGCAGGCTGTTCTGTATGCAGCATATAATTCCTGCTCTTGGTCCTCATCACGTATCCGCCTCCTCCTATAACGGGTGTACTGGCGACGCGCCGCAACGCATGCTCTCCGCAGTTGTTGGAATTCCGCTTTCCACCAGTACAACCGTTTACTGGGTGGTATCGGCTTCGCTCTTGGCATGGCAGCATCACAGATACGTGTCAGAGAGTCAGCAAGCCGCTCCGACGCTGCATCTATATCAAATGCAGCAGGACCGGGTTCCTCATTTACCCACGCCTCAACAATGGCTGCTTCTTTAGCGAGTTCTCTATTCATTCGCTTTAATGACCATCGGATGCCTTCCTCGATGGGGGACCAATCACCTCTTCCAGGTGTTATTGAAGGCGCGGAGACATCGAAGCGGATGTATCGGTGGTCGGATAAGGTTTCCACATCCTCTCTCACAACCCAGCCTTGTATACGGCGTGCAATGGTAGAGCTCGCGAATGTGACATCTACGATAGATCCACCCTGTTGTCTTACGCATGTATCTACTGAGCCCATATTGAGGATCTCCAATCCCATGGTGACCAACCAATCTTCCAAGACATAGCCCCGTGCATCAGTCACTGGAGATCCCCACAATCTAGATTTGGCGTTGAAATCCCCAGCGACAAGCACAGGACTAGGATGTGCCTGTCTTACAAGAACCTCAACCTCTGCAAGCTTTCGCTCAAAGTCATCCAGACTTCTGTTCGGCGAAAAATACACCCCTATTACGGCAATACCATTAACTAACCCCAATACACAGCCCCGTCCCCTCGTCACTTTTTCAAAAGGTGGAGAGCCAGAAGCTCTTAAGATGGCTACTGAGTCGTCCAGATCTCCCACCCAGTTATCCCGAGGGGGAACGTAGTACGGCTCAGCCACAATAGTCACTTGTATTAACCACTCTGCCATGCTCTGGAGCAAGAGATCCTGAGCCCTGGCAGAGTGGTTGATGTTCGCCTGTAGGAAGGTAGTGGCCATCCTAACTATTTGTGTCCATGCGATCCTCCTCACTCAGCGACCGCTGTGTAGACTGTGAGGGGACCCTGGGGCCTTCACCAGCCGACTTCTTCTTCCTTTCCCTTCTATTGGGAGACTTGGCAGAGCAAGCTTTTGCTCCAACACGGTGAGTAGCCACCTTGTTTGCTGCCTCACACACAGGGCAGTGCGGGTCAGCCGTACACTGAGCCGCTTTGTGCCCAGGTTTCCCACAGTGGAAGCATAAGCTGCTACGATCAGTGCCGGTACATCGAGCGCCCATATGCCCAGGTTCCAGGCATTTGAAACATCTCAGTGGTCTAGGTTCCAGTAATTTAACGCGTACTGAGACCCAGCCCACCAAGAGCCTCCCCACTGTCACCTTTTTAGCCGCTGCGATTGGACATTGCAGTCGGATTTTACCCTCCTGGCGGTTGGGAAGACGAATGACGTCTCCGGCTTTGATCGCCTCAGATGTACAGCCGCCTATGTCAGCTACAGCAGCGACAACTTCCTCCTTTGTAACCGAGTCATCCAGACCCGTGATCTGGAGCTCTACGCATTTTTCAGGCCTTGAGACTCGTACATTCTCTGCGCCCAAAGACTCCCTGAGCTTTTGGGCCAAGGCATTGGCTTTTTCGACGCTAGCAGTGCCTGGCACCTCAAGGAGACGTGCACCGGTGGCCGTTGTGCGGAATTTCAAGCCACCACTTATGCCAAGCTCCTTTATACATATGCGCTCCTTAGCCTCGGCAAGGACGCCACTATAGGAGACGCCGCGCTCCTGGGCACCCGGTTGGAGCGTCAGTACGACTGCCGCCGAGCGGGGAGGGTGGAGTTTCTGCGGCTTATCCTTCTTCTGCGCAGGCACCCGGACATTCACACTTTTGGGGGCCTTCTTATTCTTCTTGTTCTTGCCCTTTTTTTGGACCACCTTCCATTCATCATCCTTGGGTTGAACGGCCATAGGAGTGACGTCCATCACCTCCTCAGGTTGCACAATTGCAGAACGCGATAAAGCCACAACGGCAGCAGCAGTTGGCACAGCCACTTTCTTCCTATCTGCCGCTAAAGGGGGCCGCAGGCGTTTCTCGGGGAGTAGCCGATCTTCAATTCCCGCAATTCGTGCATTCATCATGGTACCGCATTTTTCCATGACTGCGCGAGTTAGTTCCTCCATAGACGGCGTTGACGGCGCTGGAGTAAGATCCAACCGAGAGGCTGACTCCTGCTGTGCGAGCTGGCGCATTTGAGCCATTTCCTTGCGGATTTCCTCCAGTTCCGCGGCTAGTTTTGCATTAGCTGCCTCCAACCGCGCAACCTCCTCTGTCACTGTGCGGGCGCGGAGCTCCTCGAAGGAGACTTTAATTGTCTCCGCAGCATCCTTAAGTGCACGCACAAACGTCCCTTTTAGGTTACCGGACGATTTGGCAACCTTCTGTATGGTATCAATAGAATCTCGTACCATCTTAACGAGATCCTGAGATTCTTGACCCTCCTTGTACTGTGTCCCGTGTGTAAAGAGTTCCGGAGACTTACAGAAAAGGGCAGCTCTGGTCTCCCTCTTGAGTCTTATGTCCTCAGCCATTTCCATTTCAGCCTGCAGCCGAAGCTCCTCTGCCTTAGCGGCATTTAATTCAGCCTTTGCTCTCGCTAGACCGACATATTTTCCAGTAGACGCCGGGCGTCCACGACCTCTCCTAGTACTAGATGCTTTCGCCGGAGTCTCATCATCATCGCCAAAGTCTGAGTTGGCGTCATCTATGTGGCGCTTTCTCCAGAAGCGCCCACTTCCTCTGTCAGAGTCCGAAACGGCCCCGGAGCCCCGAGATGCTACCGTCTGGAGGCTCACGTCCGAATCCGTATCGGATAAGTTTTTCATTTTCGCAAAAGCGATTAACGAATCTGTCTTCTCTGTTGTCACACACCGGTTTAAAACCACCAGTGGCTGCATCGATTGGTCCAATTCAGAATCCAGCAGTACGCCAGAGACTTCTTTGGAGCGAGGGCCGAGACCCTCGGAGCGAGTGTTGCCCCCCCCAGAATACGAGGGGCAGCCTCCCGAAGGAGGGTGGGATTCTCCGACGGCGGAGCCGACGGTACCCACCTGGGGTAGTTTATTATTTTCACAACTCGCCATTTTGTTTTGTTTTTGCCAGTTTAAAGGCTCGGCAGCCTGGGTTTGGGTGGTGTCCTAGGAACTGCATTCCCCCTGCAGCCATACATCCTTTCGCCGGGCACCAGAAACTTAGGATTGGGGAAAAAACACACCAAGAGGTGTATACACCAGGTGCAGCGCCCTCACGGCCACGCTCACCTTTCTCCTTCTCGAGGTGCTCGACTGAATTCACCTCACTCCTCCTCGAGGCGCTCAACTGAGCTAGCCTCACTCCTCCTCGAAACCTAACCTAACCTAACCTAACCTAACCTAACCTAAACCTAACCTAAACCTAACCTAACCTAAACCTAACCTAACCTAACCTA
Organism: Horisme vitalbata; assembly: GCA_951804965.1. Lineage (NCBI taxonomy): Eukaryota > Metazoa > Arthropoda > Insecta > Lepidoptera > Geometridae > Horisme > Horisme vitalbata. The sequence goes on along the minus strand of OX638101.1, from coordinate 19,211,658 downwards.
ACCTAACCTACCCTAACCTAACCTAAACCTAACCTAACCTAACCTAACCTAACCTAACCCCCCCCCCCCCCCAAAACGTCTGGCGGTTTTAGTTACGTCTATTTCTGAAGGAATTAGACCAATAACAGGGGACAACCACGTGAAGGATAATCCGCCAGGCTTGCCTTAGGGATCGGCGACTGTTGCGCTACACTCCCCTAAGACCATTCGCACCTTACCCTTCTTGAAGAGATGAGTAAGGTAGGGCCTATGTCTATGCTAAGCAAGCGGCTACTGAGAGAAGCTACAGCAGCAGAACGCAAGCTAGGCAAAGCAACTATTAAAGCATAGACATAAGCCCCCCCCCAACCTAACCTAACCTAACCTAACCTAACCTAACCTAACCTAACCTAACCTAACCTAACCTAACCTAACCTAACCTAACCTAACCTAACCTTTTTTTTTTTTTTTTTTTTTTTTTTTTTACGCGGAGAAATCCATCATGGATACCTCCCACCTCGGGGGGAGGAGGGAGGTTATGTGAGACTCCTACTCACTAAAACTCCGCGGGGTTCCATCTGAACGCTTTGGTGCTAGATCGTGGGTGCGTTGCCATTCTTCCATGGTCTAGCAGCGTCAGCCATTTGGCCACCTCTTTTCTCAATTAAGAGGCGCGCGGAACCTCCACGCGCGCCATCTCAAGGCTCAATTTTTGGGCGGCGAACACCCCCCCAGGTGTCGCCGCCTGAGCTGTTATGGGGGTTGAAGCTGATGGAGATTTCTCCTCCGACGTCCGGTTCGTCTGCTTCGAGTCGGGTTGTCAGTTGAGATCTCTCTCTCTCTTTCTGCTGTTTCTTTTTGTGAAATTACATCTTCGCAAAATGCGCACATCGCGTTCCATGACTCTTCACTTGTTACCATGGCGTGTACAATCGCAGGCAGTGACAAGTTTTGACCTACGGTGTTGATGAGCTCTTGTCTTTGAGAAGCCCATGCTCCACATTCTTGTAACGTGTGCATCGCCGTATCCTCATGATTGTTGTTACAATGGTGGCAATCAGGAGTTGGTTCTCTGCCAATTTGACACAGATACTTCGAGAAACATCCGTGTCCCGACAGTATCTGCGTCAGCCGGAAAGTAATAGAGCCGTGCTCCCTAGAGAGCCACTCTCTCAGTACTGGTCGAACTGCATCTATCGTTCGTATTCCAGCGCTTGGTTGCGCCAGTCTCCTAGTCCACTCATCTACAAAAATGTCCTGGAATTCAAGCCTTTTAGCTTCCACCTCTCGTTGCGCTGGTCGTTGGCCCTGAGCAATTTCATGTTCCCGCCAAGAGTGAACTGATGCAAGAACTCTTGCGTCTAAGTCCCAAGGCAGGGTTCCGGCTAGTACACATGCTGCCTCTGAGGAAATCGTGCGATATCCCCGTATCACCCTCAGAGCCATTGCTCTTTGTGGTTTCCTGAGCACAGCGATGTTCCGGCTGTTGAGGGAGTCAGCCCACACTGGCGATCCGTATAGAGCCATAGATCGTACGACCCCTACATAGAGACGTCGACAACTTGTCCGTGCCCCTCTCAGGTTAGGTAATATACCACCTAGAGCTGCCGCCGTACCCATTAACTTCGGTGCGAGTTGCAGAAAATGGGCGTTAAAGTCCCATCGGCTGTCAAGGACGAGTCCCAGGTACTTCATCGTCGACTCGACGTCGATGCGGACACCACTCACCACTATATGTGACCCGGGTGGGGGCTTGTTTCTGGGCCCATGAAAGAATAGGGCCTCCGATTTGTTTAGAGCGACCTCCAGCCCAAGCCTTCGTATGCGGCTGACCACCTGCGCCACCCCTGCCGTTGCAAGAAGTGTTGCCGCCCTGAACGTTTTGCCTCTTGCAGTGACAAGTGTGTCATCAGCATAACAAGTCACCTGTATCCCTCTGATCAGGGCACCTCGCAACACCCAGTCGTAACCAATGTTCCACAGAAGCGGCCCAAGGACCGAACCCTGTGGGACACCGCACGTCATTCGATGTTGTCTTTCAAGGCCATCCGGTCCCACACACGATATTAAACGATCAGATAGGTAATTGGCCACTATGCGACGAAGGTAATGGGGCACCTGATGATATCTCAAGGCTTCCTTGATACAACTCCAGGGTAAAGTATTGAAGGCATTGGCGATATCTAAGGATACCGCCAGGACTACCTCACCCCGGGACACTGCCTCCTCAGTAGTCGCCTTTACTCGCGCAATGGCACCGATCGTCGATCGGCCCCTCCGGAATCCGAACTGTTGATCATCCAGATCTGGACCGATGCATGCCAAATGCCGGATGAGGCGACCGGCAACTACGCGTTCAAATAGCTTGCCCGCCTCGTTCAGAAGAACGATGGGGCGGTAAGCAGATGGAGAGTCAGCTGGTCGACCGTCCTTTTTAAGCAAAACCAATCGCCCTATTTTCCATTCTGCTGGGAAACGTCCCTGTTTCAAGCAAGCATTGAATAGTCCGCCAAGTCTATATCCAAGAATCTTCAGCGCTAGGACCCATGACCGACCGGGGATACCGTCCGGACCTGGGGCAGTATTCTTGGCTTTGAGCCGTAGGATCGCCACTCTGAGCTCCACTTCATTCACCTCCGGTACTTCGTCTTCCGAGTCTCCTTCTATGTCAGTTGGTGCCATGGTCGGCGGTACGAGCTCATCTCTTGTTGGAAACAGTGCAGACACTATTCTCTCCAAAAGCTGAGGCTCCAGGCTTTGAGTCAATGGAGGAGCCCAAGGGCGAAGCTTCCCCCGAACCATCTTATATGGTCGCCCCCAGGGATCTTGATTGAGGATATCAAGCAGTTCTTCTCGCGCTTCGCACTTTGCCTTAATGATGGCCAGCTTAAAAGTGGATTTAGCAGTTCTGTAAACATTATACAGCTGTTCTTCAAGATCTTCATCCCGACGACGTCTCCGTCTTTGTCTAGTGTACTGCCGCCTCGCCACCACGCACTCTCGCCGTAAGGTAGCGAGTTCAACTGACCACCAGTACACCTGCCGTTTGTCTGGCTGTCGCTTTACTCGGGGCATTGCCGCGTCGCAGATGTTCGTCAGCGCCTCTCGAAACCACTTCGATTCCTCCTCGACTTCAATCTCCGCATCACTCGGTGGAGGTATCCAGTCCTGAACCAGAGCGGCTTCTTCGAGTGCCTCCCGATCAAGGCGCTTTAGTGCCCATCTCAGACTGTTTTCATGTGCATTTCTTCTGTCCAGTCTGTTTGAGGTCAATGGCTGTGAGGTGACATCGAATCGGATATATCTGTGGTCTGACAGTGTTTCCCGGTCCAGCACGACCTTCCAGTTGCTAATACGGCTAAGTAAGTTTGTACTAGAGAAGGTAACGTCCACAATGGACTCGCCCTGCTGCCGCACACATGTGGACTCTATCCCCTGGTTCACGATAGACAAACCAGTGGCAAGAGCCCATTCCTCAAGCACTTCTCCGCGAGCATCCGTAATTGGGGACCCCCATGCTGATGACTTGGCGTTGAAGTCACCGAGAACGATTACTGGGATTGGTAGAGTTCGACCAACTAGAGCCCCTACCTCAACCAGAAAACTCTCGAACTCTGCAAGCACCCTGTTCGGCGAGAAATAAACCGCAACTACCATTACGCCATTAACAAGAGCACCAACGTACCCTTTGCCTTTTGAAACTCTTTCAATGGTGGCCCCCCGAGAAACAATGCAAACGAGCCCCTCTAGGTCCCCTACCCAGTCGCCTCTAGGTGGGACATAGTAGGGCTCGGATATTGCTGCTATATCGATTAACCACTCCGCCATGCTCTGGATCATAAGATCCTGAGCCCTGGTGGAGTGGTTGAGATTCGCCTGTAGAAACTGTAGGGCCATCCTAATTTAAGGTGTCCATAGCAACCACCTCTCCTTCTGCTTGTGCGGAAGGGCAGTTAGATGACGTCGACATGGAGGCTATGTTCAAAGCCTTTTTTGCCCCTATTCTCCTTGGTTTAGGAGGGGCACACGCCTTGCTACCCAGTCTGTGTGCACAAGGCTTATTTGCCGCAGCACAGAGGGAGCACTTTGGTTGGGCTGTACACGCAGACGCTTTATGACCAGGTTGACCGCAGCGGTAGCATTCTTCGCTGCGATCAATCTCCTCCTTGCACTGGGCGCGGACATGCCCGCTCTGCAGGCATCTAAAACATCTCATAGGCCTTGGCTGGACTATTTCTATGCGTGCTGAGACCCACCCAACTAACAGGCGACCTTCAGCACTCAATTTCTTCACTGCGGCCACAGGACAGCTCACCAATGCGGTTCCTGAGCCCTGGTGTGTGCATTTTATATCTCCCACCTTTATTAGATCACTTGAGCAATCCCCGCGTAGCGCCACCGCTGAAGCAATATCCTCTTTGGTGACCGAGTCATCTAAACCAATAATCCGAAACTCTGCTCGTTTTGTAGGCCTTGATATTCTTGCCATATCCTCACTTAAAGCCTCTCGGAGTTTCTGAGCCAGGGTATCAGCTTTCCCGTTAGACTCTCCACCAGCCACTTCCAGTATCCGGCCGCCAGTAGCGGCTTTGCGGAACCGCAGACTAGTGATGCCACAGCTAGTAAGATCTACTTTTTGTTTAGCCTCCTTTAATAGATTGGCATATGTTACGCCTTTCTCTTCTGCCCCAGGCTGGAGAGTAATTACAACTGCTGCTGTGCGAGGTGGGTGCAGCTTGACCTTGGCCGGGTGGTTTTTGAGCTTAGAGTTTCCATCTTTTGCGGCTGAGGCTGCAACAGTCGGTTGAGGGGCCGACTTTTTCTTCTTTTTGCCTTTCTTTGCTACGGTGGTCCATTCTTCCGTAGTTGCGTCAGGCACCTGAGCCGGTTTATGAGGTTCTGGCGCTGAAACCGGGTTGGCATCAACCTCCGTGCTCTCCTTCTTTCTTTTATTTTTCTTCTTTTTTGCGGCAGGTTTCTCAGCCACTTGTTCCACCAATGGCGCTGCAGCCGCAACAACTGGGGCTGCAACTTCTCTGCGTTTGTCTGCAGCTAACGGGGGACGGATCCGCTTTTCTGGTAGCAATCGATCCTCCATTCCTTCAAACCTCGCGTTGATCATGCTGCCCACCTGCGTCATGATCGAGCGCGTCAAGTCATCTGTCAACTCAAGTTGACTGGCACCAGGGCGGGATGTCAACTCCGTTCGCATTGCCCCTTTCTCCGATTGAGTTAGGCTCACTGAAGGCAGTTCTTCCATGCTTACGGAAGCTTGCGACAATTGAGCCTTTATTTCTCCCATCTCTTTACGAAGCTCGGCCAACTCGGCCCGCAAACGGGTGTTAGCATTTTGAAGCTTCGTAGTCTCTTCTGAGACTGAACATTTGTAGAGCATCTCTACAGCAGCCTTTATAGATGCCGTCGCGTCTTTGAGTGCAGAAACAAAAGTACCCTTAAGATTCCCGGACTTTGTAGCAACTTTAAGGATCACTTCGGTAGCATCCAGAACCTGCTTATTCAGGTCAGAAGCCAACCCGCTGCTTTCCTCTACGCGCACTGGTGGGGCCACCAAGAAGCGTGACACTCGTTGCATTTGAGCCGCCACCTCCTCCTCAGCCTTTCGTTGCGCATCTAGTCGCGCCTCCTCTCGTTTCAGAGTGTTTAGCTCTGAAATGGCTTTTGCAAGCCCAACATATTTTCCCGTTGTAGGGGGACGTCCTCTGCCTCTCTTTGATGTCGGCACTTTTGGAGAAGCCGGAGCTGCATCATCGCTCGAAGCAGACCCTAGTTCTGGCTCCTCATTGTGCCGTCGCTTGCCATGGACGACTTTCCTCCAAAATTTGGAACGCTGAGGTTCCACTTCAGGTCCGCTTGCTTTGGACTCATCCCCAGAACTCAGGATCTCAATATTGTACTGAGAACCTCCCTCTTCTTCGAAAAGGCTCGGTCCCCCGGAAGGGAAAACCTCTCCAGACGCCATCTCGGCATTACTTTGTGCTTGCGCACCATCACTCTCCACCTCATTTTGACCTTGACGGTCGGTTTGTTTTTTGTTTGTGTTCATATCCATAATAATTCCCACGAGTAAGTGGGAAGGGTTGGTCACCCCGGACAGTGCCCACTGTAACCGGGGAAGCCTAACGTAACCCGCTCAGGGGGACGGCACTTCCCTGGCGGGGTATGCAGTAGCGACTGGAACTCCGTCCAGCCTTCCAGACCTCGCGCTGCACCGCCGCTTGTACTCGGGTAATTTTTTATAGAGGTTGTCTTCCTCGCGACCCGGGCGACCAAGCCAAGGCCATCGGTCCCGCTCAGATCCCGAAACATGACCGGAAATCATATCGCGGGATTACGATTTCGGAGCGGTGGTACGGAAGATGAACTTCCATTACCTGCCCGACGGCAGTATGAGTGCACGCCGAGCCCGACACCTCAGCGCCTTTTTTTTTTTTTTTTTTTTTTTTTTTTTTTTTTTCATCGCACACTCGGTGTACAAACGTCGCATCGCTCATACACTCTGTGTACAAACGTCGCATCGCTCATACACTCTGTGTACAAACGTCGCATCGCTCATACACTCTGTGTACAAACGTCGCATCGCTCATACACTCTGTGTACAAACGTCGCATCGCTCATACACTCTGTGTACAAACGTCGCATCGCTCATACACTCGCTGTACAAACGTCGCATCGCTCATACACTCTGTGTACAAACGTCGCACCGCTCATACACTCTGTGTACAAACGTCGCATCGCTCATACACTCGCTGTACAAACGTCGCATCGCTCATACACTCTGTGTACAAACGTCGCATCGCTCATACACTCTGTGTACAAACGTCGCATCGCTCATACACTCTGTGTACAAACGTCGCATCGCTCATACACTCTGTGTACAAACGTCGCATCGCTCATACACTCTGTGTACAAACGTCGCATCGCTCATACACTCTGTGTACAAACGTCGCATCGCTCATACACTCTGTGTACAAACGTCGCATCGCTCATACACTCTGTGTACAAACGTCGCATCGCTCATACACTCTGTGTACAAACGTCGCATCGCTCATACACTCGGTGTACAGACGTCGCATCGCTCATACACTCGGAGTACAGACGTCGCATCGCTCATACACTCGGTGTACAGACGTCGCATCGCTCATACACTCGGTGTACAAACGTCGCATCGCTCATACACTCGGTGTACAGACGTCGCATCGCTCATACACTCGGTGTACAAACGTCGCATCGCTCATACACTCGGTGTACAAACGTCGCATCGCTCATACACTCGGTGTACAAACGTCGCATCGCTCATACACTCGGTGTACAAACGTCGCATCGCTCATACACTCAGTGTACAAACGTCGCATCGCTCATACACTCGGTGTACAAACGTCGCATCGCTCATACAGACGTCGCATCGCTCATACACTCGGTGTACAAACGTCGCCTCGCTCATACACTCGGTGTACAAACGTCGCATCGCTCATACACTCGGTGTACAAACGTCGCATCGCTCATACAGACGTCGCATCGCTCATACACTCGGTGTACAGACGTCGCATCGCTCATACAGACGTCGCATCGCTCATACAGACGTCGCATCGCTCATACACTCGGTGTACAGACGTCGCATCGCTCATACACTCGGTGTACAGACGTCGCATCGCTCATACACTCGGTGTACAAACGTCGCATCGCTCATACAGACGTCGCATCGCTCATACACTCGGTGTACAGACGTCGCATCGCTCATACACTCGGTGTACAGACGTCGCATCGCTCATACACTCGGTGTACAAACGTCGCATCGCTCATACACTCGGTGTACAGACGTCGCATCGCTCATACACTCAGTGTACAGACGTCGCATCGCTCATACACTCGGTGTACAGACGTCGCATCGCTCATACACTCGGTGTACAGACGTCGCATGGCTCATACACTCGGTGTACAAACGTCGCATCGCTCATACACTCGGTGTACAGACGTCGCATGGCTCATACACTCGGTGTACAAACGTCGCATCGCTCATACACTCGGTGTACAGACGTCGCATCGCTCATACACTCGGTGTACAGACGTCGCATCGCTCATACACTCGGTGTACAGACGTCGCATCGCTCATACACTCGGTGTACAGACGTCGCATCGCTCATACACTCGGTGTACAGACGTCGCATCGCTCATACACTCGGTGTATAAACGTCGCATCGCTCATACAGACGTCGCATCGCTCATACAGACGTCGCATCGCTCATACAGACGTCGCATCGCTCATACAGACGTCGCATCGCTCATACAGACGTCGCATCGCTCATACAGACGTCGCATCGCTCATACAGACGTCGCATCGCTCATACAGACGTCGCATCGCTCATACAGACGTCGCATCGCTCATACACTCGGTGTACAAACGTCGCATCGCTCATACAGACGTCGCATCGCTCATACAGACGTCGCATCGCTCATACAGACGTCGCATCGCTCATACACTCGGTGTACAGACGTCGCATCGCTCATACACTCGGTGTACAGACGTCGCATCGCTCATACACTCGGTGTACAAACGTCGCATCGCTCATACACTCGGTGTACAGACGTCGCATCGCTCATACACTCGGTGTACAGACGTCGCATCGCTCATACACTCGGTGTACAGACGTCGCATCGCTCATACACTCGGTGTACAGACGTCGCATGGCTCATACACTCGGTGTACAAACGTCGCATCGCTCATACACTCGGTGTACAGACGTCGCATGGCTCATACACTCGGTGTACAAACGTCGCATCGCTCATACACTCGGTGTACAGACGTCGCATCGCTCATACACTCGGTGTACAGACGTCGCATCGCTCATACACTCGGTGTACAGACGTCGCATCGCTCATACACTCGGTGTACAGACGTCGCATCGCTCATACACTCGGTGTATAAACGTCGCATCGCTCATACAGACGTCGCATCGCTCATACAGACGTCGCATCGCTCATACAGACGTCGCATCGCTCATACAGACGTCGCATCGCTCATACAGACGTCGCATCGCTCATACAGACGTCGCATCGCTCATACAGACGTCGCATCGCTCATACAGACGTCGCATCGCTCATACAGACGTCGCATCGCTCATACACTCGGTGTACAGACGTCGCATCGCTCATACACTCGGTGTACAAACGTCGCATCGCTCATACAGACGTCGCATCGCTCATACAGACGTCGCATCGCTCATACAGACGTCGCATCGCTCATACACTCGGTGTACAGACGTCGCATCGCTCATGCACTCGGTGTACAGACGTCGCATCGCTCATACACTCGGTGTACAGACGTCGCATCGCTCATACACTCGGTGTACAGACGTCGCATCGCTCATACACTCGGTGTACAGACGTCGCATCGCTCATACACTCGGTGTACAGACGTCGCATCGCTCATACACTCGGTGTACAGACGTCGCATCGCTCATACACTCGGTGTACAGACGTCGCATCGCTCATACACTCGGTGTACAAACGTCGCATCGCTCATACAGACGTCGCATCGCTCATACAGACGTCGCATCGCTCATACAGACGTCGCATCGCTCATACAGACGTCGCATCGCTCATACACTCGGTGTACAGACGTCGCATCGCTCATACACTCGGTGTACAAACGTCGCATCGCTCATACAGACGTCGCATCGCTCATACAGACGTCGCATCGCTCATACAGACGTCGCATCGCTCATACACTCGGTGTACAGACGTCGCATCGCTCATACACTCGGTGTACAGACGTCGCATCGCTCATACACTCGGTGTACAGACGTCGCATCGCTCATACACTCGGTGTACAGACGTCGCATCGCTCATACACTCGGTGTACAAACGTCGCATCGCTCATACAGACGTCGCATCGCTCATACAGACGTCGCATCGCTCATACAGACGTCGCATCGCTCATACAGACGTCGCATCGCTCATACAGACGTCGCATCGCTCATACACTCGGTGTACAGACGTCGCATCGCTCATACACTCGGTGTACAAACGTCGCATCGCTCATACAGACGTCGCATCGCTCATACAGACGTCGCATCGCTCATACAGACGTCGCATCGCTCATACACTCGGTGTACAGACGTCGCATCGCTCATACACTCGGTGTACAGACGTCGCATCGCTCATACACTCGGTGTACAGACGTCGCATCGCTCATACACTCGGTGTACAGACGTCGCATCGCTCATACACTCGGTGTACAAACGTCGCATCGCTCATACAGACGTCGCATCGCTCATACAGACGTCGCATCGCTCATACAGACGTCGCATCGCTCATACACTCGGTGTACAGACGTCGCATCGCTCATACACTCGGTGTACAGACGTCGCATCGCTCATACACTCGGTGTACAGACGTCGCATCGCTCATACACTCGGTGTACCTCGAATGACGGTACGGGATGCCATCAGACGCTCTCGGGAGACTGGCTCATACACGAGGAGGCCAGCTCAAGGTCGAAATCGGTGCACATCAGCTCGGGATGACCGCTTTCTTGTCAGTAACGTGCTAAAAATCACACCGCTACTGAAGCGCGTACACAGATTTTCGCAGATCGTCACCCCACCTGACCGGAGGGCGTCCTACACTACGTTTGCCGAGCCGTGGTCTCCACCCAAGAACTCGTTTACCCCATCGGTTATCGGTTCTTCGGCAGATATGGCCAGCCCACTGCCACTTCAGCTTGCTAATTCTCTGGGCTATGTCGACAACTTTAGTTCTATGTCGGATAAGCTCGTTTCGGATTCTATCCTTCAGAGAAACTCCGAGCATAGCTCGTTCCATAGCTCGCTGAGCGACTTTAAACTGGTGGACTAGCCGTACTGTGAGTGTCCACGTTTTGGCTCCGTATGTCATGACGGGTAGGACGCACTGATTAAAAACTTTCGTGTTTTCAAACATTGCGGTATGGGTGACGAGAATACTTGACGTAATTTTCCAAATGCTGCCCAACCCAGCTAAATCCTCCTCTCAGCCTCCTTTTTGAAGTTGTTTTTAACCAACTGCAATATCTGCCCGAGGTATGTTTTCTCCAAAACAACTTCAAGAAGGTGTCCATTAACGACGACAGGACTCGGATCAATTCGGTCATCGACCATGACTTTGGTCTTGTCCAAATTCATGCCGAGACCTATCTTTCGCGAGGCTGATGCTAGGCCGTCCAGTATCTGTTGCAGCTCCTCCAGCGACTCCGCCATTAGGACTATGTCATCTGCGAATCGCAAGTGTGAGATGTGCTCGCCGTTTATGTTTATGTCCATACCTTTCCAGTCCAGCGTCTTAAACATATCCTCCAACGCGCTTGTGAACAGTTTCGGAGATATAACATCTCCCTGTCTCACTTCGCGGCGCAGTTGGATGGGTTTAGACTGCTGGTCCTGTACTCGGACACTTAAATCGAAATCTAAAAAAGATTTAGAAAAACTAACTCGGTTTGCGTTGATTTTGCAACGCCGTGGCGGGGGTGGCGGCGGTGGCTTACTGGAAAAAAAAAAAAAACAGTCAAGGTACTTTAATATGATAAGGATCATAGATCTATTATATACTGTTATATTGGCAATACCGTGCTAGGGGCGAGACCTGTAACTATTGTGGTTACCATCGTTTTACAATTTTATTATGTTGGTACCTGTGTTATTTTGTTATAATAAAACTATTAGTATTTGTAATTTGGCAATACCTTTGTGAACTTGGCTGACGACTTTGGAGACTCGTTTTTTATTACCTTACTACATAATTGATTTTGGTATGCAGCTGGTTAGCGAACATTTTGCAAGAAACTCAAAAAAATTCTAATTCAAAATTTATATAATATTCTTATTTTGAGGATAAGATAGTATAGGAATACTCAATCTTAAAACCCACTGAGAAAGAATTTTATTACCTACTGCTTTCTAAATAACTTTTAACAATCTCATTTGGTTACCTATTGGCTATAAACAAACGTACAATTATTTTGAAGGCTATTTTTAAGTAATATTGTATTTTACCTATACAAAATTTCAGATTAACATTTAAGTAGTAAATATTTTATAAAATTATTGATAATAATAATAATAAACCTAAACCTGATACTCGGACATTATTTGATATTTTCAATGAAGAAAATGTTTGTTTGCATATAGCTTACTTTTGGTGCCCCCCGTCCCCCGCTGCCGCCTACCAGCGCCACCACCACCACCGGCTAATTTTTCTGAAATAGAATATATTATATAAGTTATTAGTTGCTAAAAAGGTTCAAGGTAAAGAAAAAATAATTCAAGGTAATCCCTTTAATTTAAATTAATTAATGTACGACGTAATTAATGTAATGGATTATCTATCTATATCCATATAATGAAAATGTAACGGATACCTGTCTGTCTGTCAAAATATTATTGGGACCTTTATCAACGCAAATAGCAATAGCAAGAGCACCCAAAACTATGATTGATATAATTGTTGTCAGTTTATCTGTTTGTCTGTGCGTTTGTGCGCTAATCTCAAACGGTTTATCTGATCTAGATGTGGTTTTCACTAATATACACTAATAGGCACAATTAACCGCCCACCTATATTATTCGTCACCCTGATTGCTTATGGCTTATACTAAAGTTTTTTTTTGTGGGTACAGTCAGCATCAAAAGTAGATGATGAGTTTCAGAATGTCAATACAGCTGATAGAAATTTGCGCCAGAATTAGATAACACTAAAGTGTTCCATAAATAGGTGATTGAAAAATATGCCAACAAGAGCTGATGACACTAACCACCACATGTACCTGATGACTTAAAGGTTCAAAAGTATCTGATGTAAAATAGTTTTATAAATATACTAGCTGCACCCCGCGGCTTCGCCCGCGTGGAAATGTATGTGTCAAATCCGCGTAATATTTTAGCTATTTTGTCTAAGCCAACGGGTTCCAAATGAAAGATGGCATCGCAAAAGTTATGATATTCGAAGAAGGTAAGGTGCGAGATAGACACATCCGTCATGCCTGGAATTTTTAAGAAATGATTATTGATTATATTTGGGTCCTGAAAATTGGCAGGCAGTTCAGTACTTTTTTTAGGTAGAATAGTATTTTTCAAATTTTTCCAAAGCGTTTTTGTATTATGTATTTTATTATTGATATTAAAATTAAAATAAGCCGTTTTTTCGCGGAAGAGAGCTTGGTTTACTGTGGCCTTTAAATTCTTGTAGTAGACTTTCTTAACTTCCAGTTTAGTTTTTTGATACTCCGCAGCCGCCTCATCGCGTAACCTCATCATCAATTTAATTGTGTCAGTAATCCATGGATATGAGCGTGTTTTAATAACTACCGTGGTTTCATCAGCATGGAGTTCGGCGTCGAGAAGTGTGCGGTCATTCAAGTACAGCGGGGGAATATTGTAAATTCTACAAACTTACAGCTTTCCGATATGATATCCCTTAGATCTCTTTCCGATATCGAAACCTACAAATATCTCGGTATGTTTTTGCCGCCTGACTAAAGTACTCAATAGTTTTTTGTCGGGTGGTAACAAGGTTCGTACCTTTGGCATATTGAGATGGACTCTGACGGAACTTGACGCCCTTGACTGTAAGGTTCGTCAACTTCTTACGACACACAGAATGCGACATCCATGTTCATCGGTAAAGAGGATGTATACATCCCGCGGAAATGTGGGGGTCGGGGCTTTTTGAATGCCAAGACCCTCCATAACCGCGAGGTGTGCAACCTCAGAGAATACTTCCTCCATGCCGACAGTGAGATGCATCGTGATGTCGTAGCAGTTGACAAGAACCTTACCCCGCTCTCGAACCTACGATGCTGAGTACCCTCGACCGCTAGGTCGTGTGGGAGAGTAAGGAGCTGCACGGACGGTTCTACAAAGCTCTTACAGGGCCTGATGTAGACCTACTCGCATCCGTGAACTGGCTACGTTTCGGTGACCTCTTTGGGGAAACCGAAGGTTTTGTCTGTGCGATTATGGATGAGGTAATAAAGACGAACAACTACCGAAAGTATATCATGAAGGATGGAACCGTTGACATTTGGACATCGTCCCGGTGAATCCCTCAGACATATACTTTCGGGTTGTTCGCACCTCGCTAACACTGAATACTTGCACAGACACAATCAAGTAGCCAAGATCATCCATCAGCAGCTTGCTCTCCAATACGACCTTGTCGGCTCAGAGGTTTCATACTTTAAGTATGCACCGGTACCGGTTCTCGAAAATGGTCGTGCTACGCTCAGGTTTATTCTGGCGAATAAACCTGATATCGTCCTGATAGACCGGTTGAAACGCCGGGCGATACTTGTTGACATCAACATCCCACACGACGCTAATCTCGTGAAGGCCGAGAAGGACAAGCTTAGCAAGTACCTTGACCTGGCCCACGAGATTACCGCTATGTGGGATGTCGACTCAACAATTATCGTTCCGATAGTCGTTTCAGTGAACGGTCTGATAGCGAAGAGCCTTGACCAATAACTTAACGAGGCTCTCGCTAAGCAGCTGGATCAAGGGTCAGATACGGAAGGCGGCTCTCCTGGACTCGGCACGCATTGTGCGGAGGTTCCTCTCTCTGCAGCCCTAGCCATCGAGCGTTTGAGCCTTGCCCCGCGGTCGGTGGTCTCCCGTTTTTATATATTTTTTACTATAATGTTTTTTAAGCTATTGCATAGCTTCTATCGAGGGCTTTGAGCGCGGGGACCGAATCCAGAAATTCCGTAACGAAAAAAACCTCACGCTCCCCACTCCGACGGGCACGGAGGTGTGGCATGAAGGCCGTGCATTGTCTAACGTCGTTTCTTTTCGGCAGTCTTCGACACGGTGTTTGTGTGCGTGCAACTAGACGTATTTTTATTTAAAAAATGTTTTCTTATCGGTCACCACGCTCAAAAAGAAATACTGCATAAATAAAATAAATAAATAATTATAATTGCATAAGTTGATACAAAATGCTATGCAATAGCTTTACCGCGGCAGTCCCCGAGTGCCACACGTCTTTTTATATTATTTTTGTATATAGCAATTAATAATGTTTAAAACTTTGTAGTAAAGAATGTATTTTTGATGTTTTTATATGAATAAATTGTCATAGTAATAATGGTGGACTATCACACAGCATCATGTAGCTCCAAACTAAGCAGAGCTTTTTATAGTAGCTATAAGTGTATCTATTTAGGTATAGGTTAAGGAAATTGTACGTTATTGTTGTAGGTGCTTTGAGTGCCTACCTCGATATCATTTATTAAGGTTAAGTACTAACTCATGTTGCAATAAATAAACTGAAAACTTTATATAAAATACTTACGGCGGCAGCGACGGCGATGTGAAAATGTAATCTTCTGTGTATATTTGCTGTAACAAAAAATGACGTTAAATAACTGACGTCCAACAAATGTTACGTTGTACTCTTGCTAAAGGTACTATTTCCATCTTATAAATGGATATTTGAAAATGTCAAAATTGAGAACCTAGTCACTGCAGCAACTGAGCATTACGAGTGTTCAATCGATTATTGTCACCTTCTTCTCTCTCTTCTTCGGGTTAGGTACGTAAGGTCTGGATTGTAAAACGTCTGTTTGAGTAAAATGTCTGGGAGGAGAAAAGTCGTAAGTATACCAACGTCTCGGTGGCAAAATGTCTTATTTTTAAAATGCCATGGTTGTAAGAAGCCTTGGTGGCAAATAGTTCTTGTTGCTTATGGCCTAGGTAGGGAAAACGTTTTGGTTGAAAATAGGCTTCTTTGTAAAAAGTCTTAGTTGAAAATGGTTAGGTAATTATATGAATACTTAAAAGCACTTTGATACTTGGATCATGGAGTTATCATTAGCCAGCTGAAGTGGCAGTGAGTTGGCCATATCTGCCGAAGATCTGATAACCGTTGGGGTAAAAGAGTTCCTGAGTGGAAACCGCAGCTCGGCAAACGTAGTCTAGAGTGTAGGACGCTCTCCAGCCAGGTGGAGTGATGATTTGCAAAAGGCCGCTGGTAGAAACTGTTTGCGTCGAGCTGCAGTGGACTGCAATTTAAGCTGATGATGATGATGATGAGTAAGTTGGCATGCATCGATTTAGGTTTTATTGAATAAAAAGATAAATTATCTTTTATTTTAAAAATAATTTATTTAATTTCATAATATGATGATGTCTGAGGTGAAGTACTTGCTGAAAAAAGTACGTTTTCATAATATTAACCACGCCATTTTGCTTATCTAGACGTCTTGCAAATAGTCATTTTGCAACTTAGGAATTCTACAAACTAGTATTTTTGCATGTACGACGTTTTCCCTACCAAGTCATTATATAATGAAGTTGAGTCGTTATACAACCAACACGTTGTGTATACTTGGACTTTTTTACACCCCGACATTTTGCTCACACGTACGTCTTACAATTCAGACCTTACGAACCTAACCCACCAACTCTGGTGTCGGAGTGTTTAGGCCGCCCGAAGGCCTCCGACTTGGCTTAGCGACTGAAAAGCCGGGACTATCACCTTAACATGCCTTCCGAAGCACGGAAGCGCTCAAATGTAAATGTCACTAAACGATCACCCATCCAAGTAATGACCGGGCGGAGTGTTGCTTCACCAAGGTGATCTGCTAAGAGCACGGAAGTTAAGTTAACCTCGCCACGAGCGCTTCAGGTTATAAACAAAATATTGACACCACAACTAATAGTTAAGATTTAGTAAAGACTTCGTTGTTGAATAAAACAACCGATATATATTATTATTAAACTATAAACTACGTTTAATATATATATTTTGTAACGATATAACGTAGTAGGTAGTTATTGGCAAGCTGGACTGATTCGGCGGATTCTATCTTTCCATAGCTTTCTTTGATACATTGTCTGTATGTAATTTGAATCAGTTTAACATTTACGAGAATTATAATAATGTAATTTTAGACTATGTTTTATGTAATGTGTACGTTTCAGTTTTATTATGCGATGATCCCTTAGTTCCCGAAGATAAAAACCACAAGTCCCTGGTTATAAGTCTGAATTTTAACGATAGTGAACCTCTTATGCAAAGCTCTCGAATTAAATATCTATACCACTCAGGTAACTTCGCTAGTATTAATACTTGCCCAATGGATGAGTTTGATTGGAATGTTTTATTGAACAATAACTCGCTGGATGAAGCCTTATATATTTTTTATGAAGCACTTTATGAACTCAGGGACAAATATATACCTCATAAACTAATTAACTCCTCCTATTTCCCCCCATGGTTCAACGCACCTCTTAAGAAAATACTTAAAGAAAAATTTAAATATCTTAATAAATTCCATACTTATGGTAATACCTCAGATTACCAGTCGTTCTCAATCTTGAGATAAAGGGCCAAAGATCTTGAAAAGGAATGTTATTGTAACTTTATAAAAAATACTGAAGGGTCCATAATTGATAATCCCAAAAAATTTTGGTCTTACATTAAGTCGATAAAGCGAGGTTGAAATGCCCTACCATCTTCCTTTGTTTTTGTAGCGCGGTCAGCAGATTCTGGCGAGGATATTTGCAATCTCTTCTCGGATTACTTTCGGACTACTTTTTTATCACATTCAATTGCCCCACAGGCTGCATCTAGTTCTTCCAGTGTTAACGTAGATAGTTCGCCTGCTTATGAGTATCCATATTCTATTAGTGATATTGAAATTGATGCTACCACTGTACTTCGGTTACTGAAATCACTTGACGTAACGAAAGGAGCAGGACCCGACAGAATCGTTCCAATATTTATAGTTAAATGTGCTGAAGGTTTAACCGAGCCATTGTGTATACTTTTTAGACGCTCTATAACGGAAGGCACTGTGCCAGGGATCTGGAAGTCAGCGTTCATTACTCCCATCCACAAAGGTGGTAGCAAAAATGATGTTAAAAATTATAGACCAACATCGAAACTATGTATCTTTGCTAAGATCTTTGAGAGAATAGTTTACACTCAAGTTTACTCAACGATATCAGCGAGCTTTATTCCAGAACAACATGGCTTTCTGAAAAATCGTTCAACTACATCTAACTTGCTCTCATTTGTTGATTATGTCACATCAAACATGGATTCTGGGGGACAAGTTGATGCTATTTTTACTGATTATAGTAAGGCATTTGATAGAATAGACCATCAAATACTTTTACAAAAACTCTTGAATACTGGGATTCATGGAAATCTATTCAGATGGTTCACATCGTATATTGAAAATAGATCCCAAGCTGTTGTACTCAATGGTTTCTTTTCTTCTTCTGCCTGGGTTCGTGTGCCTTCGGGTGTACCCCAAGGTTCTCTGTTAGGACCTCTACTTTTTATAATCTTTATCAACGATGTAAGCTCTTGCTTTAAGTATTCTAATTTCTTATTATATGCAGATGACATGAAAATATTAAAAAAAATTAACGACATTAACGACTGCTATCTCTTCCAAGAGGACCTTAATAGGTTTGAACATTATTGCTTGCAAAACAAATTGGATCTTAATGTATCTAAATGTATCTAAATGTTTTTCGGTTACTTTCACGCGTAAGCTCCAATTCACCATTTTTGGTTACTTATTACAAGGAGATCTGGTTAAAAATGTTAAAGAGATAAGAGACCTCGGTGTGATCCATGACTCTATGTTAATTTATGATAAACATATTGAAAACATAATCAATAGAGCGAATAAGGCTCTGGGATTCATCATGAGAGTCAGCTCGCAGTTTTCCAGTGTTAAGACTATAAAGGTATTGTATTGCGCTTATGTGCGTAGCCTCCTCGAGTATTGTTCACCTGTATGGAGTCCGCAGTATGACATTTATATAAATAGTATTGAGTCTATTCAACGTAGGTTTCTTAAATATTTACAATACAAATGTAAGTGCTATGATATCGACTACAATTCAAGATGTAAGAGGCATCACATGCTGCCCCTACAGGAGAGGCGCCAGATAGCAGATATCGTCTACCTCAGTAAAATTGCACAGAGTAGAATTGACACACCTCAACTGTTAGAAAATATAAAGTTAAAAATTCCAGTAAGATCTGTTCGACATCCAACTCACTTGGTAGTTCCATTTAGTTCCACTAAATATCGACAAAACTCTTTCTTTAGTCGAGCAGTAATTGCGTTCAATAATCTGGTTGACATTTCCGATCTCGATCTTTTCGTGACTAAATCGCCTAGAATTAAAAGGATCCTATCAAGTCGCTGGTTTGGCATGCATCCATGAACTTTTGTAGTTATTGTTTTTTTTTTTGTGATTCTGTTTATTTCGTTTCTTCTCTAAGTACTAGCTATGTTCTTTTAATCTTGAGTCTTTGAAATACAAGTATTATTATTTTGTACAAGTAAGCTTCTAATAGTTTCTATATGCGGAAACATATAAATAGTCAATAGTTGCATTTATAGAATAATGTTTAGAGTTTAAGTACTGTTTGTTTTCCAAATAAATAAAGATAAAATAAATAAATAGCTCGCTGAGTGATTTTAAGCTGGTGCACTAGCCTCACTGTGAGCGTCCACGTTTCGGCACCGTAGCTCATGACGGGTGAGACGCACTGGTTGAAAACTTTCGTTATCAGACACTGCGGTATGGGTGACGAGAAAACTCGACGTAGTTTTCCAAATCCTGCCCAACCCAGCTGAATCCTCCTCTTGGCCTCCTTCTCGAAGTTGTTTCTACCTAACTGCAGAATCTGGCCGAGGTACGTATACTCGGAAACAACTTGAAGAAGGAGTCTAATTACGAGGACAGGTCTCGGATCAATCTGGTCATTGATCGAATTGAATCAATTGAATGAAGTAATTCATTAATTTGTTTAGTCTGCATTGAACAAATGACGACGATTATTGTCTTTAGATGGTACAAGTTTGTTGTATAAAATAGGAAAAACTATTTCTACTGCAGGATGATGTCCTCTTTAACTTAGCATTTGTTTGATCGTAATGGTTTTTGTAATCCTACATTTGATAGAATTATATCAAGTATTATATCTTCACTATAATTACAAGTCCATTATACTGTTCCAGGTCATGCAATGCCACTCATTCAGGAAGAGCGCATTAATATCTGAATTGTTACATAATTATTGCCTTTGTTTTTGAAACAGTCACTCTTATATGACCAGTTCATAGAATTAACATTAAAATCACGTTTAATTAAAACTTTGCCATTCTTAGCTTTCTAATGTATAGTATTTTAGTGGGGATGGCAAATAAACTCCACATACATAAATAATTTCATTTGAATTCCCACTTTTATACTCAATACTTTATAATAAGATACTTACTTTATGGCAAACGGAACACCGTCTTCTGATAACTTTAGGCATCTGGAAACAATATTATAAAAATTAATATAGGTACAGGAGCTTATCTATCGAGATGAACAGGATCCAGTGAGCCGGCGGGTTACAGCCACATCCATAGGATGAACTTCATTCTGTGAATGATACGCGTGTGCGTGTTCGTGTTGTGTGGGCGGAGCGCGGCCCTGCAGTGCACGCGCACGCGCACGCGCACGCGCACGCTCGTAGTGCACAGTAGGCACAAGCTACAGTAAGGTACAATGTGGTCGGAGCGACCGGTCGCGTTTGTCGTAGTGCCGCCGTCGGGCGAGGGTTTGTGTTCGGGCAGCTCACTATATCTAGGTATGTTCACGTGATCGCAGCTGAACAACTGAACGAACGGGGCTCTGGCGACGGCTGACGTCTGGCGGCTGACGGCTGACGGCTGACGGCTGACGGCTGACGGCTGACGGCTCACAGCTTGCATAGCACAGCCTGCAGTCTCTGGCCGACGTCGACGGCGTGAGCGGCTGTGCCCTGCCATCACCAGGCCGCATGCCCAGCGCGAGCGTGGGGATTATTGGCATATCCCCCTTCATTACGGGACGCTTATGTCCAGCTATGGACTGATAGTTGATATAAAATAATATTAAAAGTACTCACATTTGAATTTTGAAATTTACAAAAATTTACAATACAAGAATTTTGAAATTTACAAGATACTCAAGACTAAAAATTTAAAATGAAACCAGAATGACAAAAGTCATTATTAAAAATAGAATGTATAATTTTTAAAAATCAAGGAAATGTCTAATAAGTATTGAATGCCGCTGGTAAGTAGTTAAGTATTTGTTCTAGAAGGCATATAGGCAAGCTCGTTCGCACGGGCGTATTTTTACCGCGCGTTAAAAATCCGCTCAAATAGAATGTATTTCCAACATTGATATATATTGTTACTATTGTAACTAGATGCGTAGTACCGGCCTAAATGCGTGTAGGCTCAGGTCTTGGCCATGGCCAAGATCCTCTCCTTTCTTCATACAGTGGCCATCTTGACATCGACCGAGTGACACTTCCGCGAAATAGGCAAATAATGTGATGAAAAAGTGCATTTCTTGAACTCAATTGCGTAAAGAATCACGCGGAATTACTTTTTTCATGAATATCTATAGATTTTTTGCTAAAATTGCAGCAAATATTAAAGAAAATTTTGATAAATAGTTCATGCCATGTAATGTTGCCGCAAAAAAATGTGTAGTTTTCCCGATTATTGTGGGAGATTTTGATAAGGGATAAAATCTTTAATACATAAAGTAGCAAACCACCTTTTTAACCTGTGTATTTATATTATGGAACGCAATAAATGATTGAGTATTGAATATTGAGCATATTTAAGATCATTTCAAATAGATCACTCACTTCTATTGATAAATGCCATCATCCATGAAATTAAATTATTAACTCAAACTAAGTGAAATTAAATTATAACAACAAATTACTTATGCATAACTGGATACGAACAAGTACTTGACTTATGACTTCAGTATGTTTCACAAACGTTCAGGAAAAATTAATAATACTGGTTTACGCACAATCTTTCATTATTTGGTATACTTTGTAAAAAACCACAAGAACTCTGTATTGAACCCATTGGTAGAGCATAGTGACCATGACTCTTCCAAAATAAATTTATCAAATAACGACTGCGATGATAGCCCAAATAATCATTTATTTCGTTTATAATTCTATATGTATTTTACACCAGAATGTTGCTAGTCTTTTAAATAAATCTGATTTACTCTTGCTTCATTTGGATAACTTTAAACAATTGGATAAAAATGTTACTATAATTTGTTTAACTGAACATAACATGATACTAGATGATATCGACCGTATTCCGGTTGAACACTTTAAGATAGGCTCCTCCTTTTGTAGACCTTTACGTAGGGGTGGATCTTGTATTTTAGTGCGTAATTCTTACTATGATTTTGAAAATTTACGTAGCATAAATGATTAATCAATTCCAAAGATTATTGAATGTTCAGCTATACGTTTACTTGAACATAAGTTAATTGTTATTTGTATATACCGGCCGCCGAGGGAAGATAACTTAACAATTGACGAGTTCTTTACAAAACTAAGCTCAATACTTCATAAATATACTCTGGATATGAACTAAGTTAATAATATGTGGTCACTTTAATATTGATATATTAAAATCAAACAGAATATCTACAGAATTCCAAAATTTATTAGCAGGCAACAATCTTAGGCTACAATTTAAACACATAACACGGCCAGATAGCAACTCAGCCTTAGACAATGTTGCTCACAACATTCCAGGTACGAGTGGAGAAATAGTGGACCTTTCACTGTCCGATCATTTGGGTCAGTTAGTCAGGGTTCCAGTCAAAAAAACTTGCACATTGAAATACTGGTATAGCCTCACACATGATTATAAAGATGACAATCGTAGTAAATTTATAGAATGTATTAGTAAACTGTCATTTCTGGAAGTCACAAGCACGAATGACCCAGACTTATTTTCATTCAAACTATTTCATGACACATTCGTCCTCTTCTACAATTTATGCTTTCCAGTTGTAAAGGTAAAAATTCCTACATCAAAAAACCGAAATGGATCTCTAAAGGAATCAAACTATGCAGTAAAAAAAACGAACTTTGCTATGGAAATACAGATTAAGTCATAATACTTCCAATAAGAAAATCTTCATGGAATATAGTAAACGGTTTAAAAAAGTAATAAATCTTACACAGAAAGCACAAAACGAGTACTTTTTAACTAGAGCGGCAAACAAATCAAAAGCTACTTGGAATATTATAAATA
The DNA here is from genome assembly GCA_951804965.1 of Horisme vitalbata. Lineage (NCBI taxonomy): Eukaryota > Metazoa > Arthropoda > Insecta > Lepidoptera > Geometridae > Horisme > Horisme vitalbata. The sequence continues at coordinate 19,188,533 of OX638101.1, read as the reverse complement.
GATACAACACCAACCAACCGCGAGAAAATATAAACAAATTAAAGAAAAATGAAATTTATATCACTGATCCAATCGACATGGCAAATGCATTCAATAATTATTTTATTGACATAGGAAAACTAATAATTTGTTCACTAAAAAATACGTGTTGGTTGTTGTATGTTGGTTTTGACGGTATCACAACCAAAATTATAAAAGATGCAGCTTTGCTTATATCACCCATATTGTGCCATATAGTAAATAACTGCTTAGAACAAGGTATTTTTCCAAATTCTCTTAAAATAACTGTTGTGTATTTTACCTTCCCTGGTCTTCCTGGTATTCCGTTGTTGTGTTTGAAGTTTATTTCCAATTTTTACGAGATTAAATTATTATTATAAGATTAAAATTGAGGTGCAAAAAATGTCCGTTGCAATTTTCTTAGAGGTCAAGTTCAAGGATGATTTGCTTGTTCTGGCCGGCTGTCAAACTCGAATTCTCAGATGACGTTGACATTACGCTGTCGCTGAGTGTTGCATGGCTTCTGGCCCAGACTGGCTAAATGGGCCGGAACATCTTCCCCCCTCTCGACGACCTTGGGTTTTCGAGGACATACTTTTCTAGCTGACTCTACATTGTAGAGTCACCCATAGGTAGAGGGCAAAGGTTGCTGATGGATCGGCGTATGACGCCTTTAGTGGTGAGGACATCCGCAACGCGCGAGACTCCGTCCGGTCCTGGGTAAAGTTTGTGAATACGGCCCATTTTCCATTTGAGTGGCGGCAAGTTGGCTTCTTTGAGTATCACCAGATCTCCGTATTTGAGTTCTCCTTGCATGACACGCCACTTCGATCGCTGTTGCAGTTCGTTAAGGAACTCTTTGCGCCATCTTTCCCAGAAATGCTGTCGCATCTGCTCGATTTCCTGGTATCTCGATAAACGGCTTGTTTTGATGTCGAGCAGTGCAGGCGTAGGCAGTGATGTGAGGGGTCTACCGATCAGGAAATGCCCCGGTGTGAGGGGAAAGAGGTCGGTTGGATCGGACGATAGTGGAGTAAGGGGCCTCGAATTTAAAATTGATTCTATTTGCACAAATAGAGTTGAAAGTTCCTCATATGTGAGGTGATTGTTGCCTAACATTCTGGTTAAATGGAATTTGGCGGATTTAACACCCGCTTCCCAAAGGCCTCCGAAGTGAGGCGTATACGCCGGCGAGAATTTAAAAGAGATGCCCTCGTCGGCGGCGAATGAAGAGATTGATTCATTGCATGTATTCAAAAAACGTATAAATTCACTGTTTGCACCTACGAAGTTGCGACCGTTATCGCAGTAAATTTCACTAGGTTTCCCTCTGCGAGCGATGAAACGTTTGAGACATAATATAAATACCTCGGAGCTCATGTCTGATGCAATCTCCAAATGTAGAGCGCGGGTTGAGAAGCAGACGAATAAGCAGAGGTAGCTCTTAATAATTTTGCATCCGCGTCCGATGCGATCACGGATAGGAAAAGGCCCTGCAAAGTCAACGCCTGAAACTTGAAAGGGTAAGTTGGGAGTCACTCTAGGTAGAGGTAAGTTGCCCATGATAGGACTTACAGTTTTGGCTTTTATGACTCTACATAATTTGCAAGAATTGACTGTGCTTCTAGCTAGTCGTCTACCGGCTATTGGCCAGTAGATCTGCCTCACGTTTGTTAGAAGTGACTGCGGGCCACAATGTAAAAGTTTTCTGTGCTCATGATTGAATACTAACTTAGTGAAGTGGTGCTGTGAATTTAATAAAATAGGATGTTTTTTGCCATAAGATTCAGATGCTTGCTGAATACGGCCACCTACTCGTAGGATGCCGGTTTCATCTACGAAGGGTCTCAAAGAGAGAAGACCCGACTTGGCAGGTAAACACTTTTTGTTTAAAATTAAATTTATTTCAGATCCGAAGCATTCTGATTGATGTTGTTTGATTATCAAAACAAGAGAATTATTTAGCTCTTCAGTAGTTAAATGCCCAGTTAATTTGTCTGAATGTCGGACATTGTAGATAAATCTTAGAACGTAGGCTATGCTATTTTGTAATGTTACTAATTTAGAGTGTCTCTCAAAGTTCACTATGTCACCTGGGTGAGTGTGACCTTGATTTGTGGTGCACGTAGTAGCTTGAATGTATGAAGAGGTAGATGTAGAGTAATGTTTAGGACTTTTGTTATGTTTAATTTCTGGCAACTCTTTTGAATGCTTGATTTCATTTGGCCAATCTGACTCAGAATCGAGCAGAAACGACGGACCACGCCACCAGAAGGTAGCGTCTTTGATCAGCTTGGGGTCTAAGCCACGTGATGCTAGATCAGCAGGATTTTGAGTTCCGGGAACATGTCGCCAGGAACCTATAGATGTCAGCTGCTGAACTTCTGCGACCCGATTGGACACAAATGTTTTTAGATCACGAGCATGTGATGACAACCAACCTAAGACGACAGTAGAGTCCGACCAGTAGTACACATTGTGTATGGAGAGTCTCAAAGCATTCAACACCTTGTGGGAAAGACGAGCCGCTAATACGGCTCCACATAACTCTAAGCGAGGAATGGTCTGTGGCTTTAAGGGCGCTACCTTAGTTTTAGCGCAAAGAAGATTAATTTCCACATGGCCTTGTTTGTCTATTGACCGAAGGTAGAGACATGCACCATAGGCTATTTCGGATGCATCACAAAAGGAGTGCATTTCGATGATCTCAGGTTCATTACTAAGAACATACCTGGGAATAAGTAGAGACGACAAATTAACTAAACTTTTCACAAAATCTAGCCAAGACCTTTCTATTTCATAAGATACAGGTTCATCCCAATCAAGATTTGAAGTCCACAATTTCTGAAGAAGAATTTTTGGTATGATTGTACATGGGCTCAATAAACCAAGAGGGTCGAATAGTTTAGCTGAATTCGACAAGATTGTTCGTTTCGTGGCTCTAGAAGGACTTTGGATGTTTGTAGGAAACATAAAGACGTCAGCGGCTGGATCCCATTTGAGGCCCAGTGCGCTAGATTGAGAATTCAAATCTAAACCCTTAGGATTTAAGGAATTTTGATTGTTAAGCACAATAGAAGGTGCGTTAGTGCGAAACTTACGTAAGGGTAAACCCGCAGATTCTAGGGTTCTAGTGACAGAGCTTATTATAGAGCTTAGCTCACTTTCCGAGTTACAGCCAGATAGAAAGTCGTCTACGTAGAAATCAGACTTGATTAGGGTAGCAATTTTTTTGTCAGGACATTCCTTGGCTAGTTGGAGAAGACATCGTGTACTGAGAAACGGCGCTGAAGCTGTTCCATAAGTCACAGTATTCAGTTCAAATGTTTTTATGGGAAGATCTTCTCTATCACGCCACAAAATCATCTGTAGAGAGCGCTGTTGCGGTTCAACTAATATCTGTCGATAAGCCTTTTCCACATCTGCTGAAACCACAAATCTGTGTTGCCGAAACCTTAGTAAGATGGAAAACAAGTCATCCTGTACCACTGGACCAACATATTGTATATCATTGAAAGAGACGCCGGATGTTGTAGCGGCGGACGCGTCAAAGACTACTCTCACCTTTGTAGTCTCACTACTCTCTCTTACGACGGCGTGGTGAGGTAGGTAACATCCCCTGGATGGCTTGTCGACTTCACTCATGTGTCCTAGGCTTTCATATTCGTTCATGAATTTATTGTATTCTGACCGCAATGAAGGCGATTTTTTAAGTTTTCTCTCTACTTGAAGCAGTCGTTTCTCTGCAATATGATATGATTCACCTAAAACACTTGGTGAATCACGCAGAGGTATTTGCACACAAAATCTCCCATTGTTATCTCGATAAGTTGTTTTGCTAAATAGATTTTCACAATAATAATGCTCTTCTGATTTAGGAATATCAATAGGAATTTCCTCCAGCTCCCAAAATTTTGACAATTGCTTTTGAATGTCTTTACTAAAATTGCAAATAATGTGATTTGATTTGCTGCAAATTTTCCCCCCCATGGGGCCAGCCACTATCCATCCGAGTTGGGTTTCACGCAAGAATGGTTTGTTAGGACCTAATTTAATTTGAGAAGAACCTATAATATCCCAGAAGACATCGGCTCCTAGGAGCATGTCAATGTCGGATGGGCAGAAGAAGGTTGGGTCTGCTAACTGAATATGGCTCGGAAGGCCTAACTCCTGCACTCGGATTTCAATTTGAGGCAACTTGTCCGTAATCAATGGAAGGACATAACAAGTGACAGATGCACTGAAGGAATTGTATGAAGAATTGATCACAAGATCGCAATGTTCTGTGATACTGATGACGGCATTACTTAGCCCTGAGACGCATCGTTTTTGTATTTTTGTTTGTTGAAAGCCGATTTTTGCTAATGCAGATTTGGTTATAAAAGAAGACTGGCTTCCACTGTCGAGTAGAGCCCTTAAACTGAAGACTTTGCCATTGTTTGTCACCTTGACCACAGCTGTAGAAAGAAGAGCCTGATCACAGGAGACAGCAGACATGCTGACTACACAAGAGGCATCCCCAGCCTCCTGGCGGCGGGGCACAAAAGAAGAAGAAGAAGCATGTTTCTCATTAGAAACTGTAGCCGTTGTAGTCAGTAGAGATGTAGCTTCATGACTTTCTTGTTGAGGAGGTGGTGGTGGCATGTTTGTTTGTAAAGATGATTGTCTATGTAATGTTGTGTTGTGTTTTTTGTGACAGATGCGGCAACCACCAAGCCTACACTGAGAAGATCTATGACCACCACGCAGACAGTTGTTACATAGCTTCCATTCAAATACCTTAGATATACGATCATCAATCGGTAAAGATTTGAATTTTACACAATCATATAATTTGTGATTTTGTTTACAGGCCATACAATTGGTTTGATAAGTACCCTGAGAGCTGAGCGAAGTTTCAGGTGAAGACACAATGAAAGATTTTGATTTTATAAAATTATTTCTTTTATCATGTTTTGAATCAGGTTTTGATTTGGTTGCACGAACAGTTTCTAAAACAGTTGCTCTGTGACGAATAAACTCAAAAAATCCTTCTAATGAAACTGTTTCCATTTTGCTCCTATGTTCCTCCCAATCCCTAGCAGTTTCAGGATCTAACTTTTCAGTGGCCATGTAAATAATAATTGTATCCCAACTTGATGTTGGTTCACCTAATGAATTCAACGCACTTACATTTTTAGAGATTGAATCAACCATGTTCCGCAAGGCTTTATCCGGTTCCTTGGTCATTGGCTCAAGGGAAAATAAGCATTTAATGTGTTCATTAATTAATACCCTCTTGTTGTCAAATCTATCGCACAAAAGAGACCAAGCAATGGGATAATTTATCGAAGTAACCGTGAGAGACGATACTACTGCCTTTGCAGTTCCTTCTAAATATGATTTTAAATAATGAAATTTGTTAACGTTGTCGATACTTTCATTATCATGAATAAGCGATGAATAAGTATCCCTAAACTCTAACCATTTTCCTGGTTCACCATCGAACGAAGGGACCTTGATAGTTGGCAGCTTTAGATGCTGATGATGATGATGAGAGCAGTGGGAAGCTTGTGAGGCTGATGATGATTCATTATTGATTTTAGAATCAAATGTTTGCAACATTTCTTGAGTGCGTGCAATGAGGCTATAAAACCTGTTTTCTACTTCTTCCCTCTCACTCATCTGATCATCATCAAGATCCAATGTTTCAATTTTAGATTGTAATTCATCAAAGCTATATGAAAGATCTTGTAGTTTACTAAGCCGCAACGTTAACTCATTATACTGACTTTTGCTCAATTTAACGTTCGACAAAGGCTTCACATACTTTTCAAATAACGTAATCCTTGTCTTTATACGCCCTCGCTGAGCGATAAGTTCCTTTAGATCGGTCATGGTAAGTGCAAACAATGAACTGGGAAATGAAAATTGTACACCAACAAGTAGATAACGGACAAATAAATTAAAGCAATGAATACAACCTCGTTCGCGCTGTACCACACAAACTCTTGGGCAGGAAGCGCGATTATATCGGCCGACGACTCGAACACAGGTTAGCGGCACCGCTACCCGCAGTTGTCGGCACTCGTAAAGCTCGCAAACTCGCTTCTGAAATCGATCGTGTATGCTTTATTCAATGAAATAACTCGTAAGGGAAGGGTTTTCAATGAGGATAATTAAAGATAACTGAGCATAAAATGCTGAAAGGCAAAAAGTTTCAAATATTTTTTCAAGAAACGGTGGCGGGTAGGAATGCCACGCCACAAGATGCAAAGAAATCAAGGAAATTTGTGCAATAAATTGGGAAACGGAACGGGAATGGATAGGAATGGGGCTTACTTCCCTCGGATTCTTCTGTTTCTTCAACTGCAGAGTGATTTTCAGCCTCCCAGATGCCACTCGTTCGTTGTCCGTTTTCCGATCACGTCGGGGTCACCACTTTTTGTTGTGTATTTTACCTTCCCTGGTCTTCCTGGTATTCCGTTGTTGTGTTTGAAGTTTATTTCCAATTTTTACGAGATTAAATTATTATTATAAGATTAAAATTGAGGTGCAAAAAATGTCCGTTGCAATTTTCTTAGGTATAGGCCCCACTTGTCTGACCTGGCGCGGGCATGGCACGGGCGCTTTCCTATGCCATTCAAATTTAATACAAAATTCATGGAAATAAAGCACAATTTAGCTCGGACGACTTCGCGTCATAAGCACGTCCGATCAACGACATACCGTGTGTCCTAAATTGTGCTTTATTTCCATGCATTTTGTATGAAATTTGAATGGAATAAGAAACCGCCAGTGCCTTGTCTGCGCCCGACGCTAGGTCACATTCATCGGGCACGGACATGGCGCAGACATGGCACAGGCGGTTTCCTATTCTATTCAAATTTCATACAAAATGCATGGAAATAAAGCACAATTTAGGACACACGGTATGTCGTTGATCGGACGTATGACGCGCCATTTCGGCGCCCGCGCCCGATCGCCGCCAGATGGGCGTCAGATGGGCGTCAGATGGCCGCCAGTTCGTAGTATGTACTTGCTTGCGACATACGTCTGTTAGTGATGTAAAAATGCGTGACGAATGACGATATCGAATTTAATATTGAATTTTTTGAATTGATTGTAAAATATGCAACGCTTTATGATCATTGTCGTTCCATTATTGTAACTGAAATGTTCAAGATAAATTGTGGCTGGAAATCGGAAAGAGATGAAACTAAACCGGTATTAAGATTTTTTTATGTAATACCCATGGTAATACTAGCTGATCCTTGTGCAAATTCGTTTGCGCGTATTTTCTTCAACTGTATCAGGGCCCGATTTGGTAACCCGATGAAGAGGTTTTCGGCAGGGTTTTTCCAAAAGTTTAGTTAACCCTCTCCGTATGGTTTACACTATTATTTGATAGGTTAAACAATTCAAAACCCTTTTGATTAGGTTACCTGATCATGAGGGTTATCAATAGTATTGGATTTTGGTATTATTCCAAAACCCATTCCTTAGGGTTACCCTTTTTATCATTGTAACACGGGTTATAAGTGGGTTATAGGAGATAATGGAGAAAAGAATTTCGGTCAAAAGATTAAAAATAATTGCGGTAATTGTGTTCTAAGCATTAAGGGTGGAAATGCAGACTACTAATTGTTTATTTTACGCAATAATAATTATATTATAAAAAAATTGGAATAAATTTTCAATGTCAGCTGTCAAACTTAAATCGACCATATCTCGAGAACTACGTATCATAGACTTGCCTTTACTAGCTCAAATGATTGCTATTGACATGAACTTAATTTTAGATGACAGCTGTCAAACTTAAATCGACCATATCTCGAGAACTACTTATCTAAGACTTGCTTTTACTAGCTCAAATGATAGCTATTGACAAGACCTTAATTTTCGATGACAGCTGTCAAACTTAAATCGACCATATCTCGAGAACTACTCATCTTAGACTTGCCTTTAGTAGCTTAAATGATAGCTATTGACAAGACCTTAATTTTCAATGACAGCTGTCAAACTTAAATCGACCATATCTCGAGAACTACTCATCCTAGACTTGCTTTTACTAGCTCAAATGATTGCTATTGACATGAACTTAATTTTCGATGACAGCTGTCAAACTTAAAACGACCATATCTCGAGAACTACTCATCTTAGAATTGCTTTTACTAGCTCAAATGATAGCTATTGACAAGACCTTAATTTTCGATGACAGCTGTCAAACTTAAATCAACCATATCTCGATAACTACTCATCTTAGACTTGCCTTTAGTAGCTCAAATGATAGCTATTGACAAGACCTTAATTTTCAATGACAGCTGTCAAACTTAAATCGACCATATCTCGAGAACTACTCATCCTAGACTTGCTTTTACTAGCTCAAATGATTGCTATTGACATGAACTTAATTTTCGATGACAGCTGTCAAACTTAAATCGACCATATCTCGAGAACTACTCATCTTAGACTTGCCTTTAGTAGCTTAAATGATAGCTATTGACAAGACCTTAATTTTCAATGACAGCTGTCAAACTTAAATCGACCATATCTCGAGAACTACTCATCCTAGACTTGCTTTTACTAGCTCAAATGATAGCTATTGACAAGACCTTAATTTTCGATGACAGCTGTCAAACTTAAATCGACCATATCTCGAGAACTACTCATCTTAGACTTGCCTTTACTAGCTCAAATGATAGCTATTGACAAGACCTTAATTTTCGATGACAGCTGTCAAACTTAAATCAACCATATCTCGATAACTACTCATTTTAGACTTGCCTTTAGTAGCTCAAATGATAGCTATTGACAAGACCTTAATTTTCAATGACAGCTGTCAAACTTAAATCGACCATATCTCGAGAACTACTCATCCTAGACTTGCTTTTACTAGCTCAAATGATAGCTATTGACAAGACCTTAATTTTCGATGACAGCTGTCAAACTTAAATCGACCATATCTCGAGAAGTACTCATCCTTTACTTGCCGTTACTAGCTCACATGATAGCTATTGTTAAGATCTTAATTTTCGATGACAGTTTTTAGTTTGACAGCTGTCATCGAATATTAAGATTTTATTAGTAGCTATCATTTGAGCTAGTAACGGCAAGTCTAGGATGAGTACTTTTCGAGATATGGCAAATTCAAGTTTGACATATGTCATTGAAAATAAAGATCTTGTCAATAGCTATCTTTTGAGCAATTAACGGCTAGTCTAGGATGAGTAGTTCCTGAGATATAACCATTTATAGATGAATTTGTAGAATGAGTTTCGAGTGGAGCTTTGAGTTGAGTTTTGAGTTTGAGTTTTAGAGTGACAGTGACAGTGACAATCAAAAATTATTATTCAAAATAGTTTAGAGGTCATATTTTTTATTTACATACGCTTTACAAAATACTCATTATGTGTACTGTCGGCTTTGCCTAATAAATACAATAAAAATAAAAAATAACGCTACGCAGAGTACTCTGCGATGATGCCCTATGAAAACTGACTGAAACACATTTTTTTCTTTTTAACATGTTGGCTGCGGGCCTCAGTCATGACATAACTGATGACTTATGAAAACTGAAACACCATTTATTTCTTTTTAATATGTTGACTGCGGGTCTCGTATATGAGCATACTCTGCGTTGATGACCAATGAAAACTGACTGAAACACAGCACTTTCCTTATATTTTCAAAACTTTTCTTTAATGCAGTGACGCTCTTCCTTCAACCAAATAAAGCGATCCGAACTAATACCTAATGATTGACGACATAAATCAAGAGTTAAAATCTAAATTCCCCCACCCAGTGTCAGGCGTAATGATAACCATTGTGTAACATTCAAAAAAACCTATCAAGAGGTAACTCCATTCATTCGTTTAACCTCATAAGAGGTTAACCCTATCGACTGAAAACCAAAAGGAACGGGTTACACTTTCGCTTGTGTTAGGAGGAGAATACCCAAACGAAAGGGTAATCCCGTCAACTGTATAACCCAATGAAGGGGTTTCACTTTCGAAGCAACTAACTCGAAATCGGGGTTGTACGGGCCCTGATCTGTATATTTATTAATTGTATGCACGCAAGAGCATCTTCGTCTTCTGAGGATGACATGCTGACACATCGATACCGGACAACAGACTGCACTACACTTGTGCCTCTGTCACGTCATTTCTGCGTCTTGTCCGAGCCATGTCCGCGCCATGCCCGTGCCATGTCCTCGCCACGTCCGTGCCACGTCCGCGCCATGTCCGCGCCATGTCCTTGCCCGATATGTGTGACCTGGGCCTTAGAGGTCAAGTTCAAGGATGATTTGCTTGTTCTGGCCGGCTGTCAAACTCGAATTCTCAGATGACGTTGACATTACGCTGTCGCTGAGTGTTGCATGGCTTCTGGCCCAGACTGGCTAAATGGGCCGGAACATAACAATTATTAAGCCGAACTCGAGATGAAGTAGGAAACTACAGACCGATCGCTTTAATTCCAGTTTTCTCTAAGATCATTGAAAAAGTAATATATAAAAAACTCTGTAACTACTTCGAAGATAATAACATTTTTACCAACCAGCAGTATGGATTTAGACAAGGACGCTCCATTAGTAAAGCAATTTATGACTTTCTTTACCAAGTAATGACTAATAGAGATAAAAATAAAACTGTTATTGCACTCTATATGGATATGAGTCAGGCGTTTGACCATGTAAATCATGCTACACTTCTACATAAGCTAGATATCTACGGTATCAGAGGTATAGCAAATAATTTAATAAAATCCTATCTAACTAACAGAAATCAAATTACCCACCTTAGTAAAATATGTCTTGAAACGTATATTGAAACACCATATTATGAATCATCGGCCAGAGTAATTTCCCATGGTGTTCCACAAGGAAGTGTCCTAGGCCCACTCCTTTTCTTAATTTATATAAATGACATTCCTCACGTGCTCAATCATTACATGACTCTATTTGCTGATGATAGCACTATTTTATTTATGAATGATAAACGACATAACTTTCAATTTGACCTTAATTCCTCTTTGACATCTATTATTAATTGGCTATCATCAAATAACTTGAATATTAATTTGACAAAGACATCTATATTGAATTTTAAGCAAAACAATCATACTAATCTTGACATTGATATAAAGTACCAAGGCACTAAAGTTAATGAAGTTGACAACACCAAATTTCTGGGGATAACTATTAACAACAATAAACTAAACTGGAAAGGACATATTGATAATATTTGTAAACGACTGCAACAATTTTCGTATGCTCTTTTTAAACTAAGACAAGTATCAATTATCCGAACATTAATAACTGCATATCACGGTAATGTATCGTCCATCTTGCGCTATGGAATTATATTCTGGGGTAACTCGACTGATAATTTGAGAGTATTCAAAGCACATAAAACGCTGTGTTCGTGCAATTTGTGGTTTACGTAGACGAGACACCTGTAAAAATCATTTTACTGAACTAAAACTACTTACACTCCCAGGAATATACATTTATGAAGTAGCTATTTTTGTTAAAAAGTCACCCTGAACTTTTTGAAAGATTTCCAATCGGAAGCCGCCTCGAGGGTAATCTACGGAATATGTCATGTAGAACAAAGCATATGCGTAATCGTGTTTTTTGTATGTCCCCAATGGTATACAATAAAATTCCAAAATCTGTTCGCCGATTGCCCATCAGTGAATTTAAGTCCAAGTTACACGCTATTCTAGTTGAAAAAGCATATTACACGATAAATGAATATTTGAGTGATCATATTGGAAGTTAAATTATATTAGTCATCTGATCTAATAAACACAAATTTAATCTTTTTCTTAAGAATTTTTTTGTATTTTAAGTGTTAGCCCTGACTTATTTATTATTATTCTCATTATTTAAATATCTGATTTGACAATTTTTAATTATTATGATACTTTATTTAATTGTAAACTCATCTAAAATACATTTTTTACTATAATTAAACTTAATACTACTTATGTACAGACAGCGTCAGAGTCTGGTAACCCCCCTAGTTAATGTTAGTAGGTTCAAACCGTCGCGGCGTCATTCGTGGATCTCAACTTTTTGCACAAATGTGTTTTATAAAACTTCTCCTCCTTGCCTACGAATATTTAATTTCAATCATGTTGCTATACGATACAATGGAGTGGCGGTTACAACACTCGACATCAATCGAAACGTTACAAGAGTACTGGGTTCAAATCCCTCATTATCAATATGTTTTTTTTTTTAATTTTTGTTACTAACAATGGATTACGTTACGCGGTAAGTGTAGTAAGTAAGTTACCTAAATTATTTAAATTAAGCTTAAAAAATAAAAAAAATGTTCAAAAGTTATAACAAATTTATTAAAACACCACATTTTACATAATAGAATATAGATAATAACTTATTTTTTTGAATTTTCAATAATGTTTTAAATGATAGATTAATACTTATTTACCCATATAAGATTAACGAGTGAACAAACATGTTAACATTGGAACAGGTTATACTTGCCGTATAAAAATCCAATAAACAATTTAGATCACTCGCAAATACTTAGTCTGGTATTTTATCTATAATTGAAAACATTTTATAGTATTTAAATATTTTTTAATACCGAATGGGATGGTTGTCCAAAACTTTAAATTATTTGTTGAAGCCTTCTTTTCACTTGGGTAATCAAAGTCCAACCAAAACCACTACGACGCATCAGTTCTTAGGTTCTCATGACCTCCTGTTACAGGTGCACAACACTTCACTCGTGTCCCAGTTAGGACAATTTGACCCCACATATGCTCACACATTCTCCACATATTTAAATCGTGACTTTTAGATGACCATGATATGGTGATAATGCCCGTCTGAGAAGCGAGCCAATTGGTCAGAATTCGCGAACGATGAACCGCGCAGTTATCATAAACTAAATACACCGTTCCTTCTGGATAAGCAACTTGAACTGTTGACTGCATTATTTCTTGCAAAACTTTGCTCATTGATGACATCCATCGCCAATAACCTGAAAATAAAAACATAATATTATAAGCATAAGATGTGTTTATTATATAATATAAAATGGAATAGGTCTACTAAGAACATTGTTTATGATAATCCTACTAATAATTCTCATACCACTTACCTAATGTTATTCTGCCATTTCCGATTCCATACATTGATTAACATTGACATTGATTATTTGTTGGTTTGTAGCGTTCCAAAAGTTTTATTTTGCAAAACGCACTCTTTAGCTCAATTTTACGGACTGGCTTTTTTATATGCAACATTTTTCATATACAAATTCAATGACACACGACACACACCCAAGACGAAACAAGTTACCTTTTCTTCTGAACTGTCATTTAATACACAACTACCCACAATAGTCACGTGCTGCACAAAATAATTATAAGTAGTTGCGCACTACCGTGTTAAACAAATGAAGAAGTTACTAGCTGACGCATCCATGAATACCTAGACAAAATAATAAACGTATATTGTAACTTATGATTTCGTCATTATCGCCAACCGCTACGATAGCTCAGTTGGTTAGAGCGTCTGATTCATAAACTGGTGTGAATGAATTACTGGTTCGATCCCCCAGCCAAGTATAAATATTTTTGTATAAGATTTTGGCCATTTGAATATGGTAGCCTCCACGGCAGCAGTTTAAATTTATACTTGAACGGGGTATACCAGATCGTGACGCTGTGTGTACATAAATAACTATCAAAAACATTATAGTAAAAAATGTATCAAAACGGGAGACCATCGACCGCGGGGCAGGGCTCAAACGGTCGGTGGCTAGGGCTGCAGAGAGAGGAACCTCCGCACAATGCGTGCCGAGTCCAGGAGAGCCGCCTTCTGTATCTGACCCTTGATCCAGCTGCCTAGCGAGAGCCTCTTAAGATATTGGTCAAGGCTCTTCGCTATCAGACCGTTCACTGAAACGACTAAACGATAATTGTTGAGTCGACATCCCACATAGCGGTAATCTCGTGGGCTAAGTCAAGGTACTTGCTAAGCTTGTCCTTCTCGGCCTTCACGAGATTAGCATCGTGTGGGATGGTGATGTCAACAAGTATCGCCCGGCGTTCCGACCGGTCTACCAGGACGATATCAGGTTTATTCGCTAGAATAGTCCTGTCCGTGATGATAGAGCGGTCCCAGTAGAGCGTAGCACGACCATTTTCGAGAACTGGCACCGGTGCGTACTTATAGTACGGAACCTCTGGGCCGACAAGGTCGTATTGGAGAGCAAGCTGCTGATGGATGATCTTGACTACTTGATTGTGTCTGTGCAAGTATTCAATGTTAGCGAGGTGCGAACAACCCGAAAGTATATGTCTGAGGGATTCACCGGGACGATGACAAGCTCTGCAAATGTCAACGGTTCCATCCTTCATGATATACTTTCGGTAGTTGTTTGTCCTTATTACCTCATCCATAATCGCACAGATAAAACCTTCGGTTTCCCCAAAGAGGTCACCGAAACGTAGCCAGTTCACGGATGCGAGTAGGTCTACATCAGGCCCTGTAAGGGCTCTGTAGAACCGTCCGTGCAGCTCCTTACTCTCCCATACGATCTTGCGGTCGAGGGCACTCAGCACCATAGGTTTGTGCCAGTTCTCCTTAGCCAGTGAGAGCGGGGTAAGGTTCTTATCAACTGCTACGACATCACGATGCATCTCACTGTCGGCATGGAGGAAGTATTCTCTGAGGTTGCACACCTCGCGGTTATGGAGGGTCTTGGCATTTAAAAAGCCCCGACCTCCCCATTTCCGCGGGATGTACATCCTCATCACCGACGAACGTGGATGTCGCATTCTGTGTGTCGTAAGAAGTTGACGAACCTTACAGTCAAGGGCGTCAAGTTCAGTTTGAGTCCATCTCAATATGCCAAAGGTATATATAAGCAGAGGCATAACCCAGCCGTTGAAGGCACGAACCTTGTTACCACCCGACAAAAGACTATTGAGTACTTTAGTCAGGCGACAAAAGAATCGCTCCTTCACCGACTGTTTTATGTCTCTGTCTACTATACCTAACGCTTCTGACATACCGAGATATTTGTAGGTTTCGATATCGGAAAGAGATCTGAGGGATATCGTATCGGAAAGCTGTAAGTTTGTAGTATTTACAACTTTCCCCCGCTGTACTTGCATGACCGCACACTTCTCGACACCGAACTCCATGCTGATGGCACTGCTGAATATCTGTGTGATATTCAACAGAGTCAGCAGCTCTGGTTTTCTCGGCGCGAAAAGTTTGAGGTCATCCATGTACAACAGGTGAGAAACGATACCACCCTCTCTCCGAAGTCGATAGCCTAGCCCTGAATCCTTTAGCAGAGTACTAAGAGGATTCAGTGCCAGGCAGAACCATAGGGGGCTCAGACTGTCGCCCTGGAAAATACCCCGCTCTATGCGAATCAGATCTTGCGGAGCAGAGGGATCCCGTCCGCTACCTGGATGACGAAGAACTGTGATCCACTGTCTCATGCATGTACCTAAGAAGGATCTCAAAGTTGCATCAATTTTATACAACTCTAAGATCCTCTCCAGCCATGTATGAGGCACCGAATCATAGGCCTTCTTGTAGTCTATCCATGCAGCGGAGAGGTCCCCCTTGCTGCGCCTGATCTGCTGGCTAATAGTCATGTCAATGAGAAGGAGCTCCTTAGTACCACGGGACCCAACTCTACATCCATTCTGAGCAGGAGCCAAAATATTATTTGCAACTATGTGTGCATTAATTTTTACGGTCAGAATGGACGTAAGGAGCTTGTAGATGGTAGGTAAGCACGTTATGGGTCTGTAGTTCTTTGCTTCCGCGGTACTACCAGATTTGTGGAGCAGGAAGGTGACTCCAGTCGTCATGAAACTTGGGAGAGACCCAAGCTCGAGGGCTTCTTGAAATTGTGTGGCGAGTACAGAGTGTGAACATCTAAACCACTTCAGCCAGAAGTTATGCAACCCATCCGGTCCAGGACTTTTCCAGTTATGGGTCGAACGTATTGCAAATCTAACATCTATGGGGTTAATCACAACTTCTCCCATGGCTTCGATAGGTTCACTCTCTCTACTCACCACATCCATCCAATCTCCCTCCGTGTGCTGGATGGGCACAGACCAGATGCTGCGCCAGAAATTATTCATGGCGTCAGCGTCCGGTACACGCCCATCCATCACACATTGGTCAGGTTTCTCCCAGTATCGGTACACCTTCCTCTGGTCACTTTGGAAGTTTCGATTTTGCCAATATCGGTCCACACGTTCTCGATACCGACGAATGCGGCTTGCCCATGCAGAGATTTTCTGCTTCAGAAAGTCAATGCGTTCTGTGACACATGCCATATAATCGTGGGGCCGAATATCGGTTCCAGCAAAGGCCTGTGTCACAAAACGTATCACTCGGGGTCGGGTATTGCCTCCTCTGAAGCAACTTAGCTTTGCAATGAGGGTCCTGAATTTACCGATCCGCCGTTCGATCCGTACTTGCCAAGCTGGAGTTTGGTTGACAGGTCGTGGTGCTTGCGTGGAGTTTGGGAACTTGACACGAGCAACACGACACGCAGCCACGGCTCCGCAGTAAAGGATCGAATGGGTATCGGCTAGTCCTTCGCTAGTCTCTAGGTAAGGGACCAACAGAGGATTCAAGGCCTCCATTAGAGCCAAATTTCGTCTGTGAGTGGGCAAGCGAGGCAAACGCGGTCTTTCATTGAGAGTTGCGGATCGGTATGACAAAATCGCATCCTCCAAAGTCCTCCTCAACTGCTCATTTACCTGGTTACTCACGCTGGTGATCCCGTAGTTGACGTCATCAGCAGCGGGGTCCGGCTGCGTCGTTACCGGTATCGAAGTTGTCGTAACCGGCGGCGTGGCAGCCGGGGCCCGCTGCGAGTGGTCAGCTACTTGAGCACTTTGACTTTCAGCGCGAAGCCGGTCAAGTAACGAGTCATCCAACAATTTTAATCGTTGGATGGCTCGTACTTGATCCGATAGTCGTTGCGCAGTAACAGTGACAGCTGGCTCAAGCACCTGAAATAGAGGCAGCATCCGGGCAATGTACGCGGTGCGGTTGGTTCCTCCCTCTGTTGCCCTAAAATACGCGCGTATGACGTTTTCGTTGATTTGGGTAGTCCACTTCATACGGCGCACTTGGCTGTTGGTGGCGGGGGTCGGACGCGGGGCAGAATGTCCCGCAGACCCCAAGCCGGCCGACAGCGGGGGCCGCCCACGCCGCACAGGTGGTCGCGGCGGCGGAGGCGACGGCGGCCTGCTCTCGTCGCTCGACGCGCTGGTGTCCGGGGGGGTGGCAAATACCTCATCCCCAGACGACGACGCGGAGCTTGACGGAGCAGGCGGAGGTGGTGATAGGCGTGCGTTTTGAGCTTCCGCTCTTGCTTTTCCTCTTGTTAACATCTTGTTTTTGTTAGTTTTCTATCTTGACATGTATGCATTGTATTTTGACATTTAGTCCTCTCTGTATTCTGTTTTGTTTCGTGGTTTTGAAATTTAAAACACTATTGGTTGAAAAAATATCGAGGAAACCATGATAAAATAAATATTAGGAAAATATATTTGGGAAAAGCGTGTGTCAGCGGTGCCATTTTTTTTTTTTTTTTTAATTAATTATTTTTTTTAATTATTATTATTATTATTTTTTAATTTTAATTTTATTTTTTTATTTTTATATTTATAATTATTCTGATGTTTTGATTTATTTTGATCACTTACCGATTTCACTAAATTGTGTTAATTAATAATTATCTACCTGGAAATATTGTAAATGATATAATAAATATATTGTAAATGAATTGTATAAATGTTTGTATGCTTATGGCAGGATCTAGTGTTACTTTATTAAACCATACCATCATTATGTATTACCTAGACGCACAAACAATATATTATGATTTATGATTTATATGATTTATGATTTATAAGAAAAAAACTAGACAGGTACTGTTTTTGTGACTGACAGTCACATGTAAGTTTAAACTTCAGAGAAAATCTATAATCCTATCCTTCTTCCTACTAATATAAGATGTGAAAATTTGTGAGTAGGTATGGATGTATGGATGTTTGTTACTCTTTCACGCAAAAATTACAGAGCGCATATAGAAATTTAATAATAAATAATATAATAAAAAAAAATGAAATATACATAGTTGTTTATGGCCTGGATCGAACACATAGGCGACTTTTCACCCGGGTACCTCGTGAGCAAAGTCGCGGGTGGAAGCTAGTATCCCATAAATTTCGACTCAGTGGGATCATCATCATCAGGGATGGCATGAGCATCAATCGTGGGCCGAAATTGGATGAGACGAGCTTTGAACCGTGGGGATTGGCACATACAAAGGGAGGCCTATACCCAGCAGTGCGTGAAGTCGGCCTGTGGATGATGATGATGATGAAGATGGGATTAGAACCCGTGGCCTTCGCATAAATACTGGGAAACTACCAACTGCGCTACGTTGTACGTTGTTGTTGTTGGTACGGGGTTTATTATTATTTTATTAATTATTTCTAATAATCAATGATTTGATTTTTTTGTAACATCGTTGATTGACATTGTCGCACCAGAACTGGCGTTTATATTTAACGAATGTATTGACTGTGGTGAGTTTCCTGATTTAATGAAACATAGTAAAATAACACCTTTATTTTAATCCGGTAGTAGTTCTGACCCTACTAACTTTAGACCAATATCAGTACTGCCAACATTTAGTAAAATTTTTGAAAAGCTTATTCTTAGTCAACTGCAAATCCATTTTAACTTTAACAACTTACTAGATGTCAAACAATTCGGATTTACGCGGGGCAGATCGACAACTGATGCCGGTGTTGAGTTGGTATCGCATATCTACGATGCCTGGGAGGACTCACATGATGCTTTAGGCATCTTTTGTGATTTGTCTAAGGCATTTGACTGCGTACACCATGAAACATTAATCAGGAAACTAGATCACTATGGCGTCAGGGGTATGGCTTTAGCCCTTCTCACTTCTTACCTATCTGACAGAATACAGAAAGTAGACGTAAATGGAAAATGTTCTCCGGGATCTGTAGTAAAGATGGGTGTTCCGCAAGGGTCAATACTTGGACCATTTTTATTTTTAATTTACATCAACGACCTACCTCAACTTGTGAGAGACAACCACGAAATTGTATTGTTTGCGGATGACACGTCACTTTTATTTAAATTAAAGCGACGGCAGACCAATTTTGACGACGTGAACAATGCAATAGCGAAAGTTGTTAACTGGTTCGATGTAAATAATTTATTACTGAACGAGACTAAAACAAAATGTATGAGATTTATATTACCAAATGTTAAACAAGTTAAACCTAACATTAAAATAAAAGATGAAGATCTAAATCTTGTGGACAGTACTGTATTTTTAGGCATAACTTTAGATAATAAGCTTCAATGGGGCGCTCACATGGATGGGTTGTCGAACAGACTCAGTTCTGCAGCATACGCAGTCAAAAGAATCCGTCAACTTACTGACGTAGAAACGGCTAGACTAGTTTATTTCAGCTACTTCCATAGCATTATGTCGTACGGCATTTTGTTGTGGGGGAATGCTGCAGATATCAACACGATATTTGTGTTGCAGAAGAGGGCTGTTCGTGCAATTTATAATATGGGCCCCAGAGAATCACTTAGAACTAAGTTTAAAGAAATAAATGTTATGACAGTGCCTTGCCAATATATATATGAAAACTTAATGTATGTCCGAAAACATATTAACATGTTCAAGAAAAATAGCGACTGTCATAATGTTAATACTAGAAATAAAGATAAACTAGCTGTTCCTACTATAAGGCCCCATAAAGTTAGTCAATCTTTTAAAGGGATGTGTGTACGATTTTTTAACAAAATCCCAAATGATGTGATTAATCTATCTGTAAATAAATTCAAAAATGTTGTTAAACGTAATCTATGTAATAAAGCTTATTATAAAATATCTGATTATTTAGACGACAAAAAAGCTTGGGATGAAACTGCCTTTAACTCCATTAAAAACAATGTAATAGTTATTAAGAACAATGAATACTATAGTAATAATTAATAGTGTAGTACTCCATACATTTTTGCCCATTTTCAATGACGATCTTGTAGACTCAACATTATCATCAACATCAACAGCCTATATCAGTCCACTGCTGGACATAGGCCTCCCCTAATAAGAAGGGGGATATGCCCATAATCCCCACGCTGGGCATGCGGGTTGGGGATCGCAGGACACAGCTTCTAGCACCGCCGACGCTGCTGCCCATCGGCAGCTAGGGAATGTAGCTGTGCCGGTGTTTTAGGCTGCGCTATGCCGCAATCAGCCGGCCGCCAGAGCCTCGTTTGTTAGTTAGCAGGGTGCACCACGTGCAGGTGAGGTTGGCTTGGGTTCCGCTTAGATGGAGGATGGAACCACTTACACCTATGGAAGATTATGGGGTTCCTGCTATTAATGAAACACAATATTAGGATTTGTAATGTGACTTTGTATTATCCTTTTATATATCGAGCTTTAGAAAGGTGTGTGGACAGCGCAAACGACCAAACGAAAAATCAATCATTCAAAATTGGTATGTCTTCCAAAAGACATATAAAACCATAGATTACTTCAGCGACTGAAAAGGCGCTATTACTATGAATAGTAAAAAGGTTTGTTTAAGATTAGTTTTTGCAAGTAGGTACATAAATCTAACACGCCCCCTCAAAAATTAATCGCCAAAATAACTATACAAACTTAAATCCATTGACATTGACTACAACTGAACATACACCTTCCATTGCTCACCTGGGGAATACATTCTGGTCCAACATTTGTTGCTAGGATTAGGAAAACCCAGGAAAACCTAATCAGACCGTATTCATAATTATCACCAATATCATAATCAATCAAATCACTTTAAACTGTGCAATCACTGACTTATTCTAAACCCATTTGACATCTCATCTTCTCAAACGTAACGGCAGGTAACGGTTTTGTAAAGGCATCTGCCAACTGCTGACCTGTTGGAATGTAATTTAATGTTATTACATTTTGTTCTATCTGTTATCTAGAAAAATGATACTTGATATCAATATGCTTTGTCCGCTTGTGATTAGTCGGATTATTAGCAATACTAATGCAGCCGTTATTATCTTCAAAAAGAACTATTGGTTTATGAATACTTATTTGAATACAGATTGCTAGTGATTTTAGCCATAATGCTTCCCTGACAGCTTCGAATAATGCCATATATTCAGCCTCAGTGGAGGAGGCTGCCACTGACATTTGTTTCTTTGTACTCCAGGTTATTGTGCAACGATCATACAATTTGAATAAATACCCGGTTGTACTCTTTCTGTCTTTTGTATCACTACCACCCCAATCTGAATCTACATATCCGCTTAAAATATTATTGTACTCGCCTCTTTTATAACATAGTTTCAAATCAACTGTGCCCTTTAGATACCTAAGCACTCTTTTCAAGCACTGCCATAGCTCTTTATTGTTATACTTAGTATACCTACTCAGTATATTTACACTAGTGGTTAAATCAGGCCGAGTACATAGCATTATTTACATCAAACAACCTATAACGTTTCGGCAAGGAGCGTTATATTTTTCTTCTGAATTTAATGCTTCATAATTCAGTTTACTTTCCAGGGGTGAATTTACAGGTTTGCAATCCTGCATTTTGAATTTATTAAAAACTGTTTTTATATAAGCACTTTGATCTAATTCGATCTTATCATTGGACCTGGTGATTTTAATGCCTAAATACATTTTAATATCTTTCAAGTCAGTCATCTTCAATTTATTCATTAAATATCTTTTGAAATTATTCATTGTTTCATTTTCTAGGCATGCTATAACTAAATCATCGACATACAGTACCACATAGATATTTTTGCGCACATCACCATTATTTAAAGCATAGATAAACCTATCAACTGATGAATTCTGAAAACCTTAAATCTTTTAATGATCGCTCAAATAGCTCAAACCAACATCTAGCTGCCTGTTTTAGCCCATATAATGACTTATTTAATCTACAGACATAATTATTGTTATTATCCTGTTCGTCATAAAAAACAGGAAAACGATTTTTAATCCTATCACTCCTCCTAAGTTCTGTGTTTTGTTCTTTGACTGTCAATGACTTATCAGGTTGATCAATTACTGGCACTGATTTGACTACATCATGGTTTAATTTGCGAATTTTACGAGAATTTTTATCATCCTCTCCATAAACACTATATTCACCAGATTTTGAACCATCTGGTTTTGAACCACCGTCACAATTAACAAACTTTCTTGACACTGATTTCGATCCACATGGATCATCAGTTTTGCCACGAGAATTTCCAATATTCCCTTCAGACCTTAACATTGGCCTGTACTGCACGAAGCCAGTTTCATCTACAATAACATCTCTGACTATTACACATTTTTCGCATTCAGGGTTCCAAACTTTATAACCATTTGGTTCATAGCCCAATAGAATACCTTTCCATGATTTTTCGTCAAATTTACATTTACTCGTTTTGTTATAACATAAACTGTTGAGCCGAAAACCTTTAAATATTTTAGTTTAGGTTTTTTATCATGCCACATTTCGAATGGTGTTTGTGAAACTTTTAAAGCTTTAGTTGGTGTCAAGTTTATCAAATAAACAGCCGTCAGTACCGCATGACCCCAAAATACTTTATTTAACTGAGCACCATTTATCAAGGAACGAGCTTTTTCAGTAATTGTCCTAACCATCCGCTCAGAAACACCATTTAACTGCGGAGTTCTAGGTACTGTCAAATGATAAGTGATCCCCTTCTCAACACAATAGTTTTTCATTTCAGTAGATAAATATTCTCCACCGTTATCAGAATAGAGATTCACTATTTTTGAATTGAACTTAGCCTCACTTTTTGCCACAAAATCTTTGAAAGCTTCAAATACACCTGACTTATATGTCAGTAGGTACGTCACACAGTAATGGGTATACTCATCAACAAAAAGCACAAAATAATTTTTGTTGTCAATAGTTGGAGGAGTGATTGGGCCACACACATCTGAATGCACAGTAAATAATGGCCGTTTTATATAACTCTTATCTTTAGCTTGGTTGAATGGTAGTCGACTCTGCTTCCCATTTATACAAGCTTCACACAACTCGTTATTAGGTTCAACAGTACTAATCAGATCTATATCTTCAACCATATTATTATTTTTCATTTCCAAAAATTTACTTTTGCTTATATGACCTAAACGTTGATGCCATAATTTGTAACAGTTTCGATCACAACTGTACATTTGGGAAACAGGGCCACTAGCATTCGGAGAAACCTCAAAATCTATAGCTATTAAATTATTCACGGACATACCATGCATAATGGTCTTACTGCCATTTCGTATTTCGGCACCATGCTGCCCGAAAATCACCGTGTACCCAGCACGCTGCATCCTGGATACCGAAAGCAAATTATATGGCACCTCGTTACAGAATAGTACATCCTCCAAAACGCCTTGAATGCCCAAGCTGGTGGTGACCTGTATAGTACCTCTTTTGGTAGCAGAAATAAATGCACCATTTTTAGCAACTGAAATTTTGAAAGGAGGTTTTATTTCAGTTTAAGAAAGAAAAAGGTCTTCCCTATTTATAATGTGGTCCAATGCTCCAGAATCTTAACAAAAACCTGATAGTGTTATCTAGGTTCTGTTGTTCGTGATCGCCAGCCATAAATGCAAAGCCAGAAGAATCGATTGATGTGCTGGGCTGGTTGATCTTCACCGCCTGAACAGTTCTAGTTCTTTCCATAGGCCTGTCATACTGAGTTTGGTTCAATTTCTTGAAGAAATAGCAATCAGTCTTTTTATGCCCTTTTCGTCCACAGTGGTAACACTTCATACAATTGGCCTTCATTTTAGTTTTGTTGTTTCTCCAGGTATTATTTTTCTGGTTATTTATCGGTTGCTTATTTTCAAATTTTCTATTTTCCCATGTCGTGTCTTTATTTTTGTCATAAAGAACTTTGGCACTCGTGTCATTTGTTTCATTTTTCAACTTCACTTCATGATCAAGAAGTCTTGTTTTTACGAAAGACAAGGTCAAGCTGTCTTCTGACAACGTCTCGATTGCATTAATGACTCCTTCGTATGATGAAGGAAGCGTTAGCAATAAATGAGCGACTTTATCGGGCTCTTCTACTTTTGCACCCGCCGCAAGCAATTCCGTTATGATATCATCGAAATTTGTAAAATGTTTTATTAAGGACTCATCACCGCGAAGCTTCAAGACCAATAACTTTTTGCGTAACGCCAACTGAGTCGCAATACTTTTACGTTCATATAATGCTTCTAAGCTTTTTGGAATTTCTTTTGCCGTGCTATTTTCTTTAGCAAACCCGAGGTAGGAATCGGACAAATACTCCACAATGACACTCTTCGCAGTGCGATTATTTTTCTCCCACTCGCTGCATCTTGTGATGGGGTCTTCGTCAATCACTTTAATAATATCCATCTCCGATAGTAAAGCACGAATCCGAAATTTCCATACGCCATATTTTTCGCCATTGAAAGGTTTGATGTTTCTTTTTGACTTTTCCATTGCAAAATCCAGCAGAGAAAATACTGAAGCAAATGAGCTAAGCTGGGCCCATAACCTATGGAAGATTATGGGGTTCCTGCTATTATTGAAACACAATATTAGGATTTGTAATGTGACTTTGTATTATCCTTTTATATATCGAGCTTTAGAAAGGTGTGTGGACAGCGCAACGACCAAACGAAAAATCAATCATTCAAAATTGGTATGTCTTCCAAAAGACATATAAAACCATAGATTACTTCATCGACTGAAAAGGCGCTATTACTATGAATAGTAAAAAGGTTTGTTTAAGATTAGTTTTTGCAAGTAGGTACATAAATCTAACAACACCCCCTTGTGTAAGTGGTTCCATCCTCCATCTTGTAGACTCGTGGCATCGGAATCGTAGATGAGATGACCACCTGCTCATTAAATCTGTGTCAAACTAGCACTCGTGGCCTTGATTCGTACTCTAACCTTCCCTCTACAGAACATCTTATAACTGTAAGACGCTACACTTGTCGATAATTTTGTTCCATATAAACTTCGGGAGGGTATTACTCTGCTGTTTGACATAGGACATCCAAAAGTTAAACATGATATCGTTTTGGTTCATTATTAATTTTGTCTGAGCGGAAACAGAATAGTACAGTTAAAAGTTATTAGAAAGTTAGGAGCCACCAAAGGTTAATTTTTCTTGACAATTTTAATGCAACTTTGGGCGTAAATAAGTAATAAAATATTAGTACCTCATATGAGCATTTAATGTTTGTTTCATGTCACACACACACACACAGACACACACACACACACACACACACACACACACACACACACACACACACACACACACACACCAGCCTAAATCAGTCCACTGCTGGACGTAGGCCTCCCCGAAAGGGGGATATGCCCACGCTGGGCATGCGGGTTGGGGATCGCAGGGCACAGCTTCTCGCACCACCGACGCTGCTGCCCGTCAGTGGCCATGGGATTTAACTGTGCCGATGTAGGCTGTGCTATGCCGCAATCAGCCGCCGCCAGAGCCTCGTTCGTTGTGTAGCTGGGTGCACCACGTGCAGGTGAGGTTGGCTTGGGTTCCGAAGATGGGGGTTGGAACCCCGCACACCCCCGTCGTTTCATGTCGATCGATTCATAAATAAAAAAAGTTATGCAAATTTAAAGAATCACGTCAGTTCCGGAAAGGAGAATGCCGATAACCCGTACCAATTGCGTCAAAACCAAACGTATCCCATAAAATTGTCTATATTTTATAAATAAAATTAACATTTTTTTTAGCCTTACAGACCGACTCGATTAATAATCACGTAAAAAATTCTTTCGTTTATTTGGTTTCCGGCGCACGGCGCCATGACATTGCCACTACCCTCACTTTTAATTTTAGACAGTAGAAT
The DNA here is from genome assembly GCA_951804965.1 of Horisme vitalbata. Taxonomy (NCBI): domain Eukaryota; kingdom Metazoa; phylum Arthropoda; class Insecta; order Lepidoptera; family Geometridae; genus Horisme; species Horisme vitalbata. The sequence goes on along the minus strand of OX638101.1, from coordinate 19,162,563 downwards.
TTACTGAAAACATTGGAGGTTTTTTCACTTTGTATAATCAAAGAGGTTGGATCAGAAACTTTTTTGTGGTACTACTAACTATCTCCTATCTTTATGTATTACTAGTGTTCTGTGGCATTGTGTAGCAGTGTTTATTCTGTTAATAGTTATTTTATTAGACATCATCACAATAATGAACGATAAGCAATAGTGGCATCAACTGTTTGCTGATAACCGTTGACGCGAAACTAGCATAGTTTGGAAGAGGCATCCATGGCCTTTTCGTGGTTGTGATGAATGTGTTAAGATCTTGGATCTTAGCTTGGATTTCACCTTCACCAGTAAGTACCTATTATAATTATGTAAATGCCTATCTACTTTCTCGTCACTATCATTATTGTATGTAATGTCCTACCTACGAAGTAGAAGTTAAAACACCCTTTTACCTATCTGTGTGAGGTATATAAAACCTTTTCTTATAGATATAGTATTATATTAAATTGTTTATAGTGTAATACTTATAATTATGTAGACAAAACTGAACACACAAGGTCTCGGGAAAGCATTTTTTCAAAAACTAACTCTAAAACTAATATCAAATAAAAACAATTTGTTTACGTTTATCTTAAAAAATACTTATTATTCCATGAATAACAGTATAATATCTTTCAAAAAAATTAGGTTTCGTTTTGACGCAATCACTTTAGTATTGGTACCGAGCGCCATACATCAGACGGCATTGTCCTTTTTAATAACCAATGTAAGTTGGATAGATGGATGTATGTTTGTTTCACAATCACGCCGGAACGGCTGAACGGATCAAAATGAAATTTGGCACACAGATAGATTAGTCTGGAATAGCACATAGACTACTTTTTATCAAGTATCTAGTAATAAACAATTACTACACCTTGTGTTTGTAGCATCGTCCGCCATACGGCGGACGATGGTCATGGTGCCCCGGTCTTGGAATGTTGTGGGGGCCGGGCGGGCCAAGTACGATCCTGTTAAAAAAATAAAACAGTCAAGGTACTTTAATATGATAAGGATCATAGATCTATTATAGACTGTTAGATTGGCAATACCGTGCTAGGGGCGAGACCTATAACTATGCGGTTACCATCGTTTTACAATTTTATTATGTTGGTACCTGTTTCTTTTGTTCCGATAAAACTATTAGTATAGTAATTTGGCAATACCTTTGTGAACTTGGCTGACGACTTTGGAGACTCGTTTTTTATCCTTATAGATTTTGATATGTAGCTAGTTCGCGAACATTTTGCAACAAACTCAAAAAAAATCTAATACAAAAATCTTATTACTCTTTAGATGAGTTTTTTGATGATAAGTTAGTATAGGTATATTCAATCTTAAAACCCACTGAGAAAGAATTTTATAGATACCTACTGCTTTCTAAATAACTTAAAAAATATTTCATTTCATTCATCTGGTTTAAGAACTTTATTCTCTTAAGAATTACAGTAATTCACTTATAAGAGAACTTAAAACTTATCTAAGAATTATAGCTAAATGCGTACGCGAGCGTGCTGCCTAACCTACACGAATTTATATTTCATATAATATCATTAATAACTACTTACAAAACGAAATGAAAAGAGACTAGTCTGCAAATATACATAAGTGAATAGAAAAATAACAGATTAAACTACACAATGAATGAATGAAAGAACACAAATGTGGGTAGAATATAAATAAAAACCACTATTGCCTGCTATTATCACAAAGTTGCACCTACAAACACTGGGTCACACTGATCAGCGATGACTAGATATGGCTCAGGGTTGGAATATTATGAAAACGAAAGTACCTATTACCCTATTACGGTTTTAATTCTTGTTGAAGCAAGTAGATTTTAAGTAATTTTTTGAAAATATTAATTTTTTTTGTTTTAACAATTTAACAATCTCATTTGGTTACCTATTGGCTATAAACAAACATACAATTATTTTGAAGGCTATTTTTAAGTAATTTTGTGTTTTACCTATAGAAATTTTCAGATTATAAATAATCCTGGACGTCATCACACAGCATCATGTAGCCTCAAACTAAGCAGAGCTTGTATTATGGGAACCACATGATTGATATAATACACATATAATTTTTGTTTTTTGTAAATACATACATATCATACATAGAAAACACCCAGACCCGAGACAAATATCTGCAGAACATGCAAACATTTGTCCCGCAGCGAGAATCGAACCCGCAACCCTCTGCGTCACAGGCGGGCCTTCGCCCACTGCGTCACAGAGGTCGTCAAAGATTAACATTTAAGTAATTATTTTATAAAATTATGGATGATAATAATAATAATGTAAAACATCATCGTTTACAGACAGATTTATCTAGACGTTGCAACAGCTCCTCCGAGACCATACAACCACATCACGGGAGCTTGTAAAGCGCTACCTCAAACGGATTACAAGTTCCGACATAACCAGGTGGCCAACATCATTCACCAGAGACTAGCTACTAAATACAACCTCTGTGAGATATCTACTAATAAGCCTACACCTTACTGTAAGTACACTCCCGAAACAGTTTTGGAAAACGCTGGTTATAAACTTTACTTTGACAGAGCTATTCTAACAACAGACAAGACCACGCACTACAACCGACCAGATTTGACTCTTTTAGATAAAAACAATAAAACAGAACTTCTTATTGATATAGCCATTCCCAACACTCATAACCTCCAGAAAACCATTTCAGAAAAACTGACAAAATACATAGATTTGAAGAACGAAATTACCCGAATGTGGGGACTTAAAAAGGTGTCCATAGTCCCAATAGGTATATCCAGCACTGGTGTCATCCCAAAACAATTGTTCCGATCTCTTGCCTTATTAGATCTCCCCAAATACACGTACGTACTTAAGTAAAAGGCCGCTATATTAAACACATGCCGCATCGTCACAAAATTCCTACAGACGGACGTTGCTAGTGAGAACGCATCGCCCATTCATTGTACTGATATGCACTTGTCTTAGGCCCGTGCATTTTAGATCATTCCGGGTTAATACCGAGAAAAAAATATAGAGACCAAGTAATAATAATACCTTTGTTCGGTGTAGGACAGGTGTAGGACAGATTCAGATTCTGATTCTGCCGAATTACGAATCTGAATCTGTCTTCTGACAGATTCAGATTCGTAATTCGGCAGTTACGTTACTCGACAGATCGTGAATTGGGCAGATTCTTGGATTCGACAGATCAGCTACACAGCAGAAAATGAACACTTGTGCACAGAATACTGATCTGATACTGATTAATGCAAAAGCTGAATTAATCAAACTAGATTAACATTAGATTAAGTACTTACCTATTTATACCTTATGACAACTCCTTGAATATTTAATCATCCTACACCGAACAAAGGTAATAATAATGCTGTGTGATAGCACAGCATCATGTAGCCCCAAACTAAGCAGAGCTTTTTATAGTAGCTATAAGTGTATCTATTTAGGTATAGGTTAAGGAAATTGTACCTTATTGTTGTAGGTGCTTTGAGTACCTACCTCGATCATCATTTAAGTCTTGTCACGTCTTTTAAACAAGGTGCATGGAACTGGACATAGTTACAAGTCATGTTGCAATTAATAAACTGAAAACTTGAAAATAAATACTTACGGCGGCGGCGGTGGCGGTGTGAGCTGTAATCTTCTGTGTAAATAAGCTGTAACAAAAGATGTCGTTGAATAACTGACGTCCAACAAATTTTCAGTTAAACTCTTGCTAAAGGTACTATTTACATCTTGTAAATGAATATTTGTTGATGTCAATATTGAGAACTAGTCACTGCAGCAACTGAGCATTACGAGTGTTCAATCGATTATTGTCACTTGTACCTTCTTCTTCTTCGTTCGTAGTTCGCTAGTGACCAACTCTTGTGTCGGAGTTTTTTAGGCCGCCCGTAGGCCTCCGCATTGGCTTAACGACTGCTCAGGAGAAACAGTAGACTGTATAGAATTTTGTTTGCGCTTCAAAATATGAACTCAAAGCAGCCTCCTACCTGGACTTTTGGGATCCGCCGCCTGGTTCCAAACGAGTGTCTCCGACCGGCGTGCTATGCCACCACGCTGGGTTCGAACCCGCACCACACACACACAAGGAATAAGTCTGAGATTAGTCCGAAAAGTGGATATTTTGATATTTGTAAAGAAAAGAATGCGCGCCCGCCGCCGGTTAGATTTCGAGAGAGTTCGAACAGTTTTCGTCGCCGTGCAGGTGGCGGCGCTCATGCAGCAACCGCGCACGCCCATTGGTGGACGTCGCTCGTTGGCGGCGACAGATATCCAATCACCAATCAAGGAGTGCCGCCAAATTCAAATTAAGAAGCGCAAACATCCCCCGCCCTAACCAAGGTCCCCTTGGTTCCTAATTTCCGATAGGTAACCTACATAATTTAGATATGGGCCTTAACAGAACACCAGTTTGAGTCTTAACCTCTGCTATTCTAATAACCCCATCTTTACCCGGTAGTAATTTGATTAATCTACCCCGTTTCCAAAGTGAGGACGACAAGTTGTCCTCCTTTATCAATACCAAGTCATCTAACTTTGGTGGATCAGTGTGAGATGTCCATTTATATCGTTGTTGCAAGGTATGTAAATATTCCGAATTCCAACGTGACCAAAAATGTTGACTTAACTTTTGAATTTGTTGAAACCGAGACAGCCGATGCATACCTACTTCCGTGTACGGATATTCCGGAAGCGCTACAAGTGGTTGACCAATCAAGAAATGACCCGGTGTCAAAACCTCAAAGTCAGCCGGATCCGAGCTAAGCGGGCACAAGGGGCGCGAATTCATGACCGCTTCTACCTTCGTGAAAAAGGTCGTAAGTTCTTCGAATGTTAATCGAGTCTCACCTAACACTCTCCGAGCGTGAGTCTTGGCAGACTTAACCGCGGCTTCAAATAGTCCACCGTGATTTGGACTAGATGGGGCGTTAAACAACCAAGTTATCTCATGCTTACCAAGATGCCGTTCAATATCCGATTGATTGTTACGAAGGAAGATGTAAAGTTCCTTAATATATTTGTCCGTTCCCGTAAAGTTCGTACCGCAATCTGACCGTATAAGCGATGGCAAACCACGTCGTGATACCAACCGCGTGAGGGCAGCCACGAAGGCCTCAACCGTTAAATCTGAGACAACCTCTAAGTGTACTGCCTTAGTGCTCAAACAAACAAAGACGCACAAATAACATTTTTGAATTTTAGCATTCCGTAGGGAACTCGTTTTGATGTAAAACGGTCCCGCAAAGTCCGTTCCGACACCCAAGAACGGGCGAGTCTGACGTATTCTGTCCGCCGGTAAGTCCGCCATGAAAGGTTGAGTAGGATGCGCTTTAGACCGATAACATTGTATACACCGAAAAGTAATAAACCGAGTGATCCGCCGAACGGAAAGAATCCAATAAAACCGAGATAATATAGCCGCCAGTGTATTAGCTCCGCAATGACAATAGTTCCGATGATAATAAGTGACTAGTAATTCCGTGAATTTACTCTTACTTGGTAATAATATTTGATGCCTAGCGTCATATGGCAAATTTGCCGCTTCAATCCGACCGCCGACTCGAACTATGTCATTCTTATCTATGAACAAATTCAAACGCCGAAGTGAATTTTTAATAGTTGAACCCGACCGTAAAACCGTTATTTCATCATGGAAGAACCTTTCCTGAACCGACCGAATTAAATAAGATATGGCATTACGCCGTTCCAAAACCGAAATATTTGCGCCGCCGCCGATAAATTTTTCCCTACATTTCCGATTGCCGAACCGAAAAATATAAGCCGTGACATTAACTAACTTTTCAAACGAACTAAATCTTTCAAACAAATCAAATTCCGAATCTACATTTCCGATATGAACAGACCTTGTCTTAAGACCCGGCAAGGACTCAACTGGCAGCTCGACAATATTCTGTGGCCACTGATCTGGCGGGTCACACAACCACAGCGGCTCCCACCAATTCTGGTCGACCAATAAATCCGCCGCTGTCGCACCGCGCGACGCTACATCGGCACTGTTCATGGTTCCCGGGATATGTCTCCACTGAATAGTGACCTTAGATGTTATAATCTGAGCAACCCGATTCCCCTCGAACACTTGAAGCTTGTGTGGTGGCGTCCGAAGCCAACCCAACACAATAGTGCTATCGCACCATCCTACCACCTCATCAAATTTCATGTCGTACTCGACCGATGAACAAACATGGTTCAGTAAGGTAACCAACAATGTCGCGCCACTTAATTCCAGCTTTGGAATAGTACGATTGGATTTAAGCGGTGCGACCCGAGTCTTAGCTATAAGTAGTCGTACAAGAACCGAACCGTCAGGGTGCCGCACACGCACATAAACCGCCGCCGCATAACCTAGTGACGAACCGTCACAAAAACCGTGTAAAGAATAGCGAACGTTCCCATCGGTTTTGATACAACGAGGAATAGAAATACGCTGTAAATTAGGCAAATCCGAAGTTATCGATAGCCACTGACTAACGATATCCGAAGGAGCAGGAGCATCCCATTCAATTTTCCGTGAGTCATCGACACTACTTAGTAATGACTGTAATAAAAGTTTCATCCGAAAAACAACCGGACATATCCAACCGAGTGGATCAAACAATCGAGCAACCGTAGATAAGATTATTCGCCGAGTAATAATTTCTTCCCGAGGTAATTCAAGCCGATACGTAAAATTATCGAGTTTAGGGTTCCATTGAATACCTAAAACCTTCACAAAACCGGCACCGTCTGTTTGGTCATCAAATGTCCGAGGTGTCTCTAAGTGTTCAGAAGGCAAGTCGCTTAGTAGCCGCGGGTCGCTAGAAGACCATTTCCTCAGTTCGTAACCGCCCGAACTCATAAGGGCTACCAACTCGTTCCGTAACTCCTTGGCCTCCTGCAAGGTTTCACCGCCTCCGTTTACGTCATCAACGTAGGAACGTTTTATTAATAACCTAGCCGCTCGAGGAAACCTATGACGTTCATCACTCGCCAGTTGATGAAGACAGCGTATCGCGACAAACGGACTTGACTTTAAACCGTAGGTATTTGTGGTAAGTTCAAAAAGTTGAAGTGGTTTCGATTTAGAAGCTCGCCAGTAAATGAGCTGGTACTTCCTATCGCTAGGATGAACCCATGTCTGTCTAAACATCATCTTGACATCAGTGGTAAATACCACTAGATGTATCCGAAAGTTAATGATAATATCTGTAATATCGTTCTGTAATCGTTCGCCCGAATATAAACAATCATTTAATGACACACCGTTACTTGACCGCACACTACCGTCGAAAACAACCCGAATTTTACTTGTGTCTCCCGATTTTTTAAAAACACCATGATGTGATAAAATATAATGTTGTTCATTAGTACTTGGATCAAAGTTACTTAACTGCATGTGACCGAGCCGAATGTATTCTGCCATAAACTCTAAATACTTAGCCTTAAATTCCGGCTGTCTTTCCATTCTATGTTCAATAGATAAAAACCTACGTAATGCCGTTTGACTGGTATCGCCTAACTGACAGTTAGGTATAAGTGGTAAACGCACCGTGTACTTGCCGTCCGAACCACGTGACACAGTGTTACTAAACATCCTTTCACAGGCGAGATCTGATGGATCCTTCACTGGCTGTTCAGGAGGTTCCTCAGAGTGCCAAAACCGCTCAATTTGTTCAACTAACCTGACACCAGTAATATGACCTGTTCTATGTACCGATGAAGAAAACATACCTAAATCTTCAGCAGGTTCCATGGGACCAAACACAACGTAATCAAAAATTGTATTTAAAGCACTGGGACCGTTCACTCCTAATTCAATAGTCTGTCCGAGTACTTGACCGAGAATGTCTGAACCTAAAATTAAATCTATCCGAGAATCATTCCAAGCACCATTATCTAAGTTAAATTTTATATTTAAGTTTTGTGTAGAAATACCCATTTTCCGAGCTAAATATGCAGTAGGATTTTTTAACAATGCTGCCGTAACCGATAATAAAGGTTTTCCTGTCCGTAGTGGTCTAAAGTTAATTGTGACAATATGTGAACTATCACCCGTATGAGTTCCTCCGACTCCACTCAAACGTATGAGTGTGTTAAACCGCTTTAACCGTAGTGCTGTGACCAAGTCACTGCGAACAACACTTACTTCTGCCCCAGTATCTAATAAGGCTCGAGCCTTGACAAACTCACCGCTTGAAGACTGAATTTCTATTATAGCCGTAGGTAATATTACATTAGATGGCAAAGTTGGGGCTGAAGCAGTGTGATGATATTGCTGTAATTGCTATATGGACGGGCGCCGATCCTCCGCAGGACTCGGCCCTCGTGACCATCTCCGATTGACCTCACCATCACGCGTAACATCGAGGTTGCGATCGTCCCGAGTTCGATTCCAGTCATTCCGCACATCACCACTTTCAGTATGTACCTGATAGCCCGATCTAGGTAGTGGCGCCGAAGAGCGTAATTCTGTCCGACGAGCAGGTGGGGAGGAGCCCCTTGCATCAGTGCGGTACCCAGGGTTCCGGGTGGGTCCGCGATTAACCCCGCCCTGTACTCCGTTCCATCTATTTTCTCGCGGTACCTGGTGAGCGTTCCGAGCGCTCTGCTCTTGACTATCGTTGTTCGGCCGCGGATAACTCAAACAGATCATGCTGTCATGTCCCGAATGTCCACACTGTGCACACTGGCCCGCGCGACTGCACTCCGCCGCCGAATGATCACCGAAACACTTGAAACACAAATATTTATTACGCACTACCTCTTTGCGTTCCGCCCGATCTAAGTTCCTAAACCTATAACAATCATACATCTTGTGACCCAGTATATCACAATAGGCGCACTTGTTATCACTACGTGCAACGTGAATAGCGCGCTCGCCTCTGCGAGGACGCTCCGCTTGTTGTTTATTGTCCGAATAGTAAACCGTTTCTATCATCGTATCTAAAAGCCTGCACTCATTACTCAGAAAATCCGTCAGCTGTTCAAAAGTAGGCAAGATGTTTTGATTACCGCCGTGTAATTGTTCGAATCTTGTTTTAATGTCAAACGGTAACTTAGACAAGCTAATGTGAAGCAGTAGGTAGCTCCACTGATCCGTAGGTAACCCGAGATTGCTTAAAGCCCGAGTAGATTCTAACAACGGGTTAAGTATTTTTGTACGAAGCCCGGCTGCTTGCTTCAAAGCAGGTAAATTTAGTATCCGCGAAATATGTGAGTCCGCAAGAAGCCGAGTGTTTTCGTACCTACTTCGTAGCAGTTCCATGGCCGTATCTAGCGAGGAATCGATCATAGGTAAATGCTTTATCAAGGCCTTAGGTTCTTTTTCTAAGTTAGAAAACAGATAATGAAGCTTCTCTGTCTTCGAAATATCTGTTCGCGTCATTACCAGCGAGTTGAACAAGCTAATGAAACTACTCCACGAAAATAAGTCACCCTCAAAAATTGTGAGATTGATTTGCGGCAACCTGGCCGTTGGAGCGCTCTCCGTCGGCATAAAAGTACCCGCCGCGTTCGGAAAACCGGCCGCAATCGATTCCAATTTGTTGGACATTTCCGTAGCATCCGCATATAATTTTTCATACTTCTGTACCGTACTATCCGAATCATCCGTACATGCGTTCAGTATGCCTTCGTATGACTCCGTAAGCGCATCGAAATATCGAGCTAGTTTTTGTAAGCGGGCCGACAATACCGCGGACGATTTTGTTTTACCTTCCGCCATTTCTATTGAGCGTTCAAACCAATCGTACCGAATTTTGAATTTACTTTCGTAACCTTTTAAGATCGACATGGTGATGACGAACTCTTACACTGATCACGCAAAACCAATGACCGAGAAAATAACCGAATCAAAACTTTACACTCTAACCTAACCTTAAAGTTCCTACGCCGAAATTTATGGTTAAAATTACCCCAAGACAAGTTCTATCCGGCTCTTAGGACCAAAATATGCTCAGGAGAAACAGTAGACTGTATAGAATTTTGTTTGCGCTTCAAAATATGAACTCAAAGCAGCCTCCTACCTGGACTTTTGGGATCCGCCGCCTGGTTCCAAACGAGTGTCTCCGACCGGCGTGCTATGCCACCACGCTGGGTTCGAACCCGCACCACACACACACAAGGAATAAGTCTGAGATTAGTCCGAAAAGTGGATATTTTGATATTTGTAAAGAAAAGAATGCGCGCCCGCCGCCGGTTAGATTTCGAGAGAGTTCGAACAGTTTTCGTCGCCGTGCAGGTGGCGGCGCTCATGCAGCAACCGCGCACGCCCATTGGTGGACGTCGCTCGTTGGCGGCGACAGATATCCAATCACCAATCAAGGAGTGCCGCCAAATTCAAATTAAGAAGCGCAAACAACGACTAAAAAGCCGGGACCATCATCTTAACATGCCTTCCGAAGCACGGAAGCGCTCACGCTCAGATCTAAATGTCACTAAACGATCACCCATCCAAGTGATGACCGGGCGGAGTGTTGCTTAACCGAGGTGATCTGCCAAGAACACAAAAGATAACCTCGCCACGAGCGCTTCAGATAATAAAAGAAAATATTGACACCACAACTAATATTAAAGATTTAGTAAAGATTTTTCGAATTAATTTTCAAGAGGTATCGTTATCATAAAAATAAGCAACAGTTAATAATTCGTCCTCCTCCATCGTTCCCTCAGTTCTGAGGATCGTGACTCGTTTGGTGCAGTCTCTTCACTGTCTGCCTCCATCGGTTTGTATCGGCCGCCTGATGGAGAGCCACGCTGACTGGTATCTTTAGGTGTTCGGATACTTGGTCCGTCCATCGTTTGGGCCTTTTACCCTCCGCCTTTCCGGTCACCACGAGGTGCTCCAGATTGTCGGAGCTTCTGCGAGCAATATGGCCGAAATATCGCAATACTCGGTGTAGGCATATTGCGGAGTCTTTGGGCGCGTTTACTAATCATAATAAATTACTCAGCTGTGATCTGAATGTATAAATAAATAAGATACATACTACTCCACAACGCGAGCAAACTGATGTTATAACTTTCGGCATCTGGAAACAATATTAGATAAATGAATATAGAGGAGCTTATCTATCGTGGTGAACAGGAGCCAGGGAGCCGCCGCGTTACACTCACATCCATAAAATGAACTTCATTCTGAGAATAGGCCGCGTGCGCGTGTTCGTCGCGTGTCGGCCCTGCAGCGCACGCGCACGCTCGTACTGCACGTTAGGAACGCGCTGCACTAACTGATGACATCAGGTAGCTACATGTGCGCGGTACCGACCGGTCGCGTTTGTCGTACAGCCTCCCGCCGGCTCGGGCTCGGGCTCGTAACTATAGGGCCTTGCTATCGCAGCTGGACAACTGAACGAGCGGGTCTCTGGCCGACGTCGACGGCGTGAGCGGCTGTGCCCTGCATCACCAGCCCGCATGCCCAGCTGTGCCCTGCATCACCAGGCCGCATGCCCAGCTGTGCCCTGCATCACCAGGCCGCATGCCCAGCGTGAGGATTATTGGCCCTTCATTACGGGAGACTTATGTCCAGCTGTGGACTGATGGTTGGTGTAAATTTTAAAAATAGATACTCACTGCACTTCTTTATAAATAAAACTTACATAAAAAAAAATATAAAAAAAACTGTAAAAAAATAAAATGACCGTACAAAAGTAACAATTCTAACAAAATAAAACGTAAACTAAAAACTTCAAAAAAGAATGGCAAGTCATTATTAAAAATAGAATGTATAACTTTTTTGAATCAAGAAAGTGTTTAATAAGTATTGAATGGCGCAGGTAATACGTACGTATTTATTGTAGAGCGAGAGGCGCGCTCTCGGTGCTTCATGATCTCCTGGTCTACACGCTGACCCGCACGCAACTACGTTTGCGAGTATACTTGTACTGTCACGTGAAATAATTCCCGAACATGGTTATTTTACGCAGAACAGAACCGTAACATGAACCAGGCTGATTACGATTCTCGGGCTCAGCTTTCCTTTAGCTGATGTGAACCAGGCGGCTGAAACTTTTGTCACACATAGGTGCTTGTGCTAGGTCTACAAATAGTTTTTGATATATCTTCTGGTAGTTCTGATAAATTTTCTATTTACGTCGGTTTCCACGCTGTCTTTTTGTGCGCGTTCCCATCAAATACATACCAGGAGAACATAGCTGATCAGGAGGCTTTTCTTTATAAAATCATAGCCTATACGTCCATACAGTCGTTCGACGAATGCGTCTAGTGCGCAGAACAATATACTCTAACGAGAAGAACTAAAAATGCATACATTGGAAATGCTTACACGGCGCCGGCGCCCACTAGCTCCAGTTTTCGAGCAACGGAACTAATCAGTAGCGCGGGACTTTAGAAATGGGTTCTACCTATATGTACCTCCTATACAAAAATCCCTAGAAGTGGCATGTTATGATTCCTTTATTAAAAAATCTGAAAATAGCATTCTTAAATGCAGCAAGCAGTTTTGGACATTTATTAAATCTAAAAAAAAAAAACTGGTGATTTGCCAGATCAATTATTTTTAAATGATGATTCGTCCTCCGACGGTAATGTAATTTGTAATCTGTTTAATGCTTATTTTAATTCATCCTTTATTACTCATACTCGTCCCTCTTCTGATTCCCTTGCCCAAGTGAGTCGTAGTCCTAAGAGTCATGTTGATATCTCGTCTATTTCTTTAACAGTAGAAATCGTGAAAAAATACCTCAAGAATCTTGATATTTCGAAAGGCTCTGGTCCAAATGGCATTCCTCCTTCATTCTTGCAAAAATGTTACGAACAATTAAGCTTTCCGTTATACTTACTATTCTGCCAATCGTTAAGATCGAAAACGATGCCATATGCTTAGAAACAATCATATGTTGTGCCTATTTTTAAAGGTGGAGATAAACGTAATGTAGCCAACTACCGGCCTATTTCTAAGATTAGTGTAATACCTAAAATGTTTGAACGTATTATATTCGATATTATTTTCCCCCATGTTAGACCTCATATTATAGAGCAACAACATGGCTTCGTAAACAAAAAGTCAACTGAGACCAACCTTTGTGAATTTGTGGATTTCATTAACAAGGCGATGGAAAAACACTTGCAAGTTCACGTCGTGTATACCGACTACACAAAAGCTTTTTATAAAATTAACCACGATATCTTACTCATGAAATTAAAAAACTTCGGTATACACGGTGACTTACTGAGATGGATGGAGTCGTATTTAAGATAACGATCCCAAGCAGTTACTGTAAAAGGATTCTTCTCTGCCTTTACTCTTGTTCCTTCTGGAGTTCCCCAGGGATCTCATTTGGGTCCTATGCTCTTCAACATTTTCATCAACGATGTATCTTCAGTTTTTACAAATTCTTCATTTATTTTGTATGCAGATGATAAAAAGATTTAACAATTATAATGATTGTTTGCAGCTACAAGCGGACCTTAATAATTTAATTTCATATTGTCAAAATAACATGCTCTTTCTAAACACCAAGAAGTGTAATGTCATCTCCTATTCCCGTAAGAAATCTAACATTGACTTCGATTATTCGATAAATTCTCAGGTCTTGGAAAGAGTTTTTGTAGTCAGAGACCTGGGCGTTTATTTGGATTCCAAGTTGATGTACGATGTCCATATCAAACAGATAGTTGATAAAGCCTATCACATGTTGGGATTTATTCTAAGGGTTAGTAGAGACTTTAGGCAAATATCTACACTCGTTCTGCTTTATAATTGCTTTGTACGCTCTATTCTGGAATATGCATCAGTTGTTTGGAACCCGAGCTACGATACTTATATAGATCAATTAGATAAAATCCATAACAAATTTGTGAAGCACCTATGTTTCCGTTCGAGTTATTCAAATTTGCCAGTACCTACTAATTTACTAACACTCTGTGAACGTTGACAAATTAGGGATCAGATGTTTTTATACAAAATTATTAACAGTCTTGTCGACTCGTCTTATTTGCTTGGGGAAATACTATTTAAATGTCCTCGAGCTAACTCAAGGAAGAAAAATGTTTTTCAACCTTCCACAGCCCGAACCAATTATGGGTCTAATGTATTTATCCGCAGATCTTGCAATAATTATAATTTGAATTTCTCCGACATTGACATTTTCTCCCTCTCCCTCAATAGTTTCAAAAGTAGCATTTTAAAGTTTTTCCATCGTTAATTTTTTTTTGTTGTTTTTACTCTTTTAATTTTATTTGTCTTCTTTGTACATGTAACTTGTTTTTGTTTTTTACTATTTTTGCTTATAGGAAAAAAAATATGTATTTTTGATAGTTGTCCACTTTCTTCAATGTGTTTTATCTAATAGTGGAAACTTTTTTGGATTAGGTGTATTAACACCTAAATTAAATTATTTTATATAAGTTGTTAATTAATTGAAGATCTAAAAGATTTATGATAAGAATATTTTGCTATGCGTTAGATTTAAGGCAACACTTGTGAATGTTGAAAATATTTTTGGGAGGCGGTGGAAACACTGACGTCTAGAGCTTGGCGCGATCGAACGTAGTAAAAGCATCAAGGCTATGTAAAAATTACCGAACCTATGAATATAACTACTGAATATCCAAGTTGGCGTTTAATTTTAACATAATCAGAAGTGGAACCCATAAAGGAAGAGGTAAGTAAGGTCGAAAACATAACCGATACATAATCTATTCATATTGTGCTTCCTCACTTACTCCCATCAACTTTCCTCATCCTTCCGTTCAGTGAATGAAATGCCTTCTCCAACTAAAAGATCTAGTATAAGTCGTAGTCGTAAACGTAAAGATTCTGATTCAGCTCGAACACCGTCTCCGATTGAGCATGAAAGCAGATCACGTAAACGGAAACATTATGGGAAGAGTAAACGGCGTAGACGCTCACTTGAGAGTCGCAGTTCAAGAAGTTCTAATTACAGTCCTTCACCGAATAGACATGGGCATTCCAAACGCGAGCATAATAAAAAACATCATAAGCGTTCGCGTGATAGCAGTATTCCAAACATATTAGAGAAATTAGTTACGATTCTTAGTGAGAGAGGTAACACCGGGGCTTCTGGTTCTGTTGTACCAGGACTGCAAGGGTCACAAAATGTTATACCAAAGTTTGATCCAAATGCTAAATCACAAACAATGAAGAACTGGCTAGCCAAGGTCAATGAATCAGCTCATGTGTTTGGATGGACGGAACGACAGACGATTTTCTATGCTCTACCCAAATTAGAAGGCTTGGCAAAGAGGTGGTACGAGGGTTTGATTACGGTAAAATATTCATGGGTCGAATGGCAAGAAAAATTAATAGCCGCATTTCCTTGCGAACATAACTACGGAGAACTACTAACTGAAATGCTGGCCAGAAAGTCTCGTAGAAACGAATCACTGGAAGAATATTATTACGATAAAATGACTCTTATAAATAGGTGCGAACTTGCGGGCAAAAAAGCTGTTGATTGTTTATGTCACGGAATTTACGACTATAATAATGAATTAACTAAAATGAACGTACAGGGTGGTAATTTTAAGGAACCCGAGGAAGTACTGAAATACCTACGAAACATTAGCAATAAAACTAACGATGTTCTCCGAAAATCCACTCAATGTTTTGGTGATGGTGGACAACCAAAGAAGCTATTTGACCCACAAAGGAGAGAACTTACGACGGCTACAAAATTACAATGTTTTAACTGTAGGGAGCCTGGTCATATGGTCACATTGTGCCCAAAGCCAATTGTTAAGTGCACAAAATGTCGGCGATTTGGTCATACTGACCAACAATGTAAAAGCGTTGGTAACCGGTTTAACAACGAGAATCGCGCTCCGTCGACATCAACAGGGAATTCTGCTACCAACAAAAATGTATTAAATATTGCATGTGGGGAAGCAGGGGTAAGAAAGTACTACAAACAAGTTTTAGTTGACGATCAACCATTCCAAGCATTTGTTGATCTAGGAAGTCAGTGCACCTTGCTCAATGAAGATTTAGGCAAAAAATTAAATGTCCCTGTAGACAAGAAAAATTTGCCAACGTTGAATGGGTTCGGAAACGGCAGTGTCATTCCTAGTGGTCGCATAAAAGTGCGAGTTGAACTGGACGGCCTGAGAGAGGAAGTTGAAGTGTATTTAGTTAGATCTGGTTTGCTAACCACGGACATGCTAATAGGACACACGTTAACCGAATTGCCAGGGGTAAGAGCATACAAGACGGATAGTGCCTTATTTCTATATAAAGAACCAAATCCACGATCAGATAAAATACCTATTACTTGCATGGAAAATACAGTTGTTCGAGGCTTGACAACCATTTTAACTAAAACAAACAGTCATGACAATGGAATAGTGTACGTCGATACTGACGGTTGCGCAAAGATGGGTCAGGAGTACATAGTGATGCCAGGAATTTACACTGTAAAAAAGGGGATGAGTTCGTTGTTAGTTATGGGACTAAGTATTGAGCCATTTACTCTGATGGCAGGGGCTTTAATCGCTAGAGCCACGCTAGTATCGACGAATCTACCAACTGATAATCATTATATGGAAGTTAATTCGAATGAGTGGAAGAAAAAAAACGCCACACACAACATACTTCGAATAGAATTCACTAGTGAATCAATAAAGGAAGATGAAATTATAGTGGATAACGATTTAGATGAGTATATTCGAATAAAATTGGTCTCATTGTTAAACGAAAGACGCAGTTGTTTCGCATTCTCCTTAAAGGAACTGGGTAAAACAACACACACGGAGATGCAAATAAAACTGAAAGACGATACACCGATAACATATCGCCCTTATAGGCTTTCGTTGTCAGAGCGTAGTAAGGTTAAAGAAATGGTTAGTGAAATGTTAGACAATGACATAATTCGAGAGTCTACTTCAGAGTACGCTAGCCCCATTATTTTAGTGGCTAAAAAAAGTGGTGATTCTAGATTGTGCGTTGATTATAGGGCTTTAAATCGAAAGACCTTGAAGGAAAAGTATCCGATGCCATTAATCGATGATCAAATCGATAGTCTGTCCGGTCAAGTTTATTTTACATCATTAGATTTGACCTCAGGGTACTACCAGGTACCGGTATCGGAAGGTTCAAAACATTTGACTGCATTTGTGACGCCGGACGGGCATTATGAATATAATAGGATGCCTTTCGGGCTAACTAACGCACCAGCTGTTTTTCAACGGTTAATTTTGAGCTTATTAAAAACACGCAACATACCAGGTGTTATGGCCTACATGGACGATATCATAATAGCTTCAAAGACTGTTGAAGAAGGGTTGGAGAAGCTAGCGATGGTTCTAGACTTAATTCAGGAAGCTAATTTGACGCTCAATCTTGGTAAATGCCATTTCTTCAAAAGATCGATTGAATATCTTGGGTTTGAGGTTTCATCGGAAGGAATACGACCTGGAATGAGAAAGGTGGAAGCAGTAAGATCTTTTAAGACTCCGGAGAACGTACACGAAGTGCGACAATTTATAGGATTATCAAGTTTCTTTCGCCGTTTTGTGGAAGGATTTGCGTCTGTTGCAAAACCTCTGACGTCTCTCACTAAATCGAACGTTCCATGGATCTGGGGTGAGGCGCAAGAGAAGGCTTTTAAAAAACTCAAAGAAATCCTCATAAGTCGCCCGGTTCTCGCTATATTCAATCCAGCACATAAGACTGAGCTACATACCGATGCCAGTTCCATAGGTCTCGGAGGTATATTGTTGCAACGTCCTACTGACTCCGCACCGTTACAAGCAGTTGCATACTTTAGCAGACAGACAACGCCGGAAGAGCATCACTTTCACTCGTATGAATTGGAAACTCTTGCTGTAGTGGCATCGCTGAGTCGGTTTAGAGTTTATTTGTTGGGTATCGAGTTTAAGGTTGTGACAGACTGCAATGCACTTCGAACAACGTTAACCAAAAGAGATTTAATACCACGAATCGCTCGCTGGTGGCTGTTAGTGCAGGAATACACCTTTAGCATCGAATACCGACCTGGTGCACAATTAGCTCACGCAGATGCTTTGAGCCGGAACCCAGATTCGACAGCCATAACAGAGGAATATTCAATAACGGTATTGCAGATTAGTGATGTTCATTGGCTCCAAGCGGTACAGTTAAGCGACCCTCAGTTGACATACATAAAAGCCGTTTTAGATGCAAAATCGGCAGAAGCCAAAGAGATAATTAGCAAATATGAGCTAAAAGGTGGCAAAATCTATAGAAAAACTGATAAAGGTCTGCGCTGGGTTGTACCTAAAGATGCCAGGTGGAAAATTTGCCAGCAATGCCACGACGAAGCAGGGCATTTCTCAGTTGAAAAAACATTGGAGAAAATGCAAAGAGATTACTGGTTCCCAAAGATGGTACAGTTTGGAAGAAAATATGTTAAAGCATGTATCCCTTGCGCTTATGCTAAACAACCCGGTGGAAAGAAACAAGGATTTTTGCATCCATCTCCGAAACCGAATGTTCCATTTAAATGTCTGCACATCGATCATCTGGGACCGTTTATAAAGAGTAAGAAGAACAATACGTATATACTGGGTATTATCGATGCGTATACTAAGTATGTCGTACTACGAGCGGTTAAGGATACCAAGAGTAAAACAACAATAAGCGTACTAAGAGACGTATTCGCTATGTTTGGTACACCACGTATCCTGATCTCAGACCGCGGGACCAGTTTCACTTCCAAAGAATTTGAAGGCTATGTGCAGACTATAGGCGTGAAACACATACTAAATGCTGTAGCAACGCCGAGGGCAAATGGTCAAATTGAAAGGTATAATAGGACAATACTATCATCATTAACTGCTCTTTGTCATGGAACAGACGACAGATACTGGGATAAACATGTACCTGACGTGCAATGGAGTCTCAATAATACAATAAATCAAGGTACTGGAAAATCTCCAATGGAGATCATACTAGGTAGGCCTAGCATCAATACTTCTGAAGGGCATTTACACGATATTAACGATCCTGGGGAAATATCTGAAAGCAACCTACAGAAGATCAGAGATGAAGCTAGTTCGAACATTCTAAAGCGGCAAGAGAAGATGAAACTTAGATATGACAAAAAGAGATGTAAAGCTAGAAAGTACGTAGCTGGTGATTTAGTCATGGTACAAAAGAACACTAAGATCCCCGGTGAAAGTAACAAACTTGTTCCCGCATTTAATGGCCCCTACAGGGTTAGTGCGGTATTTGATCACGACCGCTATGAAATAAGCAGCATTGATGGCTACTCGAAAAGAAAATATACCAGTGTGTTTTCTGTGGACAAAATAAAACCATGGTGTAAGTTTACAGGATCTGAGTCGGAAAGCTCATCTGAAGATAGTGAATCCATCTAATTAAAAACGGTTTACTGATAGGCTTATTTCACTTTCACCTATTATCCTTTTTAAATATCCCTCATACATTTATCCTATCCTAATTTGGCACATTGAACTTTGGAAGGAGACCGTAACACCTTGGGCGTGATAAGCGGTGGATATCGACGATGACTAGTGCCCTGAGGTCGTAACCCCTTGTGCGGGTAAGCGTCGGCAATACTAAACAAATGCCTTGAGGGCGTAACCCCTAGTGTGGGTAAGCGTCGGCAATACTAAACTAATAATGCCTTGAGGGCGTAACCCCTAGTGCGGGTAAGCGTCGGCAATACTAAACTAATAATGCCTTGAGGGCGTAACCCCTAGTGCGGGTAAGCGTCGGCAATACCAAACTAATAATACCTTGAGGGCGTAACCCCTAGTGCGGGTAAGCGTCGGCAATACCAAACTAATAATCCCTTGAGGGCGTAACCCCTAGTGCGGGTAAGCGTCGGCAATACTAAACAAATGCCTTAAGGACGAACTCCTGGTGCGGGTAAGCGTCTGCAATGATTGACAAATACACGATGATAGGTACTCTGAAGAGGCGTGACAGAAGAACGAGCCTTGAAGATTTTATAGAAGTAATCGAGATAATTTGTTTAATATGGCGAGCTTCGGTGTACTATACCTTGAGGGCGTAACCCCTTGTGCGGGGTAAGCGTCGGCAATAATAAGTAATACTTACACATACAATGATGATACGCTGGATATACGTGACAGAAGAGCATGCTTTGATGATCAGATTGAAGTAGTTGAGATAATTTGATTAATATGACAAGATAAGGTTTTTCTTGAACGATGGCGGCGTGCATAAGGTGGTCTATAATTAATGTGACTCAGTGACTGGTGTGTGTAGTGTAGTAAGTTACTGAACTAAGTCACAAAATATGAATGCTCAAGATTCAAACTAAATAACGGATAATAGGATTATGTATTTAAATATTTTTTTTTTTTTAGCAAATTCCTTTATTAATTGAAAGGATATTGGATCTCTCTGTGTAGCTTATATTTTAGTTTGATAAATATTTTATTATGTGTCTAAATAGAACTTGCTGTTATCCTGATTAAATCTATTGAACATTTTCTATTCGTGAATGGGGTCATTCTGTAAAAGTAGGATGGCCGAAGGTGATAAATCTGTTACCAAAATCTTTTTTTTTTAAAAATGGTGTCGCCTTTGTGGATCTAGCTGAATAGAATTGTTTTTATTTCATAATTATATGAGTTAATATTAGTTTTAATTAGTTTACTTAATTAAGTAATTACTTAATTTGACAATGTACAAGCATTCTGCTAGATTTTCTAATAATACATATAATATTTTTTATTTTTTTTAATTCGTTCTATAAAGATATAACAACATTAGTTATTTATGTAATGTTTAGATAATTGATTTGCACTAGTGTTAAAGGTATATTGCATAGGTACCTAACGGCACTAACTTTAATAAAGTTAACATACCTCCATAATATCTTATCTAACCAAATAAACCATTGTAATTGATTGGTAATGTATGCTTTTGGTAATAACCAAAAATTCTTGATAAATATTATTTATCAACTGTAATTAATAAATTTGCGATATTATTACATTTAATTGAATGAAGAGGTACTTAATGTTATTTGTAAATGTGAATTTTGTTCATAGGTGCCTAGGGACAGGCACTTGTCAGGATGGTCGATTGTTAATTAATTGAAGATCTAAAAGATTTATGATAAGAATATTTTGCTATGCGTTAGATTTAAGGCAACACTTGTGAATGTTGAAAATATTTTTGGGAGGCGGTGGAAACACTGACGTCTAGAGCTTGGCGCGATCGAACGTAGTAAAAGCATCAAGGCTATGTAAAAATTACCGAACCTATGAATATAACTACTGAATATCCAAGTTGGCGTTTAATTTTAACAAAGTAAAGTGCCATAATGGCACTTTACTTATATAAATACTAAATATACATCTTTTTGTTTCCCAAATAAAATAAAATAAAATAAATACCTACAATAAAGAAGATAACAAGGCTACAATATCACATTTTAACGTACGTAGAGTCAAAGTCTAGACCGTACACATTATTCTACTTTTTATTTCACATCGATCGGTGCAATATTACCGAAGTTATAAGCGTCGGAAGTTTACGTAGGTTTTTTAAATCTCGTCAGTGATCGCGAGTAGCGCGTGACGTCATCATTCTTATACGGCATTTAATGTTTGGTTCATGTCAATCGGTTCATATAAAAAAGTTATTGCCAATTTAAAGAATCACGTCAGTTTCGGAAATTTTTAATAACCAACGTAAGTTGGATGGATGTATGTTTGTTACACAATCACGCCGGAACGACTGAACGGATCAAAATGAAATTTGGCACACAGATAGATTAGTCTGGAATAACTCATAGACTACTTTTTATCTAGTATCTAGTAATAAACAATTACTACACCTGGTGGTAGTACTGCCGTCCACCATACGGCAGACGGCAGTCATCGTTGATCGGTCCCGGCGGTGGGGCAAGTGATCGGCGACGTTCAGGGATCCTGTTAAAAAAATAAAATAGTTAAGGTACTTTAATATGGTAAGGATAGATCTAATAAAGACTGTTATATTGGCAATACCGTGCTAGGGGCGAGACCTATAACTATTGTGGTTACCATCGTTTTACAATTTTATTATGTTGGTACCTGTGTTATTTTGTTCCACTAAAACTATTAGTAATTTGGCAATACCTTTGTGAACTTGGCTGACGACTTTGGAGACTCGTTTTTTATCCTTATCGATTTTGATATGTAGCTAGTTCGCGAACATTTTGCAACAAACTCAAAAAAAATCTAATACAAAAATCTTATTACTCTTTAGATGAGTTTTTTGATGATAAGTTAGTATAGGTATATTCAATCTTAAAACCCACTGAGAAAGAATTTTATAGATACCTACTGCTTTCTAAATAACTTAAAAAATATTTCATTTTATTCATAAACAATTTAACAATCTCATTTGGTTACCTATTGGCTATAAACAAACATACAATTATTTTGAAGGCTATTTTTAAGTAATTTTGTATTTTACTTATAGAATGTTGAAAGCTTTGAGTACCTACCTAGATATCATTTATTTAGGTTAAGTCTAGCTTCATCTTTTAAACAGGGTGCATCGAACTGGACATTGCCATAGTAACCAAGTCATGTTGCAATAAATAAACTGAAAACTTGAAATAAATACTAACGGCGCCGGCGGCAGGTCCGGCGGTGACGTGGGAGTTGCGATAGGTTTATTGTCTGGAACAAAAATGTCGTTGAGTAACTGACGTCCAACAAATGTTCAGTTGTACTCTTGCTGAATGTACTATTTACATCTTGTAAATGAATATTTGATAATGTCAATATTGAGAACTAGTCACTGCAGCAACTGAGCGTTACGAGTGTTCAATGGATTATTGTCACCTGTACCTTCTTCTTCTTCGTTCGTAGTTCGCTAGTGACCAACTCTGGTGTCGGAGTTTTTTAGGCCTCCCGTAGGCCTCCGACATGGCTTAACGACTAAAAAGCCGGGACCATCATCTTAACATGCCTTCCGAAGCACGGAAGCGCTCATGCTCAGATCAAAATGTCACTAAACGGTCACCCATCCAAGTGATGACCGGGCGGAGTGTTGCTTAACCGAGGTGATCTGCCAATAACACAAAAGATAACCTCGCCACGAGCGCTTCAGATAATAAAAGAAAATATTGACACCACAACTAATATTAAAGATTTAGTAAAGATTTGTCGAATTCATTTTCAACAGGTATAAGTTAATCGATTATCGCACACAACTACCTACTTATTTATCGTTTAATCTAAAACAACAAATAACAATGGCTTAACAAAAAAACTATGTTTATAATCGAGTCATCGTCATCACGACAGATGAATAAATTTTTCGAAAATTTGCGTTTCAATGTATAAATAAATAAGATACATACTATTCCACAGTTGTTGCATATTGTTGTTAGTACTTTCGGCATCTGCAAACAATATAAGATAAGAATATACAGGAGTTTATCTATCGTGGTAAACAGGAGCCAGGGAGCCGCCGCGTTACACTCACATCCATAAAATGAACTTCATTCTGAGAATAGGCCGCGTGCGCGTGTTCGTCGCGTGTCGGCCCTGCAGCGCACGCGCACGCTCGTACTGCACGTTAGGAACGCGCTGCACTAACTGATGACATCAGGTAGCTACATGTGCGCGGTACCGACCGGTCGCGTTTGTCGTACAGCCTCCCGCCGGCTCGGGCTCGGGCTCGTAACTATAGGGCCTTGCTATCGCAGCTGGACAACTGAACGAACGGGGCTCTGGCGCCGCCTGACGGCTGATGGCTGGCGGCTGACGGCTGCATAGCACAGCCTGCAGTCTCTGGCACCGCCTGACGGCTGACATTAGATATCCTAAAGAACATGAATGATGTACTTACTATAGTGTTTTTAGTTTGTAATAAAGATTGATAAAGAAGTTATTATATTCTTCCCACAGTCTAGCTTTAGTTTTTATCGACTTGTGAGTAGAATAATCACTTTCATTCTGATTCTAAAGATTCGTGAATATTCTTGTATTATTCTTTCTGATTTTACAACCAACTTAGATGTTGTGTAAATATTATCTCAATCATACATCTACATCAGGCATAGGATCTACCTTCGCAACAACCAGTGAAACCTATTCTTCTCAGTTAGATTATCCTCTCATTCTGACTTTGTTGACCGGCATGTGATCATGAATAGATTTATGTCTCTCATACTGAATCTAAATGGCAAAGGATGGCGCTCTGCCCCGCGCCATCTGTGAGCCTCGTCACCAGACTGGACAGCCCCCCACCATAGTTTAATTTTGGAATTGGGAGCATGCCTCATCTCTGGCTATGTTTATATTATGGTAAGTCTTGCTATGCAAAGAAGTAAGGAGTGATCTGCAGCAAAATGCATCAAATCACTTAATGGTTAATACCTTTATTTCAGGTAAAATGAAGCAGTTATTTGTCTGCTGATACAATACAAAATGTCCAAGAAATTCAACTCTTAAAATGTTAGCTTTGCTAAATAATATAATGTTTCAATGATATATTTCATCAAGAGTCCCGTAGGATTGTCTAAAAGAACTGCATTTGCTTGTCTTTGTAGTGTAAGCCTCATATTTTTGGCTGTACAATTCCTCTTTCTTCTTGGTGAGGATTTATTGTGACGATAAAGACTGCTCATGCTAGTCATAGTATTTCTTAGACAGTTTTATAAAGGATCATAGAACTAAACAGCTCATTCTTCCCGAAGAATCATTACTTTGGACAACCGTACCACGGTTAAGAATTTATATTTTAGATAACTCGCTTTTGCTCGCTGTCTCACTGTAGAATGTTATTTTGTTATCCCGTAGGAAAAATAATCCTCCTCTGGATCAAAGTAGGTACCTACTTCATGTCTTTCTTTTCTCTGACAATGTAAATGCTATGATAATTGATTGAATATTCATAGTGTGAAAACATAACAAACAAAAAAACTTACACTCACTTCCATAATATGAGGTAAGGTTTACTTTTATGTAGTTCCATAATCCATTGCTACCACACCACCACCACACCACACCAGCCTATATCAGTCCACTGCTGGACATAGGCCTCCTCTAATAAAGGGGGATATGCCCATAATCCCCACGCTGGGCATGCGGGTTGGGGATCGCAGGGCACAGCTTCTCGCACCACCGACGCTGCTGCCCGTCGGTGGCCAGGGGATTTAGCTGTGCCGATTAAGGCTGTGCTATGCCGCAATCAGCCGGCCGC
This sequence comes from Horisme vitalbata, assembly GCA_951804965.1. NCBI lineage: Eukaryota > Metazoa > Arthropoda > Insecta > Lepidoptera > Geometridae > Horisme > Horisme vitalbata. The sequence goes on along the minus strand of OX638101.1, from coordinate 19,137,384 downwards.
CAGAGCCCCGTTCGTTGTTTAGCAGGATGCACCACGAGCAGGTGAGGTTGGCTTGGGTTCCAAAGATGGAGGTTGGAACCCCGTACACCCCAACAAATCGTACAATCCATTGCTAGATGTCAGTAAATAGTATCTATTTCAAAAACCTGTTGATTCAGAGTTTTATAGTATCATACAACATTAAAGGTAAATATTGGCAACTCACCCAACAGTAGCAGTCCATGTTCAGACCACATCTTTAACAGTAAGTGAACAATTATAATAATTTTATCTCACATAACATTGAATGCTTGGATTGATGGAGAATCCGCTGCTCTCTCATCCACAGCTTGTAAAAGCCACTCTTTCCATCTGGTTCCCGCTTAGTGGACCTTCTGTCTCACTATGAAACGCAGATCTAGTCTTTGCTGTAATAAAGTAATTAAACCCGCCGGACCTGCCTTTTATCTACGGTCCATTACTGCACCTATCTGTGCTCAACCCACCTACATTTCCATCGCTTAGGAGGAGCAGAATCCCACATTTACGATTACACATAACTATAGCTAGATTTTCCGCTCATTATCATTGTGTTCACTCGCCAATTGACATGGAGAACATCAGCTCTCATCCTCCCTTGTTTTTGAATTGAACTTTCTATGATTTCATGCTGATTATTCTGTGAAAAGCCTCAAAACATCTTAGTGTTGTGTAGTGTAGTGTTGTGGTGAAATACTAACATTCTAACAGTACAGTGATTATTATGACTCTAGTGTAGTGATGAAATATTTAAGCATTTTTAATGAATTTATTTAAATTTATATTTACTTTTTTACATTGTTTTAAATTATAAACTAGTAGCTTACGTGTACTTATTGCTTTAACTTACTGCTTTTACATATTTTTTCTTATATTTACCTTAGCTTTGATATAAATTGTTTGTTACCTTTTTGGCCGGAGAATGTACGGAATAACGCACGATAGGTAGGTAAAGTCATCGAACTAGGTCAGCTGTAAACTAACTACACACACAAGTACATTTTGCTACAAATGCATACATTTTTGTTATAATTTTATTGTTATTATATTCAGTGTCAAACTAGCACTCGTGGGTTTGATTCGTACTATATCCTTCCCACTTCTAAACATCTTAAAACTGTAAGATGCTACAGTTTTAAGATGTTTAGTAGTGGGAAGGTACAACTTGTTTTTAACAGTAATTTTAAATAATTTTGGTCATTGTTTTACTACCAATAAATATTTTTAATTTTTTTCTCTTCCCGGCTCATGTTGAAGCCCTTTATGAAAATTAAGCACCGCAAACGTGAACGCAATTTTTTTTTGACTTATGTGTGGCCTCAACATTATCGTATCTAATATGGGGTAAACCTCGAGCAGCGCGGTTTGAGTCAGGTTGCGTCAGTGATGTTGTGGTTGGCGGCGGCGGCGGTCACGCTGTGGACGGCGGCGGCGGAGGCGGAGGCGGACCGGCGTGCGGTGGTGGGCGGCGCGGTGCGGTTCGGGGCGCTGTTCGCGGTGCACTCGGCGCCGGCGGAGGCGGCGGCGGGCGCGCGCTGCGGCCGCGTGCGGGAACACTACGGCATCCAGCGCGTGGAGGCCACGCTGCAAGCGCTGGACGCGATCGCGGCGGACGCGGCGCTGCTGCCGGCCGTGCCCTTGGGCGCGGAGCTGCGCGACTCGTGCTGGGCGCCGCCCACGGCTCTGCGCCAGACCATAGAGCTGGTGCGCGACGCGATCGCGCACCCGCCCCGCACTCGCCCCGCCAAACTGCTCAATCTCTGCAAGGTAGGTATGATTCCACTAAAGTATCCCATCATCAACGACATTTATCAGGAAACTACATTACTATGGTGTCAGACGTATGGCTTTAGCCCTTCTCGCTTCATAACTATGTAACAGAATACAAAGAATCGACGTAAATGGAAAGTGCTCTCCGGGATCTGTGGTAAAGATGGGTGTACCTCGAGGGTCAACTACTACAACTACTTGGCACATTCTTATTTTGAGTCTACTCACGAAATTGTATTGTTTACAGATGACACTTCTCTTTTACTTAAACTAAAGCGACGGCAGTCTAATTTTGACGGCATAAAAATTGCAATGTCAAAAGTTGTTAAGTTGTTCGTGGTCAATAACTTACTGCTGAACGGGACTAAAACAAAATTTCATTTATTTTACCAAATGTTAAAATAAAATAAAAATAATGTCAAAAAAAAAATATAAACATTTAAATGTTGTGGATCTTACTGTATTTTTAGGTAAACCTTAGACAATAAGCTTCAATGGGGCGCTCACATAGATGAATTATCGAACAAACTCGTTAACACTAGAAACGTTGTTTTCATTGCATTTAAATAATATGTAATTAAGATTGTTTCGTACTATTAATATTATAAAAAATATTTTTTGTTTTTAGACTCTGTAGCGTCTGACAGTTTGAAGATGTTTAGTATGTAGTGGGAAAGATATATAATAAAATAAATAAATAAATGAGCTTTATTAAAGTGGGTAAGTGGGAAAGTTATAGTACGAATCAAACCCACGAGTGCAAGTTTGACACTGAATTTACGTAAAGTTATAACAAAAATGTATGCATTTGTAGCAAAATGTACTTGTGTGAGTAGGTAGTTTACAGCTGACCTAGTTCGATGACTTTACCTACCTATCGTGCGTTATTCCGTACATTCTCCCGGCCAAAAAGGTAACAAACAATTTATATCAAAGCTAAAGTAAATCACACTCATCACGAAATCTCAGAAACTACAGGGCATAGAGGTTTGAAATTGCCCCTATTGAACCCCCCCCTCCCCATTTGATATCCAGTTATAAATAGTAGTTTTTTTCTGGGGGGCGCAGAAATTACCAGACCAGGACCAAGTTTTAATTATTAGTTTGATATACAGATAAAAATCGTAGTTTTCTTTTCCTAGGGGGCGCTGAAATGACCAGTCAACAACCAAGTTTTAATTATTAGGTTGATATCCGGATATAAATTTGACTTAACTAACTTTAACAGAATCGATGGAAGACGTGTTTCGTATTTTATTGAAACTCGTCGCCTAACGGGGTTAAAAAGGGGTAGAAAGTTATTTTGGAGGTGATTTGCATCGAAGTTGAAATCAATACTCCTTAGTGACACATAAAAATAAATATATAATATATCGCAATATCGAGTGCGCAAATATTGAATATGTTTAAGTTTTTCTGATCGAGTATAGTGCCCCGATTCGTGAAATTCTAACATTCGGCTGTAGTTTCACAGATATGAGAGGGGTTTTTGTACATTTGCCACAAAGTAAATTCGTCACATGCATTAAAAAAAGATGTGTAGGTGAATAAAGTGATCGGTCTCAATTATGTCAATATTTGCGTCTGCCGGAGGGCTTCAAAGTGCAATTTGAATTACCCTAATATGTTGTTTTTTTTAATTATTACTAGAAATTGCACATTATTTATTTATTTATTTATAAAAGAAAACCAACAGCTAAAGCAACACAATGGTATATAATTAAAAAAACAGAAAGACAATTCAAACAGGTTTTCACGAATATAAGTTGCTTAGAAACAAATAGTGTGAATAGCTTGAATAACAATAATAATTAAGAAATATCAATATAATTTGGAAGGTACACTGTCAAATCAAATCAGACAATCAACATCACTGGCAAAGAACTCCGCACTCGACCGCTGTCTGGCGGAGTTGACGCTCGTGGTGATCGTGCGCTTGCAAAGCTTATTAAAATTGTTGCTTACTCGCCATAAAAATGAAGAGTAGGAGTTATGACCTTTTTGTCATACTGCAACACACACATAGATGAAATAATATTTTTCTTTTTTTCAGTCTTGTAATAAGTAGTTATGTAAATTGTTGTTATTATTATGTATGTGTGTGTTTGTTGCAAATAAAAAATTATCTATCTATCTATCTATCTATCTATCTGTAATTAGTTCCGACTATAGGGGTGGAAATAGGGGGATTAAACCTGGTGTTTTTAAAAGGGACATTAATATTTATTTTATGGAGTAAATCGGGACAGCTAATGTTGTTCGAGGTGATTTTTAATAGAAAAGTTAAATCTGAAATTTCACGTCGCTTGGAGACGTTATGGTTTCAATAACATTTGTACGTAGGTACTTAGTGTTTTATTAAAAGAAACCGAAACTTTATTTGACCTTCTTTATATTGAGGGAGGGAGAAAACGTGAAAGAAAACGTTTTGTTGTTACTTCTATGTATAATGTATCCACATAATAAAGACTTACTTTCATACATTAGTCCGACGTCTTTGATCTCGCGGTAAAAGCCGGCAAGTGACGCGAAAATGTATAAAGGCAAGGGTTGTCACAAGTCACAAGTACGTTAACACTGTGTATGGAACGGAAGGCTTTGTGTGACAGATAATTATAGATAGATTCTTGTTCTTGTTCTCGTTCTTCTAATAACAATAATACCTATTTAGGTATAATGAAAAGGTCTTTAAAAAATATTATAATGTAGATCGTCCTATAAGGGAGGTGATGATTTTCATTAGATTGCTTACAGCACACGTCGTATGCGCCATTTTCAATAAATGTATTAACTTTATTACTATGTAGTAGTTTTACACACAATCAGTCTAAGAACAACATTCCAGTGACGCCCGCACATTTTGTTTCCGTGGAATGTTGTCTTGGTTATCGTATTCCCGCGCCGGCGCCGTTCTGCCATGACAACTATGCTGACGCACTGGTTCTTGGTGCGGTCGGACGGGGCGCCGGGCGCCGGGCGGCGCGATGCAGTGCGTGTGCGTGCGAACGAACACAATGTGCTTGTGCAGGGTGTCGGCCTCGTGCATGTGCGAGGCCCGCAGTTAACGTGTTGAACTAAGTGTACCTACTTAGATTCTAACTGCGAAATCTTAAAGATTGCATGCGTCATCGACGACGTGTTTAAATTAAGTAATTTATAAGTAGTATTTTGTATGTATGTTAGTTTGTAAGGTATTAATTTTATAATATATTTATATATGTTAGACTGTAAGGTATGTATTGTTATGGGCCTATGTAACTTTGTATACTTGTTGCCTGAAATAAACGTTATATTATTATGACACTTTATTCATTTTAAAACTCATCAAAAATACATTTTTTACTATAAAATTTAAAACATTATTAATCTACTATGTACAAAAATAATATAAAAAAACATTATAGTAAAAAATATATCCAAAATGGTGGACCACCGACCGCGGGGCAAGGCTCAAACGGTCAGTGGCTAGGGCTGCAGAGAGAGGAACCTCCGCACAATGCGTGCCGAGTCCAGGAGAGCCGCCTTCTGTATCTGACCCTTGATCCAGCTGCCTAGCGAGAGCCTCTTAAGGTATTGGTCAAGGCTCTTCGCTATAAGACCGTTCACTGAAACGACTATCGGAACGATAATTGTTGAGTCGACATCCCACATAGCGGTAATCTCGTGTGCCAAGTCAAGGTACTTGCTAAGCTTGTCCTTCTCGGCCTTCACGAGATTAGCGTCATGTGGAATGGTGATGTCAACAAGTATCGCCCGGCGTTCCGACCGGTCTACCAAGACGATATCAGGTTTATTCGCAAGAATAGTCCTGTCCGTGATGATAGAGCGGTCCCAGTAGAGCGTAGCACGACCATTTTCGAGAACCGGTACCGGTGCGTACTTATAGTACGGAACCTCTGGACCGACAAGGTCGTATTGGAGAGCAAGCTGCTGATGGATGATCTTTGCTACTTGGTTATGTCTGTGCAAGTATTCAGTGTTAGCGAGGTGCGAACAACCCGAAAGTATATGTCTGAGGGATTCACCGGGACGATGACAAGCTCTGCAAATGTCAACGGTTCCATCCTTCATGATATACTTTCGGTAGTTGTTCGTCTTTATTACCTCATCCATAATCGCACAGACAAATCCTTCGGTTTCCCCAAAGAGGTCACCGAAACGTAGCCAGTTCACGGATGCGAGTAGGTCTACATCAGGCCCTATAAGGGCTTTGTAGAACCGTCCGTGCAGCTCCTTACTCTCCCATACAACCTTGCGGTCGAGGGCACTCAGCACCGTAGGTTTGTGCCAGTTCTCCTTAGCCAGTGAGAGCGGGGTAAGGTTCTTGTCAACTGCTACGACATCACGATGCATCTCACTGTCGGCATGGAGGAAGTATTCTCTGAGCTTGCACACCTCGTGGTTATGGAGGGTCTTGGCATTTAAAAAGCCGCGGCCCCCACATTTCCGCGGGATGTACATCCTCATTACCGACGAGCGTGGATGTCGCATTCTATGTGTCGTAAGAAGTTGACGAACCTTACAGTCAAGGGCGTCAAGTTCAGTCTGAGTCCATTTCAATATGCCAAAAGTATAGATGAGCAGAGGCATAACCCAGCCGTTGAAGGCTCGAACCTTGTTACCACCCGACAAAAGACTATTGAGTACTTTAGTCAGGCGGCAAAAGAATCGCTCCTTCACCGACTGTTTTATGTCTCTGTCTACTATACCTAACGCTTCTGACATACCGAGATATTTGTAGGTTTCGATATCGGAAAGAGATCTGAGGGATATCGTATCGGAAAGCTGTAAGTTTGTAGTATTTACAACTTTCCCCCGCCGTACTTGCATGACCGCACACTTCTCGACACCGAACTCCATGCTGATGGCACTGCTGAATATCTGTGTGATATTCAACAGAGTCAGCAGCTCTAGTTTTCTCGGCGCGAAAAGTTTGAGGTCATCCATGTACAGCAGGTGAGAAACGATACCACCCTCTCTCCGAAGTCGATAGCCTAGCCCTGAATCCTTTAGCAGAGTACTAAGAGGATTCAGTGCCAGGCAGAACCATAGGGGGCTCAGACTGTCGCCCTGGAAAATACCCCGCTCTATGCGAATCAGATCTTGCGGAGCAGAGGGATCCCGTCCGCTACCTGGATGACGAAGAACTGTGATCCACTGTCTCATGCATGTACCTAAGAAGGATCTCAAAGTTGCATCAATTTTATACAACTCTAAGATCCTCTCCAGCCATGTATGAGGCACCGAATCATAGGCCTTCTTGTAGTCTATCCATGCAGCGAAGAGGTTCCCCTTGCTGCGCCTGATCTGCTGGCTAATGGTCATGTCAATGAGGAGGAGCTCCTTAGTACCGCGGGACCCAACCCTACATCCATTCTGAGCAGGAGCCAAAATATTATTTGCAACTATGTGCGTATTAATTTTTACGGTCAGAATGGACGTAAGGAGCTTGTAGATGGTAGGTAAGCACGTTATGGGTCTGTAGTTCTTTGCTTCCGCGGTACTACCAGATTTGTGGAGCAGGAAGGTGACTCCAGTCGTCATGAAACTTGGCAGAGACCCAAGCTCGAGGGCTTCTTGAAATTGTGTGGCGAGTACAGAGTGTGAACATCTAAACCACTTCAGCCAGAAGTTATGCAACCCGTCCGGTCCAGGACTTTTCCAGTTATGGGCCGAACGGATTGCAAATCTGACATCTATGGGGGTAATCTCAACAGCCCCCATGGTTTCGATTGGTTCACACTCTCTACTCACCACATCCATCCAATCTCCCTCCGTGTGCTGGATGGGCACAGACCAGATGCTGCGCCAGAAATTATTCATGGTATCAGCATCCGGTACACGCCCATCCATCACACATTGGTCAGGTTTCTCCCAGTTTCGGTACACCTTCCTCTGGTCACTTTGGAAGTTTCGATTCTGCCAATATCGGTCCACACGTTCTCGATACCTACGAATGCGACTCGCCCAAGCAGAGATTTTCTGCTTCAGAAAGTCAATGCGTTCTGTGACACATGCCATATAATCTCGGGGCCGAGTATCAGTCCCAGCAAAGGCCTGTGTTACAAAACGCATCACTCGAGGGCGGGTATTGCCCTCTCTGAAGCAACTTAGCTTTGCAATGAGGGTCCTGAATTTACCGATCCGCCGTTCGATCCGTACTTGCCAAGCTGGAATTTTGTCAACAGGTCGTGGTGCTCGCGTGGAGTTTGGGAACTTGACACGAGCAACACGACACGCCGCCACGGCTCCGCAGTAAAGGATCGAATGGGTATCGGCTAGTCCTTCGCTAGTCTCTAGATAAGGGACCAACAAAGGATTCAAGGCCTCCATTACAGCTAAGTTTCGTCTGTGAGTGGGCAAGCGAGGCAAACGCGGTCTTTCATCGAGAGGTGCGGACCGGTACGATAAAATCGCATCCTCCAAAGTCCTCCTCAATTGCTCATTTACCTGGTTTGTCACGCTGGTGATCTCGTAGTCGACGTCGTCAGCAGCGGCGTCCGGCTGCGTCGTTACCGGTATCAGAGTTGTCGTAACCGGCAGAGCGGCAGCCAGGACCCGCTGCGAGTGGTCAGCTACTTGATCACTTTCAGCGCGAAGCCGGTCAAGTACCGAATCATCCAACAATTTCAATCGTTGGATGGCTCGTACCTGATCCGATAGCCGTTGTGCAGTGACGGTAACAGCTGGTTCAAGCGTCAAAAACAGAGGCAGGATCCGGGTAAGGTACGCGGTGCGGTTGATTCCTCCCTCTGTAGCCCTATAGTATGCGCGCATGACATTTTTGTTTATGCCTTCGGTCCACTTCATGCGCCGCACTTTGCTGGTGGAGGCGGGGGTCGGACGCGGGGCAGACTGTCCCGCAGACCCCAAGCCGGCCGACAGCGGGGGCCGCCCACGCCGCACAGGTGGTCGCGGCGGCGGAGGCGACGGCGGCCTGCTCTCGTCGCTCAACGCGCTGGTGTCCGGGGGGGTGGCGAATACCTCATCCCCGGACGACGACGCGGAGTTTGACGGAACAGGCGCTGGTGATGGTGGGAGTGCATTTTTTGAAGCCGCTTTTGCTCTCGTTATCATTTTCGTATGATTGCAGTCATTGTGACATTTTGTTAGTTTTTGGTATTTGTAAGTTTTTATGAAATCCAAAATAGGTTGAAAACTTTGAACTATGGAGTTTGTGTATGGAAAAAACCAGGAAAAATATTATAAAATTAATTATTCGTAAAATATTTGATAGAAAGCGTGTGACAGCGGTGAAGTTTTTTAAGTAATAATATTATTATTATTATTACTCATAAATTAATTAATTAATTTGGCAAAAAAGTGATTTGATTACACTTTTAAAGTTTATTTCGTTATTGCTAATAATAATGGTCAAAATCTCATGCATATATTTGTAGGTTAGGTACACACAAACCATACCAATTACTGCGCTACACCACTAACTCGAGTGGGGACGCCGCTACGGAGTGCTCTCCATCACGCGCGCGACAGTTACCTAATTGCACAGATGAGGGTCGGAGTCCACTCGACACGGCTCCGGCGCATCGTGGACTGATAAAAAGAACGGCGTGTATTCCAGGGCGAGAGCTGTGCGGCGGGGGAGGAGGGGCGCCGCGGGCCGCTGCTCGGCGTGCTGGGCCCGGGCGCCAGCGCCGCCGCTGTGCAGGTGCAGAACCTGCTGCAGCTGTTCTCCATACCGCAGGTACGTCTCGCATATTACCACTTAAAAATTATATATTCCATCTTTTACCACTTAAAAATCGTCGTGACATTGCAGATTATCTTTTCTTACTAAAAATTCTTACTAATGATATTGACTGTCCAGACCTTTTGAGTGAATTGAAGTTTAGTATCCCTCGTAAATCCACAAGATATAACCCACCTCTTCAAATCCCACATTCCTCTACAAATTACAGACAAAACACGTTTATGGTGCGAGCGAGTAGAACTGTAAATAAAGCTAATAAGGTACATGATATTGATTTGTTCACAACTAGTGTTCCAAAGGCAAGACGGGTTCTGAGCGATCATTTCTTCGGCACGGCCAACTTGCCTTCAGCGTCGCAGTAATAGGTGCACTTGATTTTTATGTTGGTTCTTGGTAGGTGAGAACTCAGATTTATATTTTATTTTTAATTCTTTTATTTCTTATTCTTGTAGTATGTACCTCGTTATTTGTGTTCAAAAAGTAGTGTTCACACGTTTATTGTTTAAAAGATTGTTAACAGTGAAGACCTATAATTGGCTTCCAGTCTTCTATTTTGTAGCTAGTTATGTGTACCCCTCACCCCTCAGCCTTAGATTAAGTTTATAATATTGTTTTTGCTTGCATTGGAATGCAGCTTCTTAGAATTGTGTCATGCTGATGCAGCCGTCTGGGTGTCGTCCGGCTGCATCCGAACCTAATGTACTGACTTCATTATTAAAGCGCCTCCAAATCGGTGTGGACGTAATCACCCTAGTTTTATTTTATTAAATAAGTAAATCAGTTAGCTTTTTAAAAACCCGTAATAACGTTCCCAAATTAAGAGTGGCGCAGCCGGCGCGGATTTTCATCATTTTCACGGGTTTTCCGCGGTTTTTCTGATGTCCAAATCCGTCAGAAATTTTTGCAAGAAAATCTACGAATAACGTAAATCCGCCGAACCAAATAAATTTCTCTTACGGGTAAAGAAAAGCTGAGTATGGGAGTAGCGGTCGGTTGGTGAGTAAAACTTTTCGCCATTCCTTTCCCTAATCCTCCAGTATTTTCATGGGTTATTAAAACTTTAACTTAAAGTTAATATTTGAGATCAAACTTCTCTCAAAATAACGTGTCTGGAATCTTTGTATGTAATTCTACGAAGGTTAACCAATATTCTTAGAATCGAATAACCATAGAGTTAGGAAAAGATAGATGGTACAAATTTTACAATTCAGATTGGTAATGTTATAAATAGAATAGTGTTAGGTAACGATTAATTGATCTTAACATCGATCATTAATTGATTTATTATATAAAATATTGTATTACAAATTTTACAATTCAGATTTGTAATGTTAGAAATAGAATAGTGTTAGGTAAAGGTTAATTGATCTTAGCATCGATCATTAATTGATTTATTTAAGCATAAACTTTTTTTTAAAATATATTTTTTATAACTTTTACAAAAAATATTCCTTTTATATTCCTTTATTGTTTGCTTTTATGTGATTTTATTGTACTGTTTTATTGTGTTACTGTGTAATTTTTGTGTGTTTAATTGTGTTAAGGTAAGTGAAAGTTGCCTTCTCTGAATCGTTCGTAGCTCTACCGTAAAAATGACGAAATCAACTCTCGAATAAATTCCTAAGGAAATTGTACAGTTAATTCCTTTGTTCAGTGGTGATAAAAGACTGTTAAGTTTATATTTGCGTAAATGTCAATATGTGATCGATAAATATTGTAGCAATAACGAAGATCAGAACTTGTACGTTTTCAACGTCATTACGAGCAGACTTTCCGAGAATGCAGCTGCGCTCTTATCAGAACGAGAGGATATTGTGACTTGGTCCGCTCTGAAGGAACTGCTAATCCAGCATTTTGGAGACCCGCGTAGTGAAGCGTGCATTAACATTGAATTAGAATCTCTAAAAATTAAATCAGGTGAAAGTTATTTGGATTTTTGTAATCGAATTCAAAGAGTGCGATCATTACTGATTTCAAAAGTGAACATGAACGCGGATAGTGATTTGAAAAAGGCAAAATTAATAATTTACGATAATACGGCTCTGAATGTATTTTTATACAACCTTCCGGAATATATGGTACGGATAGTGCGACTTAAAGCACCCGCGACTTTAGAAGCCGCATTGAGTGTCGCGCTCGAAGAAGTCAACTTCTTAGAGCAGTATAATATGAGAAATCGTATTCACGGTAATAGTCAAATATCAGGTTCAAGTTTAAGGCCATTGACAAATAATTCGTTTGGGTTTAAACCCATGTTGCCTAGCAACAATGTTACACCTAAATTTAACTTTGGTGTACCGCAAAATTCGCAAATTAGAGTGCCCCAAAATCAAGGGCAAGGTGAAGCACAGAATTCTGGTGTCCGCCCACACACATTCGGGTACCGACCCCAGTTTGGCCTACAGCCGCAACAGTTTGGCCTTCAGCCACAACCGTTTGGCCTTCAGCCACAACAAAGATTTGGCGTTCAGTCTCAACAATTTGGTTATAAGCCCCCACAACAATTTGGTTATAGACCACAATTTGGTTATAAACCAAACTTCGATAATAGACCGTCCCAATTCGGGTACCGTCGAGCGCAGGAACAAAAACCTCAATTGGAAGTTAGTGATGTCTCCATGAGGACAGCGCCTCTTAGACCACAGCCACAAGTATCTCAAACAGGTTTCAAGTTAAACGAACTTACCACGAACATGAAGTTCGATCATGAACATGAACCTAATTATGACGAAAACTTTTATTATGATTATGAAAGTAATGATAATGTAGTGAACTATTGCGACGCAAATGAATCTGAAAATTATGAACAAAAACAAGAACAACTGACAGACGTACCTCATATAATGACATTGCACGAAACTATTTCAGCAGACTTGTCTATTCCAATTAATACTTAGAACTCGGATCATGATAATCAGCCATGGACAGTTGAGGATGTTGATGATGATGAATTACTTGAAAATGATTTAGGTGGTGTAGTTCATTTGATTGAAGTAGATCAGAGTCCAGAAACAACAGAGAAACAAACGTTACTTAGTGATACATCTAAAATTAAAGTTTTGAACAAATGTTTGGCAAATGAGATGCAAATGATTAAAGAAAATAATAAATTAAAGAATGGTAAAGCTGAAAATGAAAAAACTATTTTTGCTCAGGATGTTAACAATGTTTTAAATGAATATTTCGCAGATAAAATGGTAGCGATTAAACAAAAGAATAAAGCAAAGAAACAATGTGAAACTGAAAAACAAGTGTTCAAAGAAAATAAAAATTTTGCTGAGCATATTAATAATGATGATGATATGAATAACGGTAAAACAATACTAAATCAACCTAGTTTTGTCACAACGAAAGTTAAAGGTGAACCTGGCTGGAACGTTTTACCTATACAGATTAAAGAAAATAAAACTAAATCGCCATTCAAAGAGAAAAATAAAAAAAATAATGACTTTCCCATAGACTTCCGATAAAAAAAAAAAAATATTAAGGCTCTTACAAACTGACTATTGGACTAGAGTTATCTAACGTTATTAAAATAGAATTTATAATGATTATAATTATGTGTTTTTAGAACTTTTATACAATTAATTAACTTAAACTGACTTAACTGACTTAATGCAAAAATATTTATTAAATTCTTAAGCGTAAAAATAATTCATACAGAGTTCAAACGATAAATCATTGAACTAGAGTATGATACCGCCTACTTGTCTCACATAGGTAACATTTTGATAAACATACATACTTCTGAAGTGAGTCATGATCAGACTATCATTTCTTAGAAATTAAGCTTGGTCTCTGGAATGTCTGAGAGCTTTATCAGTGGTGCAGAATAAATTAACCAGATAAATGTTGTGTACTAATTACAAACGTAAGCTTGAGAGTTATGAGTTTTAAGTATTATAGAATTTAGAAATAATTTTAAATTTTTTGTCGCAAAACCGAATAGTTAAGTTTTCTATACATACTTGTTGGATTTTTCTATAAATTTACGAATAGTTTCAGAACTATCTTTATCAGATTAAGTCAAATCAAAACAGCCTTAGCTTCTACTTAAGCTTTTAGCTTCTAGACTCTACTTAAAGTCTCTATATTATAACAGTGTATTGTGAATTCAGTCGAACTTTTATATTATTTAAAATTGATTTCTTATGTGAAAAGCTAAGTTAAGTCGCCTAACGAACAGAACTTGTTAAAATTAACTTTAAGTGTGAAATCATATGTTAAGAAAAACCAGATCACGTTTAGCTTGGAAATGTACTTATAACCATTTTAAAATGTATCCCTTACCAATTTTCCATCAATCTGAAAATAAAACCTTATCTATTTTCCCTAAATACCCTTACCTTTTGGCGAAAGGTTTTTTCAAACCTTTACTTACCGATTGTAAAACCATGCCGCCCGTTAACAGCTGGCGACCATTTTCTGTGTTCAACAGACAACACCATGAGCTTTATACCATGAGATGGAACAACTCATGAACTACGACGATGACCCCACTCATTGTGAGCAGCATCAGGTCCTGATTATAAAGGCCAAGGTCCAGCGAGTCACAGCTCACAGTTGGATTATTTATAGCAGACTGCAATCTACGTTAACCAAGTATTGTGATAACGAGGTCAGTAAGCAGCCTATCTTCGGGACCTTCCTCGTGACTATCGACGAGCCTTGTGATTTGGAGATCAATGGAATTCGTATTCGCCACCGTATCTTAATAGAATCGGACGTTGTAGAGCCAACTCCTCTAATCGCCTTACCGCAGCTACGTGTGAACGCGAGTCTATCAGGTGCACGCGCACTCAACATGAACGGTGTAAGCTTAGATGAAGTGAAATACATGGCGTATTCTCTAAAGCATAGTGCGGTGATTGAAAGTGCTTTGAATGAAAAGAAAGACTTTAGCGTCAGTGACAATTTAGGATACGCGACTTTAGGATTAGTTATTTTAGGATTTTTACTGTTCTTATTTTATGTGTTTCGGCAAAAATTGTTAAAAATTGTTTATTTTAAGAAAAATTATCGGCAACAATCTCAAATCGATTCACCCGATAATTTTCCTCTTAGGGATGGAGGAGTTATGTGTACCCCTCACCCCTCAGCCTTAGATTAAGTTTATAATATTGTTTTTGCTTGCATTGGAATGCAGCTTCTTAGAATTGTGTCATGCTGATGCAGCCGTCTGGGTGTCGTCCGGCTGCATCCGAACCTCATGTACTGACTTCATTATTAAAGCGCCTCCAAATCGGTGTGGACGTAATCACCCTAGTTTTATTTTATTAAATAAGTAAATCAGTTAGCTTTTTAAAAACCCGTAATAACGTTCCCAAATTAAGAGTAGCTATGATCAGTGTGTATAGCTGTTGGTTTTCCATCTCAAAATAAATAAATAAATATAACGCTCCCCACTCCCGTGAAACCGACACGATGACCGACGCGCAGGTCTCCTACTCGGCGACGTCGCGCGAGCTGTCGGAACGCGCACGCTTCTCGACGTTCTTCCGCGTGGTGCCGTCGGACCGGCACCAGGCCCGGCTGCTGGTGGCGCTGCTGCGCGCGCACAACTGGAGCTACGTCCACGCCGTGCATACCGACGAGAGCTACGGGCAGGGGGGCATGCGTGCCTTCCGCGAGGAGGCGGCGCGGCGCGGCGTGTGCGTGGCGCGCGAGGAGCCGCTGCGCGCCGCGCCGGCGCCGCGCGACGTGGACGCGGCGTTGCGGCGGCTACTGGCGCCGGGCGCGCCGCACGTGGCCGTGTGCTGGTGCGAGGGCCGCACGGCGCGCGCGCTGCTTGCGGGTCTGGCGCGCCTGCCCGCCGCGCCCGCGCCCGCGCCCGCGCCGCTGCGGCTCGTCGCCAGCGACGGCTGGGCGGACCGGCGCGACGTGGTGGCGGGCGTGGAACGCGCGGCGCTGGGAGCCCTCACGCTGCGCATCCGCTCGCCGTACCTGCGACACTTCGACCGGCACTATCTCGCGCTCAAGCCGCACAACAACTCCAGGAATCCCTGGTTTCAGGTACAGGTCTACAAAACACTATACTACTATATAAAGAGGTAGAATTGTAAGTTTGTATTTATGTTTGTCCGACCATAACTCTCGAACCGGTGATCCAATCTGCATGAAATTTGGTAGGTCGATAAGAATTTGAAATTTTTGCTAGGAAGCATTCGAGTTAAATCCGACAGGGGGCCACTAAGGTATGGGGTTCTAAAAGGGGCCAAAAAAGATTAATCACATATTTAATATATTGTGTGTATAGTGGGGTATCATGAGAAAGGGTTTTGTTTGTACATTCAAGTATAGTTTTTATTTTATTTCTATATGTATAGTTTTTGAAACACGCCAAAAAGTAATGATATATATATATTATGTTTGTTCGAGCGTAAATCTCGAACTGTTGATCCAATCTGCGTACAATTTGGTGGGTCGATAAGTTGAATATGAAATTTTTGTTGACAAGTATATATGTATATGAGTTACATCAAACAGAGGGTCATCAAGATATGGAGTCCCAAAATGGGACAAAAAAAATTAAACTTACTTATGCAAATATATTGAGTGAGATGTCATATGAATGTGTTTTGTTTGTACATTCCAAAATGTTTTTTATTTTAATTCTAGTGTAATAAAACTCTCTCGTTCTCCTTGATATTTTATTTTATTTTTATTTTTATTTTATTTTTATTTATTTGGAAAACAAAAAGCTTAAACTACTTATACAACAGATACATGAAACTAGTACAAATAAAGCTAGAACAGTTTCCGCTTATAGAATACATAGTTGGTATGATGCTAAAATAATTAAACAATGATGAAAAAAAAAGAGCCAAGTTAAGAGTGCCTAGTTTAATAAAACATAATAACTAAATTTACAAACAGAAGAGAACACTGAGCTATATGCCTGCCGTCACAGTACCTAATCAAGTAGAAGGTGTAGTTACAGAAAGGAAGTTAGGATAAATAAATACATAATAAAATGAATACATAACAATTTTTGAATATTGAATAAAAAGTAAATTTTAATCATAATAATATTCCCTTATTTGAAGAAGCTGGAATTAATTAGTTTTTTAAAAGTATTTTGCTTGATGTTGAACAAGTCGACATTTTTAGAATAAGTTGAGTTAAAGACATGCATGGTCCGAGGTAGGAACGAGTTCTTACGATAATTAGTGGCACAGGACGGGACGTGAAGTTTAAGGTAGTTTCGTCGCGAAGACCGGCTGGGCGGAACAGTTAGTCCTATTCTGGATAAGAGCGATGGTGAGTCCACAATGCTTAAGATAATGTTAAGCAGTAGTGACAGGTCAGCGGCTTCTCGTCTCAACTCAAGTGGTAGAAAGTGATGCTGTCTGCAGCTATCAATGTAGTCGGAATTAACGATTCTATGTTATATTATCCACTTTATTTCTTGTACAACAACCACGTGGTTTTTCTTATTTAGACTCGCGGCGCTTGGCATGCGACCAACACTGTCGGCGATTCGGAGCAAAGTCCCGCGGTGGCGTGACCGGCGCGCTAACGAACCCCTCGTTCGTTTCGCCGTGCTCGCGCCATCTTTTTTTTATCAAACCATCGTCAGTGTTGCCAGCATTTCTCACCCAAATGTACCAATTAAATAAAATAGTTATTTAAAAACAGACTAAATTTACAATTATTTAAAGAATAACCACTATAAATGTTATAATAAATTAAAATGCTAGTATAAAATACCAAGAACCTAACACTAGAATGTATAGTTTTTGAAATAGGTCAAAAATAGAAAAATTAAATAACCATTACAACATGACCTTCCATTTCTTACAGTTTCGTTGACATCGTAGTTCAGTAAGTTGAAAACGTGGTCAACGACGGCCCAGGGGCCCGACCGCGCTATTTTCAAAAAACATCGGTGCGTTTCTAATTACGATACGATTCAGTAACGACTATGTTCCAAGGTTTCGAAATTTGGTACCGCCCTAATGTATAAACGCCAATGATGCGTTAGCATCCTAGTAGTCTGTGCGCCAATGTAGCATCAACCAAAACCGAGTCGTAGCGTGAACGATCGTCGTTATGGATTTTATTTTAGTCTGTGCTCAGTCTGTGTAAAATCTCGAGTGTCGATTGGCTAGGCGAATGCAACTCTAGTTTAGACCTAGCGTTTAATTTCTCTATGCTACGTAGTATTGTATTATCATTGGTTTCCGACAGTTGACAATGTCATGGCATCTAATGTCGAGAGAAAATTTGTTATTTTACATACTTTGGAAACCACCACCGATAAAATTATTACATTTACAAAGTGTTCTTAATGCGTATTGCAATCCTTAAGATAATAAATAACACATGGAACGAAATGGTGGCCAAACAATGCGCGACGAGCAAGAGTCAGAGCGCGCGCTGGTAATGGTCAGTGAAGCCGGAGAACGGCGGATGAGGATAGCGGAGGTCCGGGAAAATGGCGGGTTGGAGAGGAAGCTTGCTGATGCTGATGCAGATGCTAGATAGATTAGCCAACATCCCTGCAGTGCAGCCACACACTGAAGTGATGTCACACCGTGCACCTTCTATTGGGGGTTTTGGATACTTCGATTGCTTTGATCAAACCGATTTGTTCTTATATTAAATACAATTTTAATAATAATTTTATGAGATTATATTTTATTGAAGATACATTTTATTTCATTTTATTCTACACCCAGTACATAGTTTAGTACACCAGTAGTAGTCACATAGTTTGTATAAAGGTAACAAATTAGGTATTTTTTATGTAGTACCTACCTAGGTTGGTACATTAGTCACCCTGACCCCACACAGATGTTTTTTTCTTTATTATTTTATTGAATAATTAAATACTAACTACGTATTTAATTATTCAATATGTGGTATATGGTTTGCGCTCGGAGCTTCACTTGCGTGGCACCCCGATAAAAAGTACCTAGCATATTATGTTACTCCGGGTTAAGAAGTACTTAATTATTGACGTCAAGGAGGAACGAACACTTTCACATGCTTACATTAACATTCCACTTTGCCGCTAATATTAGTAGAAATAACTCTAGGATAGGATAGTAGGAAGCTCATGCAAGCATTTGCCCCTCAGTCGAAATGAAATCTGTATATTTTGACTGAGATACAGTTGTACCGTACCTATTAGGTAGGTACACCAATTTTATTAAGTGCCCGTTTTTTTAATATTAGTTTGGTTACTAGTGCGCATGCTGCGTACTAAGCGGCAAACAGCGCGCATTTGTGGTTTTGCAGCAGGAACAGGGGCCTATTACACAGGGTTATTATATTTTGAGGATTATATTACAGGGACATTTTGAGTGTTTATATCTATATATATTTATATATTTCTCAGGATAGGGCACAATGGCGCTCATTAGGGGAGGCCTATGTCCAGCAGTGGCAGAGAGAGGGCGCCACCGTTCCGCTATAAACAGCTGATTGCGTAGCTCTGTAATATTAATTTAATTAAACAGTGAAAAACAATAAAAATCGAAGTGGAAAGTACATAATTTGTGAAGTAACTCAATAATACGTGAAGTGAACATAATAGAACTGGATTTTATGCAACACTCCCCCCAAAATAAGAACAATCTAACATGTACACAAACCAGAAGAATTAAATAAAACTTCATACATTTCCTCCGAGTTTCAAGCTCCGAAGGAAAATTTGGTGCACAACACAGACTTTCCTACATAGGCACACAGTAGCAGCAACAGTGAGTCAAAACCAAATCAAAAATCGAAAAAAGCAACCTAAAAAAATAATTGTCATTGTGAGTCATAATCTGTTGAACTACAAAACAAAAGCAATTAAAACGCCACCTAGCGGCAAGTAGCAGATCCAACGAGACCGTTCAATATTGCTGTCAACGTCAATGTCAAAACGACGTCAAACTCAATCACTCTGATCAAGCAAGATACTGCCATCTACCGGGGAGCGGCTACAAATAAAGTGGAACACGGTGCCAGTGCGTGCCTACAGAAAAAGTTACCTACCTTGGTTGGATAGACTCATTCAATATCGCAACATAAGTCCACTCCAAATGGAAAACATGGAAAATATTACTTCATTATTAGTATCTATACAAAAGGAAATGTTAGAGCAAAAAGAAAGTATGAAGAAAATGGAACGCAATATTACTTCTAACATAAACAAACACATAGACCAAAAATTCAGCGAACTTGAAACTAAACACAATAAACTGGAAACTCTAGTAGAAGAGCAAGAGCGACGCATAAATATGTTAGAACGAAAATGCATGCTTAAAAATATAGTATTATTCGGTGTGGAAGAGTCTGAACGAAGCTACCAGAATTTAGAAGAAATTGTTTTAAATATATTTAATTATGAAATGAAAATACCATGCGAAAAGTATGAAATTGAATGTGTCAGAAGAATCGGCAAACGAGGAACAAACATAAGACCGATATCTGTAACCATCACAACACTGGGAAAAAAAATACTACTACTTAAAAACAAAAAACAACTTGAAAACACTAAATACTATATGAAAGAGGAATTTTCACCAAAAGTTATTGAGAAAAGAAAGATGCTAAAGAAAGAGTTAGAAAAACTAGAGGCTGAGGGGGTCAGGGCTATAATTAAGTATGATAAAATCATAGTACTGGAAAAAAATAACCACCAAGCCTCCAATGAACAAGCCCAAAATAACCAAAAAAGAAACCTGTCTATATCTCCTGAAGAAAAAAGAAACCACACAGTAACTTTACAAACTCAAAAAAAACCCAAAACCAGCATTAACTCCTTCTTCGCCGCAAGAAAAGATTCGCCTCAGACACAACAGAAAAGTCAAGAATTGGCTGGTCCTAGCCAATCCAACCAAAATAAAGGTAACAAATAGCAACGAGCACGAGCCCCTCTTCAAACATCCCCAGTACGGCCTGTCACCGCGGGGATATGCGACTACAACCCTCCAGAGCAAGATCTCTACATCTGCACTTACAACGCAAGATCTCTACTATCAAATGAGAGAATGATTGAATTTAAAGAATCAATTCGCCATATCAAATATGACATAATAGGAATCGCAGAGATTCGAAGAATAGGCAATATAATAACTGAAGACGCTGACCATATTTTCTGCTACATAGGAGAGACATTGGGGCAACGCGGGGTCGGTTTCCTTCTAAGAAAAAAATACAAACCAAACATAAAAAGCTTTACAGGAATTTCTGACCGAGTGTGCATACTTAACCTGAAATTCGTAACTATGCCACTATCTCTAATACAAGTCTATGCTCCTACGCTAGAAGCAAAACAAGAAGAAGTTGAATTATTCTACAATCAGGTGAACTACGCTCTAGAACTCGCCGAAAATAATGTTATTTTGATGGGTGATTTTAATTCAAAAATTGGCAAACCAGACACATCAGAAAACTTAGTAATGGGTAAATTTGGCTATGGGAAAAGAAACTGTAGAGGCGACCAGTTAATACACTTTGCGCTCCAAAACAAACTCACCTTAATAAACACACTATTCAAAAAAAGTTCAAAATCAAAATGGACGTGGATCTCCCCAGACAAAAAAACGAAGAACGAAATAGATTTTATCCTCTCAAATATCCCAAGAAAATTTACAAACTTGGAAGTCATAAACAACCTAAAATATCCTAGTGACCATCGACTATTAAGAGGAACTCTTCAGATGAAGAAATTGAAGCAAAGTAGAGCAAAATATTCTAATACACCAAATACATTTAAAACACAAGAAGAAGAAAACAAATTTGTAGAGATCTTTAACAAAAGCGATTTATACCCGGAAGAAAAAGAAAACGTAGAAATGTACTACAAAAGAATAACAGACAGCATAAAATCAAGCCTTAATGAAATAAAAAATGAACCAATCCCGCAGAAAAGTATTCTTAGTAAAGAAACAAAAGATCTTATAGAGAAACGCCACAACCTCCGGAATAAAAAAATACTATCTCGTGAAGACAAGATAGAATTATCAAAGATCTACCGTATAACCCATAAAAAAATAAAAAAAGACTATAAAACTCACCGACTAGACATAATAAAAAAACATATATTGACATCAGGAAGTGCTAAGAGAGCATACAAGCAGCTGAATACAAACAAATGCTGGATCCCATCTCTTCAATCAACTGTTACCACAAATAAGACACAAACAAGAACAGAAGTAGTTACCGCCGCCACCGAATTTTACAAAAATCTATACAGCGGTCAAACCTCTACAACCACCTACCAACAAACAGAAGTAGAACCGCACTGCGAAGAGGAAATAAGAACATTTAAAGAAATTCATATAATAAAAAAAATAGAATCACTGAAAGAGAATAAGAGCCCAGGTCCAGATAATATATCAAACGAAATAATAAAGGCAGCCAAGTTTGCCTTGGCAATCCCTTTAACCTGCCTGTTCAACAAGATACTAAAAGAACAAAGAATTCCTTCAAGTTGGTCAAAATCAGACATAATACTCCTATACAAAAAAGGCGACCCTAAAGATGTTGGAAATTACCGCCCTATTAGTTTGCTTCCCTGCCTCTATAAACTGTTTGCATCATGTCTGGAAGAAATTATTAGTCCAATTATAGAAAAATGTCAGCCAATTGAACAAGCCGGATTTCGTAAAGGATACAGCACTGTGGACCATATTCAAGTTATAGAACAAATAATAGAAAAGTATCAAGAGTTTAGAAGACCGCTCTACCTGGTGTTCATCGACTATGCAAAAGCATTTGACTCCATATCCCACGACAGCATCTGGGCTGCACTAGAGCAACAAAATATCCCAAGTATCTACATCAATATTCTTAAAGATATATACCACAAAAGTACTAGTAGAGTCAAACTAGACCAGTCGGGCCCAGCATTCCCAATACGCAGAGGTGTAAAACAAGGCGACCCATTATCACCAAAAATTTTTATCGCAGTCCTAGAACACATCATAAAAAACCTAGACTGGTCAAAAAAAGGTATAAAAATCGATAGGATTCTTCTTAGCCACCTTAGATTTGCGGACGACATCGTGCTATTTTCAGAGTCACCAAAGCAGGTAGAGTCAATGGTAAATGAACTACGAAATGCAAGCCAAAAAATTGGTCTCGAACTCAACACAACCAAAACAAAAATAATGACAAATAGCCACCGCATACCCGTCATGACAAACAATATACCACTGCAATATGTCGAAGAATATGTATACCTGGGCAAACTGATATCTTTTAAAAAATGTAGAAAAATAGACGACATACAAAGGCGGATAACACATAGCTGGGGAAAATTCTGGAGCTATAAAGAAATCCTGAAATCGACTCTACCACTCCACCTTAAGAAAAAAATCCTAGATTCATGTATTCTACCCTGCATCACCTATGGCTGCCAGACATGGATATTTAATAAACACAACAGAAGCAAGATAGAAAAATGTCAAAGAGCTATGGAAAGAAATGTATTAAATATTAAACTTAAAGACAAAATTAAAAGCTCTGAAATCCGCAAAAAAATACAGACCATAGACGTTCTCCACCACGCGCAGAAGCTAAAATGGAAGTGGGCAGGTCACTTAGCACGCACGAACGATCAGAGATGGACTAAGTCGGTCACACTGTGGAAGGGGCCCAGTGGTAAACGTGCCCAAGGCAGACCCCACGAGAGATGGAAGGACGAGCTAGTATCGGTAGCAGGAACTAACTGGGCAGAACTAGCTCAGGACAGAGAAGCGTGGCATGCTCTGGAGGAGGCCTTCACCCAAAGAGAAGAAAAATATAGAAAATATTTATATATATAATAATTATTAATAATTATTATTATATAAATATTTCTTCACACTTCACTCACATCAACAAATTAATTTATTTTAAATTTTAAATACGTGCATCCAATACTGTGTCTTTTTTCGATTAATATGCATGTAACATGTAAACTTTGTAGTGAGCAAATAAAAGGCTATTTTATTTTATTTTATTTTTTTATGTCCAGCAGTGGACTGCTATAAGCTGATGATGATGATGATCATGATGCATGTTACCTGGAATGTGAAGCTCGTGCGCATACCACGTGACATTCAGCAAGCCTCATTGGATACACATGTCAATCACGCGAGCAACTCACGCGAGCAAATCGCCCATCTGGAAAGGCTCTTAGCTGTGTTTCGGTTTTGAAGGGTGTGGGAAATTACAGGCACAAGAGGCTTAACATCTTCATGCCTCAAGCTGATGGACGCCGCGCGTTGCATCGCATTGCACATTCCAAACAAACGTGATCTACGATGCAATACTTTGTTATGGTAATGGTTACCACTTAACATCAGGTGGGCCATGTGCTTGTTCCATCTTCAGGGACATGCGCGTGACGTCAATGGCGTGCGATACAAATTAATAGGGTTTCCTCGTAATTGAAGAAAATGTGTACGTCCTATAGAAAAATAGAAACCGGCTTTAGAATGGGCAAATTAGGGCCTTTCAGATAACACCATATTTGACCGTGTATCTTGCTTTAAAGCTTGACCACAGCTGTCATTACATTTATTGAGGTTTCTACAAAACCATATTAGCTAGAGACTTTGCTGTAATTTTCGGGTAAAATTTAGATATATTTTTATAATATTTATAAATTTCAGGTGTTTCACTTCGGTTTTTCATCTTATATCAAAACTATGCAAGATATCAAAAAAATAAAAACGGATTTATTTTGTTCCAATCAAGCCTTTTCATTTGATAGCCCACTCGATCGAGCAACCCCCCCCCCCCCCCCTCCCCCTCCTTTATTTTAGGCTAATTGATCCCATTCATATGATATGGCACTCGACCTATTGGCACCAGTTTAAAATTTTCACGTTTCTTATATTGGACGTTTTGGGGATGAAAATTAAAATATTTTTTATTTGTTTACTGACAATCTTATTCAGTCAGTGCATTTTAAATCTATACCAAATTTCTAGTCGATAGTTTATGTAGGTCCTGAAATAATCAGCTGTGACAGACGGACGGACGGACGGACAAAGCGGCACCATAAGGGTTCGTTTTACCGGTGAGGTAACGTCACCCTAAAAAAAGAAATCACGTTCTCGGTTTGGCTCAATAGTTAGCACGCACGCTGATGTTAGTATATTCTGTACGTTACTTCAAAAGCTAAAACTAAAGTTATTGTACAGCTACAATTTGAACATGTTTGGTTCTTAAACAACGGAGTTATTAATGAGTAAAGGTAAAATAAATAATAAATAAATAAAATAATTTTTATTTAAAAATTTAACACGGTAAATAAAATAAAATACAAGATCATATTTAAAAATCAGGTAATAATAACACCTGAGCCTGAACTACACTCGAAAGCAATGAATCCGGGTCACTCAAAGAATCCAAAAAATCTCGGAAAGTAAGAATGCTAGGTTAATGCAATAAATTGTATTTAATAGACAATTTAATACTCCTTAAATGAAAGTTAAAAAAATATGAGTCACCATACATTTTATTTACACAAAATTACATAAAGAAAAAAAACTGCTGATCTCTCCTTAAAACAAAAATAGGAAACATGAAATTTTTGAACTTTATGACGATTTTCTTGAATTTCAATACTTCGTATTACCAAGTTCCTTATACGATTTTGGGGAATATTCTCCCATTCCTCTGTGAGAGCAATTTTGAGCTCAGGAAGCGTGATTGGGGGAGGGTTTCGTTGTTTTACGCATCTCCCTAGCTCGTCCCAAGCATGCTCGATCGGGTTGATATCCGGGCTGCGCGCTGGCCACTCCATACAAGTAATGTTCATCTCTTGAAGGTAGTCATTCACAATCCTACCTGTATGAGGTCGGGCATTGTCATGCATAAATATAGCATCCTCACTCAAATTGACCATAAATGGACCAACGTGTTCGTTGAGGATTTCTTCCACATATCTTACGCTAGTTTAAGAGCCGTTTTCTATGATCACCAGCTCTGTGCGACTTTCAGAGGAAATTCCGGCCCACACAAGTACAGACCCACCACCGTAGGCTACTTTTTCTTCGATGCATGCTTGCTTGAATCTTTCCCCTGGTCTTCTATACACTCTGTGTCTTCCATCGTGCTTGTAGAGCATAAATTTTGATTCGTCGGAGAACATAACTTTCGACCAATCTTCAATACTCCAATTTACGTGGTTCTGGGCATATCTTAGTCTTGAAATACGATGGCCACGCTCCAGTTTAGGGCCGTTTGCAGGTCTAAGGGGTTTTAAGTTAGATTCAGCAAGCCGACGTCTTACTGTCCATGCACTTGGGTTACTTCCTCCGAGGCGTCGAAACTGATTTGTGAGTTCAGTTCCTGTGAGAAAGCGATTTCGAAGCATGGTGTTCACCAAGTATCGGTCTTCTCGTGCTGTGGTACACCTAGTTCTGCCCGTTCCTGGTCTGCGTAGGTTAGAACCAGTTTCTTCGTAACGTCGGAGAACTCTTTGTACTGTTGACAGCGACACACCGACAGTCCTGGCTGTATCGCGCTGACTCCGGCCGGTTTCCACCAATGTAAGTATTCTGGTGCATTCTTTAAGTGTAAGCGACATGATTTCAGCTTGAATAATGTTGGCGCTTTTCATTTGAGCCAACTATCCTACGATTTTCCTGAATACTACTTGGGACTTGGGATAATAATAATGCAGTACTTACTGATATAATTCTTGTAATGATTTCACCGATACACAATTTTACCTTACACAAGACAACCTTCTCCTTTGAAAAGCGAGTGACGACTCCCAGAGCGGGGCTGGCTCGACCTTGCAAGAAACCCCCACTACTCAAAGTTGCCCTCTCCATAAATATCGCTGATTGGTCGCCAGAGTCGCCCCGCTATGACAGCTAGTACTCGCAAATCAAGATAACTACTAATATTTCAAATAACATCTTTTAATTATAAGTAATTACACATAACTATAAATAATATCGCGAATTATGGTACACTATTCAGTGATTAGGACATAATGTTGCTGACAGTCGGCCATCCTAAGTGTCGTACGACCTCGGACGACTGTTACCAAATCATTATAGCACCAATACTTTGCATAGATTATGTATATTCAATAACATAACGCAATAATAATCATTCTCTGATAAGACCCACGAAAGGGCAGTAAATTAATTTTATCTTTTACTGAGGACCAGGGAAGTCGCATACATTATCTTCTTATTGGACTAGGAATTTTACAATTAAAATTAAATATAGCTTACAAATATAATGGACCAGGGTTATCCAATGTAGCACAGGACAAGGGTTGTCTATACTTGTCTATAATTCTAGGACCAGGGTTGTCCATAAACTTATCTATAATTTTAGGACGAGGGTTGTCCAAGGCAGTAACAGGACCAGGGTTGTCCATATACTTATCTATTATTCTAGGACCAGGGTTGTCCAAGATAGTAATAGGACCAGGGTTGTCCATATACTTATCTGTAATTCTAGGACCAGGGTTGTCCATATACTTATCTGTAATTCTAGGACCAGGGTTGTCCATATACTTATCTATAATTCTAGGACCAGGCTTGTACCAAACTCATATCTATACATAGAACCTGGGATGTCCCAAAAAATCTTTGCACAAGACTTTACAAATACATTCATTAATAAAAACACACTTTCTTATTTATTCACTAGCAAAATATTAATTCTCTTTCTGCTAAAGAAAACTAAATAATGCATCTTTTTCTGAGAAGTCACTGGAAGATAATGTACAGTGTGACTGGAAAAGGTAAACATAATATCAAGGAGTTGCCTTCGCATTGGAATCTTAATTTACAGACATTTCAGTCTACCACAAGATCCTTGAACTCTTCTCCTCTATGTATTCACTCACATTACTCAAAATTACTATGACATTAACAAAAAACATTAAAACTGATGTGGTAAAATACTGCCTGCGGATTTCTGGGCCCAATCTGTTAGCGTTATCTGTAACTGACACTATCGCATCAGAACTAGCGTTTATATTAAACTAATATATTAACTGTGGTGAGTACCATGATCTAATGAAACATTGTAAAATGACACCTCTATTAAAATTCCGCCGTAGTTGTTACCCTAATATCTTCAGACCGATATCTATTATATTAAATGTCTATATCAGGACATGGAGGACCACGAGATCGGGCAGTTTGCGGATGACACGGCTCTATTATTTAAATTAAAGTGAACATATTTTGACAACGTGAACAATTCGAAAATTGTTGACAGGTTTAATGTAAATAAATTTCTGAACATGGCTAAACCGAATTGTATTAGGTTCATATTACCAAATGTTAAACAAGTAAAACTTAACGTTTATATAAAAGATGAAGATTAATATCTTGCGGACACTATACCGTATCCGTACAAGTACATACAGCGTCACGATCTGGTATACCCCTTTCAAGTACAAATTTAAACTGCCGCCGTGGAGGCCACCATATTCAAATGGCCAAAATCTTTCACAAAAATATTTATACTTGGCTGGGGGATCGAACCAGCAATTTATTCACTCTAGTTTATGAATTAGATGCTCTAACCAACTGAGCTATCGTAGCGGTTGACGAAATTTTAAGTTACAGTATACGTTTATTATTTTGTCTAGGTATGAATGGATGCGTCAGCTAATAACTTCTTCATTTGTTTATCACGGTAGTGCGCAACTAATTAAAAATATTCTGTGCTGCACTGGACTATTGAGGGTAGTCGTGTATTAAATGATAGTTCAGAACAAAAGGTTACTTGTTTCGTCTTGGGTGTGTGTCATTGATTTTGTTTCTGAAAAATAATTGTGCATTTATAACAGCCGAAAATTGAGCTAAAGAGTGGGTTTTGCAAAATAACATTTCGGAACGCTACAACCCATCAAATGTAAGAGGAAATGGCAGAATAACCTTAGGTAAGTGGTATGACAATTATAAGTAGGATTATCATAACAATTTGCTTAGTAAACCTATTCCCTTTTATATTATATAAACACGGTCATAAGTTTATAATATTGTTTTTATTTTCAGGTTATTGGTGATGGATGTCATCAATGGGACCAGGAGAAATTGTTGAAGTGAGCGGACGCATAATTGGCCAGTTTTGCAATAAATAATGCTGTTAGCAGTGCAAGCAGTGGATAAGCCTCCAGAAGGAACAGTGTATTTAGTTCATGATAACTGCATGGTTCATCGTTCGCGAACTCTGACCAACTGGCTCGCCTCTGAGACGGGCATAATCACCACAGCATGGTCATCCAAAAGTCCAGATTTAAATGTGTGGAGAATGTGTGAGCATATGTGGGGTCAATTTGTCCCAATTGGGACACGAGTGAAGTGTTGTCCACCTGCAACAGGAGGTCCTAAGAACCTGGGAACCGACGCATCGTAGTGGCTTTGGGCGGAGTCTGGCCACCCAAATGAAAAGAAGACTTCAACAAATCACTTTAAGTGAAAGACATCCATCCCATTCGGTATTAATAAATATTTAGATATATAATGTTTTCAATAATAGATAAAATACCAGAATAAGTATTTGTGAGTGATCTAAATTGCCTATTGGATGTTATACGGCAAGTATAACCCGTTCCAATATTAACATGTTTGTTCACTCGTTAATCTTCTATGGGTAAATTAAGTATTATTCTATAATTTAAAACATTGAAAATTCCAAAACATAAGCAATAACTGTCTATACTGTGCCATGTCAAATGGTATTTTAATAAATTTGTTATAACTTTTGAAAATTGTTTTATTATTTTACCTGAATTTAAATAATTATGTAACTTACCTACTACACTTAAAACGTAGTCCATTGTATTAGTAACGAAAATAAAAAAAAACAAAAACACATACAGGTAATGAGGGATTTGAACCCACTACTCTTATAACATATAGATTAATGTCGAGTGTTGTAACCGCCACTCCATCGTCTCATATATGGGTGAAATTAAATATGCCTAAGCAAGCAGGAGAATGTTTATAAAACACACATTTGTGCAAAAAGTTCGAGATCCACGACCGACACCGCGACGGTTTGAACCTACTAACGTTAACTAGGGGGGTGACCAGACTCTGACGCTTTCTGTACAACCCTAGACAATAAGCTTCAATGGGGCCATAGATGGCTTGTCAAACAGACTCAGATCTACAGCATACAGTCAAAAGAATCCGTCAACTTACTGACGCAGAAACGGCTAGACTATTATACTTCAGCTACTTTCACAGCAGCATATTGGACGATATTTTTTTATGGGGGGGACACTGCAGATATCATCACCATATAAGTGCTGCAAACATAGGCTGGCCAAAGAATCACCTCGAAATAAGTTTGTAGAAGCAAATATCATCAAAGTTCCTTGCCACTACATATTAGGTATATGAAAACACGAATTAATGTTCAAAAGATTATCAATGTGTTCAAGAAAAATTGTAACAAATGTTAACACTAGATATAAAGATAAACTCATTGTTCCTACTATAAGGCTCCATAAAGTAAGTCAATACTCTAAAGAGCAACGTGTACATTTTTTTTTTAACCCTAATTATTTAATTTATCTGTAAATAAATTCAAAAATGGCGTTGAACACAGTCATCGCAATAAAGCTCATTGTGACATTTCTTATCTTTTGATGGTAAAAGTTTGGAATTAAACTGTTTCCGATTTCCGTCAAGAGCAATGTCATAGTTAATAATAATAATTGTAAAAGGGTCATTAAAACATACAGAGCAAGCAACTACTAGACAACAACTAGCAACAACTAGCGGCCCGTCCGGGCTTCGCACGGGTGGACGGACATACACCTTGGGTTACGTTACTTAGGTTTTAGTAAGGATCCCTAATCTCTTCTAGCAATATATATAGCCTATGTTACTCAGGGTGAATGTGGCTTTCCAATGGTGAAAGAATTTTTGAAATCGACACAGTAGTTTTTGAGTTTATTCATTACAAACATACACACAGACACACTCACTCACACACACACACACACACACACACAAAATACAAAGTTTTCCTCTTTATAATATTAGTGTAGATGAAAGTTTACTCTGTACGGGCAACATATCATCGTCTAACCGGTCAAAAGAGTAGGACTACTGTACCCCTAATTAGCCTGCACGACTTGTCTTCACTAGGGCAGTTTCTTTTCTTTCCGCACGCCCACGGGTAAAGACGGCCGCCCTTTTAGATGACCTTGTCTATAGGAACGCTAATGACCATTACCATGAAATTCTGAAGGCCTGCTCATGCAGCACTTGGGTAAAGAAATGTATACCCCATTGACGTATAATGAATATTATGAATAAATGACTATTATGACTATTATGACTATTACTGCCGAAATCAATAATAGATTCCAAGGGGATTTGGTTTTATTTATATATTTATTTAACCGGCTGCTATCGTTTGAAACTGACACTGAACCAACAGCTTTCTCAGAGGAAAAAGTTAGCTTCAAGTAGCACTGCACAGTGTCACGACCCAGTTTATTGCATTTCCTGCATTTCTTTACTGGGTTAGGACACTGAAGCAATGTGGCCTTCCAATTGGCTTACAATTGAAGCAGCGCGAAATCCTAATGGTCGTTTGGGATTGTAGATCTTGTGGTTTGGAAGTAGTCTGTGCTTTATTTGGTTTGCGTACAGTTTGAGGTCGAACGATTCAGGCATTTCTTAAGTATGCGAGGAGTTTGTCGGGATTGTCGTGCTGAACAGCCTCCGCACCTAACCGTACAGAGCGATCATTTATGCCATGTGGAATGCATTCTACGGCTCACCTACTTATATATATATATATACCACATCTATTTATGAGCGTTATTTTATCATAATAGTATATTTCCAGTGAGTCCCCAAATCGAGCACGTTTATCTAACGTGTCAGTCAGCATCTGCCCGTAATTCTCATCAGAAGGAAAAGCAGTTAACAATTAAGTTTGCCAATCCTTCCACGAGAAAAGAACAGACGATAGGCCCTCGTACTAACGCTGTGCCACCCCACGTAATTTAGGTAAAGCAAAGTGAATAATTTGCTTTTCATCCCATCCATAAATTGAGGCACATTCATTAACCTTAGGAAGCCACATTGATACTGTTTGTTCTTTTCTCGCGGGGTCAAATTCAGGGACCGTATTGTGTAAATTTCCTAGTTAGCCAAAAGAATCAGAACGGTTTGTGGAATTTAAGGCATCTAAAAGCTTAATAAAATCATTAGATATATACTCAGCTTGTGTATCTTGGCGACTGGTCTGCTTGTAAGAGCGGCGGCTGGCTAGACTGCATGAGCGGCGACTGGCCCGGCTGCGCGAGCTGAGGTTGGCCCGACTGCGCGAGCGGCGACTGGCCCGACGACAGCGCGAGCTGAGGTTGGCCCGACTGCGCGAGCGGCGACTGGCCCGACGATAGCGCGAGCTGAGGTTGGACCGACTGCGCAAGCGGCGACTGGCCCGACAGCGTGAGCGGCGACTAGCCCGGCTGCGAGAACGGCGACTGGTTCGGCTGGGCGAGCGGTGACTGGCCCGGCTGCGCGAGCGGCGACTGGCCCGACTGTACGAGCGGCGATTGGCCCGACTGCGCCTACTAAGATCCAGCAGCATTTGTTCTTCTTAGCAGCAAAGTTTCGTCTCCGTAGGCCGAGAAGGAGAAAACGCCCCATGTTTTTGTTCGAGTTCATTCACTGTAAATATAGAAAGAAGAACAAGCACAGTAAACGCTCTATGATTTTGTCAGGCGCGAGTCGATTATAATTAGTTTTTATTAAGATTAATTTTAAACAAATAGCCAATGGCATAAGAAAATGTAAAATATTCAAGTGAATTAATAGGTTAAGCAAGAAAGATAAAATAAAGAAAATATTGCATCATTATTTTCCTCTTCCACCACATTATTGCAATCTAGCACTACACAACAATATCGGACAACGCCCTCAAAGAGCCGATGCTAATAAGGAGTTGCCTTGACCACGCATCGAATCTATGAAGGAATTATCTAGCCAAAACGGTAGGTGAAACAAGGAAAATAATATTCAATTTCGAGTATCAAATCATATGGCATAATTTAAAAAAAAAAATGAGAATAACCACTTTTGTGGGGCATGCGTCGCTAATCCCACTTCTGAAATTGTTGGCGCTTTTCATTTGAGCCAACTATCCTACGATTTTCCTGAATACTACTTGGGACTTGGGATAATAATAATGCAGTACTTACTGATATAATTCTTGTAATGATTTCACCGATACACAATTTTACCTTACACAAGACAACCTTCTCCTTTGAAAAGCGAGTGACGACTCCCAGAGCGGGGCTGGCTCGACCTTGCAAGAAACCCCCACTACTCAAAGTTGCCCTCTCCATAAATATCGCTGATTGGTCGCCAGAGTCGCCCTGCTATGACAGCTAGTACTCGCAAATCAAGATAACTACTAATATTTCAAATAACATCTTTTAATTATAAGTAATTACATATAACTATAAATAATATCGCGAATTATGGTACACTATTCAGTGATTAGGACATAATGTTGCTGACAATAATGAATATTGAGCACTATCAACCTGGTTTATGTACCAACATAAATGACAGATTACAAACAAAAGCAAAAACAAATCCTGTAATTTCGTAGTTCCATCTTCGACAGTGTTCCCTTTTCAAATTTGATTTTTTTATGATATAACTTTACAATTAAGAAGTTTTAATACTTTCATTTAAGGAGTATTGAACAATTTATTGCATTAACCTAGCATTCTTACTTTCCGAGATTTTTTGGATTCTTTGAGTGACCCGGATTCATTGCTCTCGAGGGTAGATAGTCCTGTGTTTCAGTCGATAAGAACAAAAAAATGAAAAATATTTTATTTATATCATATTATTTTATTTTATTTCATTTTACATGAAAAACAAACAGCTTATTGAATTAGAAAAGGTAGGAACTTAAAGGTAGAAAAGCTTAAGCCTAAACATTAATAGAGTTCTCACCTGTCAACTAATTAACTGTCGGTGAGCCGTATAAAAGAAAAACCTAAATAGGTACTATGTACTAACTACTAGATAATAATAAGAGAAAATAAATAATGTAATAAGGTAGGTAGATAGATAATAATGTAATAGGAAGGTAATAAAGATTGATATATATATAATAAATTGTTAAAGAAGATAGTGTTAATTAATGATTTGAATATATTTTGCCTTGAATTAAAAAGAACTACACGTGATGAATAATGCGAATTAAAGGTATTCATAGTGCGTAGAAGATACGTATTTTTACGATAATTAATGGAACATGTCATCGGGACATGCAGCCGCGAAGGGCGACGTGCAGGGACTACTAGTTAATTTCAGACAGAAGAACAGGGGCGTCAATTCGGTCGAGAATAATATTAAGTAGTAACGTGAGATCGGCTGCTTCTCTTCTATTATAAAGTGGCAATAGGTGGTGGTGTTTGCAACCGTCAATACAGTCAGGGATAAAGATATTATGTTTGAAGTTGATACATTTTAGAAATTTCTTCTGTGGTTTTTAAAGTAAGGTACTTAATATACTTTGTCGTATTGGGGGTTCCATATTTGAAAACCATATTCAAGATGACTTCTGACTAATGAACAGTAAAGAATTTTTAAGGTTTTTAGCGATCATCAAATTCATTTTCAAATACATTTTTAAAATCTTTAGTAACTCTAAAGAGAAACCCAAGGGTCTTCTTGGCTTTAACAGTAACCTTTTCAATATGCTGGTCAAACAGAAGTTTCGAATTAAGAGTAACACCAAGATCAACTATGGAAGTAGTTCTAGTGAGGGATTGACCGCTAATGTTATAATCAAATACTAGTAAAGTATTAGGAGATGTACTAAACGTTACGCACAAGCACTTTTGGACGTTAAGATCGAGCTTGTTTAACGAACAATACAAATGAAGGTCGTCAAGGTCCTTCTGCAGGAGTAAGATTTCATATCATCTGCAAACAATAGAAAACGAGAATTATTGAAGCATTTACCGATATCATTTTATAGATTTAGATAGATAGATGAACTCTTTATTGCACACAACACCAATTAATCGCTTAAAGCGATTTCTTCCAGACAACCAAGAATGGAAAGAATATAAGTAAAATAATTGAGCGGAGGTGCTTATAATACGAAAACGAATTACCTACCTATATTATATAAACTACATATTATAAAATAATTAAATTATACCTATACTATTAAACAAAATTTAGAAAATATCCTATTATAATAGACTAAGTATAATTAAGATTCAATAGATTTATTAATTAGATTTATTATTAATTTGAATGCAACTTAACAAACATGAATCTTAAAAGTGTGTGTCTTTTCTAATAATAGGAATTCTGGGAACAAAAGTTCAACTGCTCTCTCTCGGAGGACAACAACGGCAGCGCCCACCGCTGCACCGGTGAGTAGGTCGCGACGCGGTGTAGTGCGGTGCGGTGAGGCGTCGCTCCTGAGTGCCTCCTGCACTCGCTGCCTCCTACACAGTCCTCCCACGCTCGCATCGCCAACAGGGTCGGAGTCCCTGGCCGCCGACTACACGCAGGAGTCGAAGCTGGCGCTGGTGGTACGCGGCGTGTACGCGCTGGCGCACGCGCTGCACGACATGCGCGCCGCGCTGTGTGGCCAGGGGCAGGGGCAGGGGCAGGGGCAGGGGCAGGGGCAGGGGCAGGGGCAGGGGCTCTGCGCCGCCATGCTGCCCTTCAACGTGTCGCTCTACCAGCGCTACCTGGCGAGGGTGCGCTTCCGCGCGCCGGACGGCGGCCTCGTCGCTTTCGATGAGAACGGCGACCCACCGCCGGAGTGAGTGCAGCCCGAGCTCGTCGCTCCCGGAGTCCCGGCGGGCTCCGCGTCTCCTGCATGTTGGCCTTCCCGCAGGTTGAGCGAGTACGACGTGATGTCATTCGGCGGTGCCGAGGGCACGTGGCGCTACGAGCGCGTCGGGCGATGGCGGCGCGGCGCGTTGTTGCTGCGCGGCGGCGAGGGGGCGGCGGCTCGGTAGGTGCGCGCGCTCGCTGTAGGTACCGCGGCGGTCGGGCGCGGAGTGTGAGTACGGAGGGTGTGTCCGCAGGCGCGCCGAGGGCGTGCGCGCTGCGTGCGGCGCGGCGTGCGGCGCGGGGCAGTGGGCGCGGGCGGGCGAGGGCCGCACGCGCTGCTGCTGGACGTGCGTGTCGTGCGCGCCGCTCGAGGTGGTGCGCAAGGCGCCGCACGCCGGCTGTCGGCTCTGCCCGCCCGGCCACCGTCCTGATCTTAAACGAACCGGTACGCGCACAAAGATAATATTCATACTCTGTCCCTAGACCTAGACCCGAGAGAAGTACGGCACACGTGGCTCAGGAGCGAATAGGTCTGTAGATTTCAATAAATCTTAACTCCATTCTTACCTAACTACAACTCAGTCACGGTACGCCTGGCAGATGTGAAACTATTTTGTACAGAAAGTACTTCTAATTCGAACCCGCGACCAACAGTTCAGAAGGGAAATCTTCTCAACACCGTGATCGTAACTCTACTAACTCAGACTGACTCTCACACTCACCCTCGACTCCAACTCGCTTTTAAACTTATCCTCGAACACACCCATACCTTCACCCCATAATCATCCTCACACTTACTCCCAAACTCACCCTCTTTCTTACTCTTAAACTTAACTGGGTCGGGTTAGACCAGCCGGCCTAACTGGAAAGACGCGTCGTAAACCTTAGAGAAAGTAGATGTCATGTCGTATAGGGAAGTAAAGGAGAGGCTGCTTTAGAGAGAGGCAGATGGAAGGAGCTGCATCAGTTGCGCTGACAAGAGCCACAGCTCTTAAATAAATTATGATGATGAAAATTTGGCGGCGTGAGCCCTAACATCCGTCTAATCCCTCATTCATATTTCTCAGATATTTCACATCAAAAACTAAGTGGAGTTCTCCAGGGTAAATCAGGGAGTCGGAGGTTCAGGTCTTTTCAATATTTATTGTATTATTTCATTTTGAAAACAAAATCCACAGCTCTCGAGTGCAATATAATTTAAGCTATCACTTTAAAAGCAGGCTCTTACCGTAGCATGTGTACCATCCCCTGTGGAGTGGGGCGGGGAGGGGCGATGGGCGCGCGCGACGGCGGGCGGCGCGGGCGGCGCGGGACTGACGAGCGTGTTGTTGTGTGCGTGCGCGCTGGCGCGGTACAGACACACGCCCGTCGTGAAGTCGGCGTCGCGCGAGCTGTGCGCGCTGCTGCTGGCCGCCGCCGCGCTGTGCCACGCGGCCGCGCTCGCCTCTGCCGTGCGGCCGCACGCGGCGGCGTGCCACCTCGTGCGGCTCGCAGCTCCCGCGCTCGGCGGCGTGTACGCGGCGGTGCTGGCGCGCACGGCGCGCGTGGCTCGGCTCGTGCGCGCCGCGGACCGACCCACGGGAGCACGGCCGCGCCTGGTGTCGTCGCGAGCGCAGGTAGCGCTCTGGGCGGCGCTGAGCGCGCCCGGCGTGTGCGCCGCCGCCTGCTCCATGTGGCGGTGGGCGCCGGGGCCGCGCGTGCTGCACCCGGGCCGCGCGCGCGCCGTGCTGGCGTGCGGGGGCGAGGAGGGCGCGGCGCAGCTGGCCCCGCTGGCGCCGGCGCTGGCGCTGCTGGCGGCGTGCGTGGTGCTGGCGGTGCGCACGCGGCGGCTGCCGCACGGCTGGAACGAGACGCGCTGGGTGGGCGCGGCGACGTACGCGGCGTGCGTGGCGTGGCTCGCCTTCGTGCCGCTGTGGGCGGCGCAGGCGGGGCGCGGCGGCGCGCGCTCGTCGTTGCTGTGCAGCTGCGTGTCCCTGTCGGCGAGCGCGTGCGTCGTGCTGGCGCTGGGCCCGCGCGTCTTCGTGTGCCTGTTCCGGCCGCAGCGCAACACGCGCGCTCACTTCCTCACCGCGACCGAGATCCGCTGCCACCTCGGCAAGTACCGCCCGCACTCGGCGCCCAATCAAGGCCTCGCCTCCAACGACCGAGGTGAGTGAACGGCTACGGATGGGACAGTTGGCGTTAAACAACGATACAGAGAGAAAGATGGGTATTTGTGCAGAGGTTCGGGCGGCGGCGTGTCAGACGGAGACGGAGACGGAGACGGAGACGGAGGGGTGCACGCGAGGGCCGGCGTGCGCGCGCGTGACGCGCACGGCGCGGTGCGACGGCGACGCGGACGTGCTCATCGTGCTCCTGCACCATCACCACACGCCGCCCGCTGCACCGCATCACCGTCTATAAGTCGTGACGCGCACGGCGCGGTGCGACGGCGACGCGGACGTGCTCATCGTGCTCCTGCACCATCACCACACGCCGCCCGCTGCACCGCATCACCGTCTATAAGTCGTGACGCGCACGGCGCGGTGCGACGGCGACGCGGACGTGCTCATCGTGCTCCTGCACCATCACCACACGCCGCCCGCTGCACCGCATCACCGTCTATAAGTCGTGACGCGCACGGCGCGGTGCGACGGCGACGCGGACGTGCTCATCGTGCTCCTGCACCATCACCACACGCCGCCCGCTGCACCGCATCACCGTCTATAAGTCGCTACTTCAAATGATTGGACGATATTTCTTGAAAATCTTTAAGGAATGTGGACAAGATGGGTCTTGTACACATTTTATAAGGTTAAAACAACATTTATTTTATTTATTTATTTAATTAGGAAAACTAACAGCTAAACAATAAGATTATAGATAAAGGTATTACTAGAACAAGAAAGCCTTAAACAGTTTTCACATATAGAACGGTATGACAAAGAAAAAAACAAACCAAAATAATGCATCCCAGCAGGGATTTATATTTACCTATCTATCTATGTTAAGAGTAAAAATTAAGAAGAAGTAAGTATGGAGTAGAAGAAGATTCAGTAATGATGAGCCATATCAACTTAGAACATAAGTAATTTCATTCTTGAGATGAGAATAAGTGAAAACAAGTCTTGTGCATATAAGAAATCAGTTAAGAAACGAAAGTTACCTAAACTCTAATCGCCGAAAAATGCATTTGCCTTTAGTTTAAAGAAATTAGGTGACGTATTAAATAAGTCGATGGTAGACGAGTGAGTGGAATTAAATACATTACACGTACGATTAAAATATGAATTTTCCCTATAATTGGTCACACCTGCATCCGTACATAATTTAAGATAGTTACGCCTTAAGATAGCTCTTTCTTTATTTTCTCATAAAAACAATACAGTTCACTTTTAATGAGATATATAATAGAAAGCTTATTATATAACTAGTTATAAATTCACCTCCCAGGGCTACATACCTACTAATAATTTAAAATAAGTGGGTAGGTATAAGCTGTTACGTAGCAGGGTGTACTGTGTACTTCACTTGTATGTATGACTAACTTTGTTTTATATATATATATTTATATTATTAGATTCCTTTATGTAGTTTGGTAAATTATTGAACAGTTGTACTCCTTCAAATAAAATATTTTTCCCGTAATTGGTTCGTGTGTTGGTTAAATGTAGTTTTATTTTGTTTCTTAGATTATGTTTATGTTCTTTTTATTGTAATTGTATAATGGATTGGATGGAGTTAGAAGTTATGTTTTTAATTAATATGTAGGTATGATATACAGTTGTTTAATATTAAATATATTCGTTTTATTATATACGAGTAAATCTTTCGTACGCGTTAGGTACGGATAGTGAAAGTTTATGAGAACTTTTATTATTTTATTATGAATTTAAGTTCGTAAGCGTAAGCGGCCGCGCCCCATATTTCAACGGGGAATTATAAAACGATCGAATAAAAAAAATCTTTGCGACTGATGATGAGATACTGTTTTTACAACTTGAGCGGTATGAATTTGAGTAAGCGAAAATTAAATTGAACTGACGACGACAATTAAATAATAATAAAATCCTAAACGAGCTTACAAAAAGTGAATTGTGAATAATTCATTTTAGATATTAAAATTATAGGCGTACGACTAAATTACTAAGTGAGCGCAGTCGCTCGATTCAATACTACCATCTACCCAAAACCATTGAGTTTAATAACAAGAGATGCATTCCTCCTTAACAAGTGTCAAAATATAGTAACCACTTATTGATGGCGAAGACGTAGCTTTGAAACTAATTGTCATTTTGAAGGAAACATATATTTATCTCTTTTATTGAAACTGGCCTGCTTCGGGAATTGCATTTGATTTTATAGAGATAGCCACAATGCTTGAAATAAAAAGCTCGATGTTGCCTGTTCTAGATTTTTTTCCCGAAAATGAATGTGATTTTTTAAATCATTGATTATTAGAAATAAGTAATATAATAAACCCCGTACCAACAACAACGTACAACGTAGCGCAGTTGGTAGTTTCCCAGTATTTATGGGAAGGCCACGGGTTCTAATCCCATCTTCATCATCATCATTAACAGCCCGACTTCAGCCACTACTGGGTATAGGCCTCCTTTTGTATGTGCCAATCCCCACGGTTCAAAGCTCGTCTCATCCAGTTTCGGCCCACGATTGATGCTCATGCCACCTGATGATGATAATCCCACTGAGTCGAAATTTATGGGATACTAGCTTCCCGCGACTTTGCTCGCGTCGTATCGCGTGGTATCCGGGTGAAAAGTCGCCTATGTTTTCGATCCAAGCCATATATAACTATGTATATTTCAAATTATTATTTTATTTATTATTAAATTTCTATAAGCGCTCTGTAATTTTTGCGTGAAAGAGTAACAAATTTTCACATCTATAATATTAGTAGGAAGAAGGATAGGATTATAGATTTTCCCTGAAGTTTAAACTAACATGTGACCGTCAGTCACTAAAAAAGTACCTGTCTAGTTTTTTCTTTTAGTCTGCTTTACGATTTCATAGAGTACAAATTGTTCTCCAGTCACCATTTATTACCACCATATAGTTGAAAAGTGAATTGTTTAAGAAAATAACTGTTCGTCATAACTTTGTGATATTATCACTAATCATATTAGTAGATCGAAATAGTAAACTTTGTCTGTGGAAATAAAATAAGTTTTTTAGTTTGTGCCAACATATAATAGCGATCGTAATATCACTCAACCACCGCATGTAACGTCAAATGTCTTCCGGTCTTCCTTTTATTTCTTTGAGT
The DNA here is from genome assembly GCA_951804965.1 of Horisme vitalbata. NCBI lineage: Eukaryota > Metazoa > Arthropoda > Insecta > Lepidoptera > Geometridae > Horisme > Horisme vitalbata. The sequence continues at coordinate 19,096,856 of OX638101.1, read as the reverse complement.
TAATAATTTAATTTCATGAATGATGGCATTTATTAATAGAAGGGAGTGATATATTTGAAATGATCTTAAATATGCTTCTATGTGTATTGTAAATTATTTTAAGAAATTAAGTGCTTAACAAAGATTTTATCCTTTATCAAAATCTCCCACAATAATCGGGAAAACTACACATTTTTTTGCTGGCAACATTACATGGCATGAACTATTTAACTAAATTTTCTTTAATATTTGCTGAGATTTTAGCAAAAAATCAATATGTATTCATGAAAAAAGTAATTCCGCGTGATTCTTTACGCAATTGAGTTCAAGAAATGCACTTTTTCATCTTATTATTTGCTCATTATTTGTAAGTCCCATTTGTTCTATGGAACATGACGTCATTGTACAAAATTACACATTTTCGTCCCTATTTTTTCCATGGAACTACATACGTTTTTTTTTTTTACATAAATAAATAAATAATCCTGGACGTTAATCACACATCATCATGTAGCCCCAAACTAAGCAGAGCTTGTATTATGGGAAACACATGATTGATATACTACATAGATACATTTTTTTTTGTAAATACATACATATCATACATAGAAAACACCCAGACCCGAGACAAATATCTGCAGAACATGCAAACATTTGTCCCGCAGTGGGAATCGAACCCGCAACCTTCTGCGTCACAGGCGGACCTTCGCCCACTGCGCCACAGAGGTCGTTTTCACCCGAGTTTCATGTCATAGAACAAAATGACAATCAGATTTTCCCAAAACCTTCCATGATGTATAAGACGTGAATGACATTAACACTGACGTTAAGACCAGGTACAGTTCACTATAAAAAAAGAAACTACTCGCTACCTACATAATATTTTTATTCTGCAAAATAAAAACAAAACAGCAGTTTAACAATACTTATTTCTTTAACTACTTACAAACTAAAAACAATTTTTCTTACCGTTAATATATTCTTATATTAAACAGTCTTATATTAAACGAGTTCTTGAGTGGAGACCGCGGCTCGGCAAACGTAGTGTAGGACGCCCTCCGGCCAGGTGTGGTGACGATCTGCGTAAGGCTGCTGGTAGAAGCTGGACGCGTCGAGCTCAGGACAGGCGCAATGGCGCTCATTAGGGGAGGCCTATGTCCAGCAGTGGACTGCTATAGGCGGATGATGATGATGATGATGATGATTAAACAGTCCGCGATAAAAACTAACTAAAACCATTCCTTCTTTTAGCTAAAACGTTCTTATATTAAATAGTCTCCGAAAAATACTTATTTTGTAGAAAGAGTTCTCCAGCACAAATTTTACAATAAAAATCATAAATTTTGATGGGTTCATAGTCATTATGCATCGGGTACCGAAGATGTAGGCAGTCCTGGCAACAGCAATGATTCCGTATCGTAGTCTTGATACAACATTACCGTGGTATGCTGCAATCACTGTTTTTTATTTGCCACCACCACCATACTGAACGATTTTGAAGTGTACAAACTGGAGGTGAGACTGCCATTTCTGTCACTTCTTCACCCTCATAGACAACCTTAATAAAATAAATAAATAAATAAACCTTAACAGGTAACTTATCGTTTGCTTTTTGTCTGAAATTCATTAGCTTAGTTTTCTCTAAATTAATTTGTAAGTTGTTCTCTTTAAGCCATTATATTATGAACTCAAGACTCATTTTTAGTTCATTTTGGTTTTGACACACAACCGTGCAGTCATCTGCAAAAAGTATCATTGAATTAGTTGTTGCCATTATTATGTCATTAATTTAAAATAAACCATCTTCTCGATTTAAATTCCTGTGTTTGGTAATCTTTATCGCCTCTTGAACTAGTCTTGGTATATAGTGGCGTTCTATTGAGATTACCTGCGGATTGTTTAGTTTGATCCAGTGGTTTGAACCGGATTCCAGTAGATGAACATCACAGGGAAACAACATGAAACAACTCACAAATCATGGTAAATATCCCGTTGATTTTCATAATTATGTAAGAAGCCATTTTCAATTTACGATGAAGAAAAAAATCATAAATTCATAATTTATTTTTTCAGTAGGAACTGTAAAGTACACCTTGAAATGTCCTTTTTTTTTTAATTTACACCAATTCATAACGCGACCAAACAGAGAAGAATTGGCAGGAACTCTGCTAGGCTTAAATTTTTTTAAATGTCACTTTTACAATATTTTTTCTTTATGGCTTAGATCAAAATTTGTCGGTGGGACCAATCCGTTAAATGAGACTAACAGTGGCGATCGCGATGTTTACATTGCACCGCTTCCGGACTTACGAATTTTGATACAATTTCCTGCTTTTCACATTTTGAACTGCAATTTTTTTAAGCTATTGCATAGCTTCTATCGAGGGCCTTGAGCGCGGGGACCGAATCCAGAAATTCCGTAACGAAAAAAAACCTCACGCTCCCCACTCCGACGGGCACGGAGGTGTGGCTTGAAGGCCGTGCATTGTCTAACGTCGTTTCTTTTCGGCAGTCTTCGACACGGTGTTTGTGTGCGTGCAACTAGACGTATTTTTATTTAATAAAAGAAAAAAAATTGTTTTCTTATCGGTCTCCACGCTCAAAAAGTGTAACTTGAATTAATATCAAAGAAAAATAAATACTGCATAAATAAAATAAATAAATAATTATAATTGCATAAGTTGATACAAAATGCTATGCAATAGCTTTACCGCGGCAGTCCCCGAGTGCCACACGTCTTTTTTGTTTGAGAAAAGTCTTGCTATTAAACTCCATTCCAGCATTGGTTTTATTAAAAAAGAAGGTAGGTACTTATTAAAGAAGCGCATAAAATAAAATCTCAAATACAAAATATTATTTTTTCATTATGATCACATTTTACTTGTGTGACATTTAAAAATACAAATTCAATACATTTAATAAATTATTAAGAATCAACCAATTTACAGGTATTGGCAAGTAGAGTAATAATCAATAATTCAATAAAAATCAAAGGGAGGCTTATGTCTAGCAGTAGGATAAAACTATGATGATAATTTAATGACGTTTAGTTCATATTGTAGCTGTTTGTTATTGCTTAATATATAAAAAAAGTAGTAAGTAGAGCCAGAGCTCTACTCAAGTCTGTGCAGGCGCGATCACATCATCATGATCATGGGGCATCTGCCCCAGACAGATCTGGGGCATCTTGTGATCTCACCTGCACAGTGAAAGAGCCGCCAGAGCTAAGTTTCTATGCCGTTACCTGTACATTTTTCAAGATTGCCCGCCGTCTTTTTTTATTATACATCATCATTAGTTGTTTAATTAATTAAATTGTTTCTTGACAAACCTATCATTATGTATGACATTGCATGTTTCGTACTTTTAATATTTCCGTCAATATTGTACTGTTATTTTTAATTATTGTAATTGGGTACTGCCCGTTTTAATTAAAATAAAATAAAATAAATAAAAAATAAATAAATAAATAAATCATCATCATCATCAGCCTATAGCAGTCCACTGCTGGACATAGGCCTCCCCTAATGAGCGCCATTGCGCCCTGTCCTGAGCTCGACGCATCCAGCTTCTACCAGCAGCCTTTTGCAGATCGTCACCCCACCTGAGGGCTTACCACGAGTTTTGATAGTTTTCGAAAACTTTATAAGTTTCGGTTCCCAGTGTTGCTGTTTTAGCATTTTTAATGCTAAATTTAGCATATTTTCGGGTCTGTTAGCTTGAAAAATTCGCATTTAGCATATTTTTATGATTAACATTTTTTTGTACGTTACCTAAAAATTCAAAATTCCTAAGGAATTCAAAAGAAAAATATAGATTTTAGCATTTTATTTAGCATTTTTTGCAACATGTTTTAGCATTTTCTCCAAATAAAAAACGGCAACACTGATCTTTAGATACATTTTCGTAGTTCATGCACGTTTCCCTAGAGGCGCTGTATGAAAATGTATGGAAAGATACCAAAACCTAAAAAGTTTTCGAAAACTATCAAAACCCGTGGTAAGCCCTCTGGCCGGAGGGCGTTCTACACTACGTTTGCCGAGCCGCGGTCTCCACTAAAGAACTCGTTTACCCCAACGGTTATCGGTTCTTCGGCAGATATGGCCAGCCCACTGCCACTTCAGCGTGCTTCAGCTTGCTAATTCTCTGAGCTATTTCGACAACTTTAGTTCTATGTCGGATAAACTCGTTACGGATTTTATCCTTCAGAGAAACCCCGAGCATAGCTCGTTCCATAGCTCGCTGAGCGACTTTAAACTGGTGGACTAGCCGTACTGTGAGTGTCCACGTTTCGGCTCCGTATGTTATGACGGGTAGGACAAAACAATGTAATAGTTATTATGAATTAGTTATTAGTTGCAAATTTAAAAAATTGACGATTCAAAGTGCACTTTAAGTGCCTCATGAATAAAGAGATTTTTTACTTTACTTTAGTGGGACAGCCTAGGCTAATAATAAAAAAAGAGTTAAAAAATCTGTGATTGTTTTTTTAAGCTATTGCATAGCTTCTATCGAGGGCCTTGAGCGCGGGGACCGAATCCAGAAATTCCGTAACGAAAAAAAACCTCACGCTCCCCACTCCGACGGGCACGGAGGTGTGGCTTGAAAGCCGTGCATTGTCTAACGTCGTTTCTTTTCGGCAGTCTTCGACACGGTGTTTGTGTGCGTGCAACTAGACGTATTTTTATTTAATAAAAGAAAAAAATTGTTTTCTTATCGGTCACCACGCTCAAAAAGTGTAACTTGAATTAATATCAAAGAAAAAGAAATACTGCATAAATAAAATAAATAAATAATTATAATTGCATAAGTTGATACAAAATGCTATGCAATAGCTTTACCGCTACAGTCCCCGAGTGCCACTACTGAATACACTTTTAGAAAAAGTGTATTCAGTAGTATAAAAAAGCTAAAACGGAAAAAAATTATGGATCTGAAGACATTGTCTGTCTGGATGTTTGTTACCAATTGGCGCGAAACGTATTTTGATGAATGTTATACTTAGCTTACTATCCTAAATAGGCTAAATTTTATTTCTCTACAATTTCTAAAAGCAGAATTATAAACGAAAACTAATTGTTCGCTTACCCTTCTATATTCATATAGCGGACCTTCTTGCCACACTTTCAAAACTCTTTGTTAGGATGTGACAGGTTGCGCAGCTGGATAATTTATTTTTGGATGTCACTTTTGACACTTTTTAATCTGTCAAATTCTGCTATCTAGGTACTTTTAGGTAGGTACGGTGGGCCAAGAAATTGGTTTACCACCCTACGGTTGAAGTTCATGTGCACGTCATAAAACAACAAGGTTCATTTTCCCTTGCAATTATTCTGACAGCTACTAATGCTCTCTTTATCATTTTGTAAAAATGCTTTGCCTTGTGTTCCTATCTGATAGCTAAAATTATGTTTATACTATTTTATATCAGCTTAGCTTATATCAAGAGGATAGATTGAAATAATTTTCATAATAATTGTCTTGCAAAAATGCTCTTTATTTATATTTTAAAAGGGTAAGGGGCATTTTGTTTAATTTTTTCGCATTTATTTTATAAATAACGAATTTTCACCCGTAGCTCCGCCCACATTAATGTCGTTTATAGCACCAAAAGGTAAACAATGTCCTTCTCCTGAGTTCAAACTATCATCCAGTCCAGTCGTTCAGTCGTGAAAGGTTTTTCCAACAACTTTATACGTAATAAAATACAAATTAAATTATAGCTATTTATTAACTTATAAAAATTGCGAACTTCTGAACTAAGTGGTTGCTGTAAAATAGTATTGTAATAGTAAAAAAAATAACAAACACCTTTCAATAAAAAAGCTGAAATCTAAAATAGGACATCATATCTTGTGTAACCACCACTCGCGTCTATGACAGCTTGGAGACGGTCTCTCATTGAACCCAGCCTTGATCAGATATCAAATCCGCGGGTTATCTTCCATATCTCATAACAGTGCCGTTCCAAAGCTTTGTTCTTAAAATCCCTAAAATGTTCTATTGGGTTAAGATCTGGCTGGACCTTATTGCATCCTAGTAGTCCGTGCTTATTTCTGGGTGTGCTTCAAACCAGGCACGCGTCACTCTTGCTGTATGCAAAGAACAATATTGTCTTGTAAGTAATGAAATTCTGGTTTTTCGTTTTCTGGATAAAAAATCCGAACGGCTGGCAACATTTATACGTCTAGAAATCTCACTAATATTGAGGCCATCGCTATGTAGTGCAAATAATTCGGCTATTGCACAGAATACAGAAGGGACAGAAGCTTCACTCCGCGCAATCATTTAAATGAATAGCGACTTTAGCTGCTACGCAATAAAGTGCTATTCAGCTCGTACTGAACTCAGTGCCTAACATTTATATTAACCTACACCTTGCATCCCTTTCTATCGTATAGCTCTATCTCTACTGACGTGGCACGTGTAACGTTAGGGTTGTCTTGAGAATTATTCTGTGACGAATAATAAGAACGTGGCCGCCGACGGGCAGCAGCGTCGGCGGTGTACACCTTGCATCCCTTTCTATCGTATAGCTCTATCTCTACTGACGTGGCACGTGTAACGTTAGGGTTGTCTTGAGAACTATTCTGTGACGAATAATAAGAACCTGGCCGCCGACGGGCAGCAGCGTCGGCGGTGCGAGAAGCTGTACTCTGCGATCCCCAACCCGCATGCCCAGCGTGGCCAAAATTTTAGTAGGTAGGTACCTACCTAGATATTTGCAAGAGAAAAAAACAACATTTGGTTTGTAGGTAACCTAGTTATCTAGTTTTAGTTGTTAGTACGCCTACCTTTAGGTATCTTACCACATCGATTTGTCTACCTACACCTACCTACCCGACTGTTTTTAAGTAGGTACTACACTGCCTAACCTACACTGCCTACTTAAAGTTAAATCAAATAAAAATGTACCTAGGTTGGGTTTCTAATCTTGCTCTCAGTCTACATAATCAAAATCATAATACCTACTTACTACAGCACTATGTAGGTAGATACCTACCAATGGCACAAAAATTGTCTATGAAAAAATACCTACATTATAATATTACGTTTATTTATGTAGGTAGGTAACGCATTCAAATTCAAATAGAACTAAGAATAAACTTTCAGTTCTCTACCTACTATTGGTATTATTTACATTTTCTTATTATTATTCAGGCAACCAAATGCTATGCAGTATTTTTTTGCCTTCATTTGGCGTAAAATATAGGTACATTAACAAAAACAAAGTAAAATGCCGCGGCTGCTCAAAGACACTTTCGTTCCGGGCAGAACTCGGCAACCGACGTAACGAACCATGCTAGGAGGGCCGGCGATGCGTAGGTATATTTTTATACCTATTCTGCGGAGTGAAAGAGGCCTGGCTATTGGTAAATTGCGAGGCATTTTAGCAAAATTGAGAAATAACAATAATTGTAATCTATGTTTACATAATAAAGATGTCAAATCTTGACAGTTGTCAGTAATATTTACTTTTTTTCAGTTAAAAAGAGGTTTTCATTTATGAACAAAAAATACTAATGGTTGTAGTTGTCGAAAAAATTAGCCTATCGCATTAAAAATAAGGTTGAAAATAACATCTTTAACCCATGACTTAAGATGTTAGGCATCTCAGATAACAAACAATACGTCATGAGTAGGCATCTCTTTCATTATTAGAAAAGTCCAACCTTAGTGTTATTTTGATTGCATACGAAGTTTTGTCAAAACTGGGAAACCACTTTCTTGGCCCACCAGTAAGTTCAATAGCTTCAGTAGCTTAATCAAATATATCAGCAGTTACCTCTTAGGTACAATATTTATTGTGAATATAAAGAATCTTTTTTCTTAGACAGTTTTATAAAGAAATCATAGAACTGAACAGCTCATTCTTTCCAAAGAATCTTTACTTTGGACAACCGTATAGTTATTCTATTTCACGAAGGCGGGTTTGCCTTGGTTGTTGTAGTGTAGTGTATCGATAGGTGTATTTGTGTGCGTAACATCAATATTTACGCAGGTATTAGTACCGTCCGCAAAAAAAATATTATTCCATGCTAGTTTTTTACTCCCGGAATCTTTTCATGCAAATGCAATTTTAATTTTGCAAGCCTTAGAATTTCATTATTTTCTTTATGAAAATTTTGCATTGCACGTGGACGACATCGATTAAGAAGCTAAAGATTTTATGTCTTATTTTCTCTCTCTCTTTTTTTTCATAGGATAATAAGAGGGTGGTAAATGTTTTTCATCTTTTAAAATTCGTTGCACAGTTCTTACGCTAACACCCGTAGCTTCAGCTGTACACTGGGTAATGTTTCTGAGGTGACAAAAATCACAATTATTATTAGCTCTGCGTGTTATAAGGTAAATTGAAAATTTCTTTTTCGAGAATTGGTAAACAATAGCCCTATGATCCTAAGTTCTTAATTAAATATAATAAAAATAAATACTTGACCACGAACAGCTACTCACCACGGTACCACGGTACTCGCCGCAAGCTTTTGGCGCGGTTACAACAAGCACTAGTGACTCGGACCGTGTCCCGGCCGAGACTGAGAGTTCCTGACAGCTTCTAAGCTAACGCACACTAAAACAATGTGCACATGCATGCACTACAATAAACATAGAAAAACGACTTCGTGAGATAGAACAACTTTTTTATACCACGGTTAAGAAGAGGTATCTTAGATTGAATTTATATTTTATGTTTTTAGATAACTAGCTTTTGCTCGCTGTCTCACTGTAGAAAGGTATTTTGTTATCCCGTAGGAACAATAATACTCCTCTGGATCAAAATAGGTACTTCATGTCTTTCGTTTCTCTGACAATGTAAATGCTATGATAATTGGTTGAATATTCATAGTGTGAAAACATAACAAACAAACAAACTTACACTCACTTCCATAATATGAGATAAGGTTTATTTTTATTTAGTTACATAATCCTTCGTTAGATGGCAGTAAATTGTATCTATTTCAGAAACCTTGTGAACCAGAGCTTTATAGTATTATAAAACATTAAAGGTAAATTTTGGCTACTCACCCAAAAGTAGTAGTCCATATTCAGACCATATCTTTATCAGTAAGTGAACAATTATAATAATTTTATCTCACATAGTAACATTGAATGCTTGGATTGATGGAGACTCCGCTGCTCTCTCATCCACAGCTTGTAAAAGCCACTCTTTCCATCTGGCTCTCGCTTAGTGGACCTACTGTCTCACTATGAAACGCAGATCTAGTCTGCTGTAATAAAGTAATTAAACCCGCCGGACCTGCCTTTAATCAACGGTCCAATACTGCCCCTATTTGTGCTCAACCCTCTCATCATTCCTTGTTTTTGATTTGAACATTTCATGATTTTATCCTGATTATTGCCTGAAAGGCCTCAAAACATCCCTCTCAACAATTTTTTTCAATTATGCTCCCCGAGACATCTACTCCCTATTTTTCTATTTTTTTTATCTAATGAAAAAGTATTTCGTTTTGAGTTTATTTAGATAAGTTTGCTTCTATTTGTGAACGACGGAACGCTTTCCTGTCACCTGTTTCGTTACAGTACCTATAGATAATTACATACATTTGAAATCTCTGAGTGTATAACATATTAGTGCGCGTGACTGTACCTGCCGACAAAGGTATAAAGAATATAAAGAATATAAAGGAAGGACTTCTTTAGGCTGATGATAATGATGATACCGAAAAATAGTACTCACTATAAAGTATCAAAACCTGTGATCATCGCGCAGTGAGTGCAAGCGAGATGCTAGATGCGAGTGCAAGAGAGGTTCACTTCACTTCTTTATTAAATGGCTTCTGGGATAGTTTCCACAATTTCGCCAGTATCAAGTATAATTGTTCATAATAATATGAGGCAACGTAGTACGTAATTATTAATATCAACGGAATATTTACCATGATTTGTGAGTAACGTAGTACGGTTTATAAGTCCAGTCGTCCAGTCTTCAGTCAGGTTCTGTTTTCTGTTATAGCAATGGCGACTATAACAAAAACGATCGGCGCACAATTTTCTTCATCAGAGAGTTTCCGTCCAAATCTTCTTTATTCCATTTCACTAATACTTGTGTCATATTTCTAACGTATAACGGTTAAAATACCATTAATAAAAATCTATATACAGCCGTCGTTCAAGATGAAAAAAAGGGTGTCCGATATAGAGGGGGGCCGGGTGGGCCGTGCCCACCCCTTGATGGTCTAGTGCCCACCCGGATTTTAGATTACCGATTCGAGGTTCACCCTAAGAAACTTCACACAAAAACCATTAAAATCACACAGGGCGCAGACCAGCACAGCAGGACCAAGTGTTGGCTCTTGCATGTTATGTAGTATTTATTATTTGGTTGATATCCAGAAAATTTAATCGTAGTTTTCTTTTCTGGGGGGCGCAAAAATGACCAGACTAGGACCAAGTTTTTGTTCATGCAAGGTATTATTAATCAGTGCCGTAAATATGGCGATGTCACCGGTGCTCAGGCACAGGCACAGGGCGCAGACCCTGGGGGGGGGGGGCGAGAATTGACCAGACCAGTACCAGGGTTGGGGTCATACATAGTAGTAAATTCACAAATCCGAAGAATTCAACGAATGAGAGTTCATGATATTCGTGGCTACCGAGTCGTCAACACTCCAGTCTTGACGCGTCAAAATAAACGAAAATAGCCCTAGAACGAGGTCGCGCGGCGGCGCCGGCGTGCGCTTTCAGTACGTCGCCAGCATGCGCGCGAGCAGCCGTAGCCGCCGGCGCCGTGAGCCGTGCGCGTGCGCACGTCAAACGACGCCGCCGCCGCCGCCGCCGCTGCTGCTGCTGCTGCTGCTGCTGTGCTTCGGAACTGTAGCTTACTCCCAACACATACAGATAGGTAAGTTTGTTTCATTTACTACACTACTTTTAGACAGGGAGTAAGGAGTAGGTATCTATCCCCGAGTAGGGGAGGCCTGGCAGCAGTGAACTGATATGTGCTGGTGTTGGTGTTGTTGTTATGATAAATCAGCATAACTATAATTTTTGATTTAGTGCTAAAAAACAAAACCGATTATTTTTGTGGTAGGTTTGTTTCCAATACTGTCTATCTAGACTCTAGGTAAACAGTATTGGAAAGAAAAACAAAGAAAAATAGCCTCTAGGTCCTAGAGGTTATCTTTGTATCACTCACTCACTTTTTTCTGGATAAGGGTACCCGGATATTAGGGTCACCTGTACCCCTGACCCCTGGCAACATGTATGCAAAATGTCATGATTAGTTGAACAGCTTTTTTTTTCAAATTTATTTATTGGCACAAAATAACGATATGTACACAAAGACACTAGTGAAAACGTTGACGTCTGCAAAAGTTATAACTGTGAAGCAGAGTCAACGCCCTCCTCCTAGTTAGGATTAGATCAAAGTTCCAGACTATAAATTAGGTGCTTTTACAAAAAGATAAATACAAATCAAAGAAACTGGAAGATGTAAATGATAATACTGCATGAATTAGTGTATGGGAGGGTGAGTGTGTGTGTGTGTGTGTGTGTGTGTGTGTGTGTGTGTGTGTGTGTGTGTGTGTGTGTGTGTGTGTGTGTGTGTGTGTGTGTGTGTGTGTACGTATGTATACAAGTTAATACATGAAAGCGTATAAAAAATAAGAGTCGACTCACGCACGAAGGGTCCCGTACCGTTGTATGGGAGCCCCACTTAAATATTTATTTTATTATGTTTTTAGTATTTGTACTTATAGCGGCAGAAATACATCATCAGCTTAGAAAATTTCAACTGTCTAGCTATCACGGTTCATGACATAGATGCAGCCTGGTGACAGACAGACGGACAGTTGAAACTTAGTAATAGGGTCCCGTTTTTATTTTTTATGTACGGGACCCTAAAACACTTCACTTTCGCGTTGAGTTATGATTGGGATAAATAAACGACCAGAATGCTTTCAAATGAAGGATCACGAGGAAAGACTTTGTTGCTGCAATCTGTAACATTCAGATCAGGCTCAGGTGACGGAGACGAAGACGGAGACGGAGACGAAGACGGCCCATCCCTGTCCCAGGGTAGTTTTGTGCTTGAATATCGAAAAACCCCAAGACCCTGATTAAAATTATTTTCAAAATCACACTTATTTTAACTAATTGTAATAATATTATTTTTCATTAATCTTGGCCTATAGGGAGTTTTATATTCTGTTGATAATAATATTTATATATTTATATTCGTTCGTTGTGGTTTGCTGGTGTGTTTCGAAACATACAATCTTGATTTATTTCATTTCCGCAAAATGCTACTTTGTACCTTTGAAAAATCTACCACTTTTATTGTTTTGATAATTAATTTTGTAAATACTCTGTTTGAACGCACTCTTCGATGAAAAAGAGTAAGTGATTTGATCATTTTTGTGAAAAAGTAAAATTTCCTGTCACTTGGATGTCACCTGTAAAGTAGGGATATAACATCGTTCATAAAAAAAACTATTTTTGAAAGAAGTTAAATAGCAAAGTCTGAAACATCGATGATTATGTACCTACTATCGATATTTTATTATGTTTTAGAAAAATTATAAACACAAAAACTTTGATGAATGCTGCAGATATTTATTTTTATTTCATTTTTATTTAAATGGGAAAAACAGCTTACAATTAATGTGCTCTTTGTAAATAGGTATCGGTTCGGTATATCGGTTCTTAGGCAGATATGACCAGCCCACTGCCACTTCAGCTTGCTAATTCTCTGAGCTATGTCGACAACTTTAGTTCTATGTCGGATAGTCTCGTTGTGGATTCTATCCTTCAGAGAAACTCCAAGCATGGCTCGTTCCATAGCTCGCTGCGCGACTTTAAACTGGTGGACTAGCCGTACTGTGAGTGTCCATGTTTCGGCTCCGTATGTCATGACGGGTAGGACGCACTGATTGAAAACTTTCGTTTTCAAACATTGCGGTATGGGTGACGAGAAGACTCGACGTAGTTTTCCAAATGCTGCCCAACCCAGCTGAATCCTCCTCTTGGCCTCCTTCTCGAAGATGTTTCTACCCAACTGCAATATCTGCCCGAGGTATGTGTACTCCGAAACAACTTCAAGAAGGTGTCCATTAACGACGACAGGACTCGGATCAATTCGGTCATTGACCATGACTTTGGTCTTGTCCAAATTCATGCCGAGACCTATCTTTCGCGAGGCTGATGCTAGGCCGTCCAGCATCTGTTGCAGCTCCTCCAGCGACTCCGCCATTAGGACTATGTCATCGGCGAATCGCAAGTGTGAGATGTGCTCGCCGTTTATGTTTATGCCCATACCTTTCCAGTCCAGCGTCTTAAACATATCCTCCAACGCGCTTGTGAACAGTTTCGGAGATATGACATCTCCCTGTCTCACTCCGCGGCGCAGTTGGATGGGTTTAGACTGCTGGTCCTGTACTCGGACACTCATAGTGGCAGCTTCGTACAGACATCTCAACACTTCGATATAACGATAGTCCACTTGGCATCGCTGCAAGGATTCCAGGACAGCCCAGGTTTCAACAGAGTCAAAGGCCTTCTCATAGTCCACAAAAGCCAGACACAGGGGCTGATTATACTCTTCGGACTTCTGTATAATCTGCCTCACTGTGTGAATGTGGTCTATGGTGCCATATCCTCCGCGAAACCCGGCCTGCTCCGGTGGCTGGAACTCGTCGAGTCTTCTGGCGAGACGATTCGTAATGACCCTAGAAAACAGCTTATAGACGTGGGTCAGAAGCGAAATAAGTCTGTAGTTTTTAAGAAGAGTGTTATCACCCTTCTTAAAAAACAGAACCACCAAACTCTCGTTCCACGCCTTTGGAGTTCTCCCACAGTGAAGGACGGAGTTGAAGAGGTTCTGCAGTTCCTGCACAACAGGAGCTCCTCCTGCCTTCAGAAGTTCTGAAGTGACTCCGTCTTCACCGGGGGCTTTTCCATTTTTAAGCTGTCTCAGGGCCAGTACGACTTCGTCTTGGCTGATATCTGGCAGGTCGTCGGTGTAGTGGCGGGTGAGGGTGGATCTGGAATCGTGGTTGTTACGTTGGGAGCAAGGAGCATGTGCCGTGTACAGTCGGCCATAGAAGTCCTCGATCTCTGATAATATCTCCGGCTTTGACAATACGGTTCGGCCATCGTGTGTTGTTAACTTCGTCAGGTGGCTCCTGCCAAGCTGCTGAGTGAATACTTTGGACCCTCGGTTTCGCTCTATTGCCTCTTCAATGAGACGTGTGTTGGAGCTCCGAAGGTCGCGCCGTATCATCTTCGCAATTTGCTTGCTCAGGTCTGACCTCTCTGACGAAGTGGCCTGAGTGGTTTCCCGTCTTTTTGTCATAAGCCGAAGAGTCTCATCTGAAAGTTTGGACGTCTTGCCTTTAGGCTGCATTTGGCAGAATTTGATGCCCGATAACCGTTGGGGTAAACGAGTTCTTGAGTGGAGACCGCGGCTCGGCAAACGTAGTGTAGGACGCCCTCCGGCCAGGTGGAGTGACGATCTGCGAAAGGCTGCTGGTAGAAGCTGGATGCGTCGAGCTCAGGACAGGGCGCAATGGCGCTCATTAGGGGAGGCCTATGTCCAGCAGTGGACTGCTATAGGCTGATGATGATGATGATGATGATGATGATTGTAAATAGGAAAATTACACAAAATGGAATAAGTAGGTATATGAAGCCATAGATATCGCAGTTAGATTTTAATTAAACTGCTTTAACGAAGTACCTAATAACGAGAAGAAATTATAGAGTGTGCTACATAAAGAATTGATTGATTGCCTGTCTGATTATAATTTATTATTATATATTATACTAGCTGACCCGGCGAACTTTGTTCCGCCTTAAAGGCAATAAATAAGCAGTTTTTTAATAATTGGAAAAAATACAAAAAAAATTAAATACCTACATTAATCATTCATAATTATTTCTGTATTTTAGTACATAGGTTGCTCTTCATTTAAGTACCTTGTGATACACGACATTTTTTGTTTTATTATCAGGCGCAAAAACAAACAACGCACATGGTCTTCCGACCCGTGAACATGCCACGTATAATTGACCATGGGAAAAACATGAATGTTCTAGATTTAAACCACAAACTTTTAAGGATTGGCCTTGTGATTTGTTGATGGTCATGGCAAATGCAAGACGTATCGGAAATTGAAGTATTTTAAATTCAAACGGCATATCGGTTGGGATCATCGGTATCCTCGGAATGAGAACTTCCTCACCTTTGAATTTTCCTATCATTATCGTAGCGTAAATTACATTGTTCATCAATTTTCTAACCACCAAACGCGTACCGTTGCACAGTTTTGGTTGGTTTATGTTTCGAAGCATGATTACTACGGAGCCAACCTTTAGGCGTAAATTGTGCGATGGTAAGCCAGGCACGTCCAAAGAGTTTAAAAATTCAATTGGATAATTGGTGGCTTCATCTTCATTTGTGACGCAGTCAATAGATTTGAATGAATGCATTGTTCCAATGATCTTATTTTGAATTATGTAGTTTAGATCATCTACATCTTTATTCTTAGCCGCTAAAATTGCTCGCTCACTCAACCATTCATTATTTTTGTAGTTAGAAATAATTTCTGGAAATACATTGTTGATAAGTTCGTCTTTTGATGAGACAAAATTACAGAAATTATTTGGAAATGATATTAATCCGCTCGATTCATCGACAGGTACTTGACCATTACCGATAGTCAGCAATTGCTCAGAGAAATCTTCAGCAGATGTATCATTAAACAATGTAACTCTCATGTTTGTTGTCAGTTGCAGTTTCTTCACATAGCGCCATAGATTTGACGATTTGAGGCAAGCGTTTATTTCGTCTGCAGCCGTAGATCTTGGAATTACTGGGAGTATTTGGCGGAAATCGCCAGACAGTAAAATCATTGCTCCTCCAAAACATCTCGAGTCATTGCGTAAATCTTTTAATGTTCGGTTAAGTGCTTCTAATGCACGTTTATGCGCCATTGTGCATTCGTCCCAGATGATGATTTTCGATACCGCTAAAACTTTGCCCATTGCTGAGTGTTTTGCAATATTACACGTTGGTTCTTCAATAGTTTGAAGATTTAACGGTAATTTGAATGCTGAATGAGCCGTACGGCATCCTTCTAACAATGTGGCTGCTATTCCAGAAGAAGCAACTGCAACCGCTATGTTAGATCTCGCTCAATTACATTGCTGTCATTTGCGTTTTGTTATTCCAAGTTTCTTACAAATATCAAATTGTCATCCATACGTCGTTACACATCTGTCATTATACGTCAATTACATTGCTGTCATTTGCGTTTTGTTATTCCAAGTCTGATTCTTTTTTGTTATACCACGTTTTATAATGACTGACGTTTCATGTCAAGTCACACGGGAATGCTGTCGAACGGGATAAAAAGTATCCTATGTCCTTCTCCTGGCTCTAAACTACCTCCCTGCCAATTTTCAGCTAAATCGGTTCAGCCGTTCTTGAGTTATAAGTGGAGTAACTAACACGACTTTCTTTTATATATATATTTATTATTATTACATATTAAGCCTTAGATAAACAGAGAATAAGATAAATAATCTTATGTGTTAAGAAGGAACCTCTGTGTTGCAGAAGAGGGCTGTTCGTGCAATTTATACTATGGGCCACAGAGAATCACGTCGCACTATGTTTAAAGAATTGCGATACATATAAATAAGTATACGACTGTCATAATGTTAAAACTATCTACAAATAAAGATAAACTTGCTGTTCTTACTGTTAGGCTCCAAAAAATCACAATAGACCAACTGGAGTCCAATTGCGGAAAAGGGAGTCCATTTACATTTACATTTTTGGTTAGTCAATCTTTTAGAGGGCAAAGTGTACATTTTTTAAATAAAATTCCATATGACATTATTAACTTTGGCCGAAGGGTGTCGTGTTCCGACGATTCCGTGGACGAATATTGGACACCACGCGACCCACGTCGTGTATATTACGTGGCAAATAATAATTTGTGTTTTAATTATAGTTTTATTAATATATATGTTAGTCTATAAGGTATATATTTATATGGGCCGTAGGATAAGTAAAACACCATCTGTATTTATTCTATTGTAGCCTGAAATAAAGTTTATATTATTATTATTATTATTAATTTAACTGTAAATAAATTCAAAATTGTTGTTAAACGTAACCTGCATTTAATAAAGCCTATGTATATAGCCTATATATAAAATATCTAATTATTTAGATGACAAAAAAGCTGGGGATGAAACTGTCTCCTAACTTTTTCAAAAACGACGTAATTTATTTATTTATTTATTTTAAAGGAAAACCAACAGCTAAAGTAACACAATGGTATAGACTTATAAAAAACAGAAAGCCAATTACAGGTTTTCACGAGTAGAAGTTGCTTAGAAACAAATAATGTGAATAGCTTGAATAACAATAATAATTAAGAAATATCAACATAATTTGGAAGGTACACTGTCAAATCAAATCAGACAATCAACATCACTGTCAAATAACTCCGCACTCGACCGCTGTCTGGCGGAGTTGACGGTCGTGGTTACAATAGCTACACAACAATACAATAGCTTATTAAAATAGTTAAGAATAGAGATTGTAAAAAAGACTTTAAAAATGTATAAGCCAAGCAGAGTTTCTTGCAATTCCTCTTGGTCGCGTTTTAGAGCAAACAAAAAAAATGATTCAAAGTGTAAAGTTACTTTCCTAATTAATAAATGAATTTTGATTTTGATTTTGAGATATCATCAAAAGAGCCCATTCACACAAAATGTACGGGAAATTAATGAATTCTTTCGTGAATTTTTCTGATTTTTTATTCTGCTATTCGGGACGGAGGCAAATCCTTAAAATCAAAGATCATGAACATCGCTTCAGCCGTTTTTGAGTTATAAATAGTTACCTGTCAGTCACGTGTCACATCGGGAAAAAATAAGAAACAATGGTTGTCCTAAAAGCGAGCCTTCGGTACACCAATCTGGACTTCCATTCACTTAGATGTAGGTATATATATTTTTTCACTTCTCTTGCTCAAAAAGTGTATCATAATAGTGTAGCTTAGCGGGCCTAAAACTCGAGTTTAATACCTCGGGCTAAAAAGTATTTTTTCTTTTTAATTTTTGTCTAAAATCATCAGCCCGTACAAAGCATTCGTTCTCTTACATAAAAACTCGACTTCTTGGTGCTCCGACAATCTTTTTTTTTGAAAATAGAACCGTCTTGGTGATGTTTTATGAAGGTTGATTTATTTTTAATAAAATTTCTGAAAATTGTCTAATTTTGAATTGTTTTATTTTCTCGCAATCGAAGTGAAAAGTAGAGTGTTTTACTCGGGCCAAAACCACCCATTATAACTCGGTCTTGTCATCCTCCCTCGCGACGCTCGGGAGTATAACAACCTCGTATATAATGGGATGGTTTAGTCCCTTGTAAAACAATCTACTATTATACATTATCATAAAACATCATGTGGAAAACTGAGCAAAGCTTGGAGTTGAGACGTTCCTGTCACTATTCCAGGTGTGGTGGAGGATTCGGAGCGCGCGCAGAGCGTGGCGGCGGCGGCGCGTGCGAGCGGCGCGCAGGTGGAGGCGCGTGTAGCGCCCGTGCCGGCGCACGCGCCGCTCGCCGCGCCGCGCCACGTGTGCGAGCTGGCGCAGGCCGAGGCCGCGGCCGCGCTGCTCGGCGGCGACGCGCGCGTGCAGGCGCTGGCGCACGAGGCGGGGGCGCGCGCCGGCCTGCCGCTGCTGCTGGTCGAGCCGGCGCCGGCGCGCGCCTCCGCCGCCTGGGAGGCGCTGCAGCTGCACCCGCACCCCGCCGTGCTGGCGCGCGCCGCCGCCGACCTCTGCCGCGAGAAGGGCTGGGCGAGCGCCGTGCTGCTGCACGAGGGCGGCGCCGACCGCGCCGCCGTCATCGCGCCGGACGCGCGCCCGCTAGCGCTGCTCGCGCGCCAGCTGCCGCCGCCCGACGCACCCCCCTCTGCACTGCGAAATCTGATGCTCGTGCTGAAGAAATTGTCCGCGGACAGGTTCATAGTGTGGTGCGAGGCGGAGTGCGCGCTGCGCGTGCTCGAGGCGGCGATGCGCGCGGGGCTGGCGGGCGCGAGGCACTCGTTCGTGCTGCTGGCGCGGGACCTGCGCGCCGCTACGCTGGAGCCCTACAGTCACGGCGGCGCCAACGTGACCGCGCTGCGCCTCTTCGACCCCGGCGCGCCTGATGTGCAGGCCTTCATGCGCGCGTGGCGCGACGCGTACGCGGTGGAGGTGGCACCCGACGAGGCGGAGCTGCAGGCGCTGCAGCATGAGCCGCCCGCTGCGCTGCTGCTGGCACGCGACGCGGCCGCGCTCACCGCGCACGCGCTGCACCGCCTGCGCCTGCCGCCGATGTCGTCCGCAGACTGCGCCACCGGGCGGGGCGCCTTCCACGCCGACACGCTGCTCAACTACTTGCGCTCCGTAAGTGACCCTGCGTGCGCACAGCTGTCGCCGCTGCGATTCTAGCCTTCGATGAGAGACAATACGTATACGCGGTTTTACATGTAGGAGGATTGGAACGAGAATGACACCAGCGGGCCGATATCCTGGGAGGCGGATGGCAGCCGTCGGGACGTGCGATTCGAAGTGGTGGAGCTTTCACGCGGTGGTGTCCTGCGTCACGCCGGCGCGTGGGCGCCGCGCGCCGGCGTCGTGTGGCAGCGCGCCGACGCGCCCGCCCCGCCGCCGCCGCGCGATTCGATGACAAACCGCACCTTCAACATCCTCATCGCAAGAGTATGTGACGCGCCCGCACTCGCCACTCGCTCAGCTGCGACACCGCTCGATCGATAGACTTATCTTCGTTACATCTGTTCCAGAACAAGCCGTACGTTATGCGCAGCGAGTCGACCGGCCGGCTGTCGGGGAACGATCGCTACGAGGGTGAGCCGCCGTGTCCCGGTGCAGTATCGTCGCTCGACTCGACTCGACTGATTCACGTCGAACTGGCACTTTCAGGATTCTGCATCGAGCTGATCCAGCGGCTGGCGAAAATCCTGCACTTCAATTATACGTTCATCGAGCAAGAGGACGGCGCGTACGGCACCAAGCAGGCCAACGGCGAGTGGGACGGCATGATCGGCCGCCTACGCAGCGACCCGGTGAGCGCTCTGCCCTGCCCGCAACACCCCCCCGGACTCGGGCATGCTGACGCGGCCGCTTCCTTGCAGAACATCGAGTTCGCCATCACTGACCTCACGATCACGGCGGAGCGCGAGCAGGCAGTGGACTTCACGACGCCCTTCATGAACCTCGGCATCAGCATCCTGTTCCGCAAGCCGGAGCCGCCCGAGCCGCAGCTGTTCGCCTTCCTGCTGCCCTTCTCGAACGGGGTGAGTGCACGCGTGGGCGCAGGGTGGGAGGACGCTCGATACGGCCAATGCACTGACGGGGTGGTGCGATGCGTCCTGGCAGGTGTGGCTGTGCCTTGGGTTGGCGTACCTGGGATCGTCGCTGCTGCTGTACGTGGTGGGGCGGCTGTGCCACGAGGAGTGGCAGAACCCGTACCCGTGCATCGAGGAGCCGGCCGCGCTCGAGAACCAGTTCACGCTCGGCAATGCGCTCTGGTTCAACCTGGGCGCCGTGCTACTGCAGGGCTCGGAGATCGCGCCGGTGTGAGTGTTGGCCCACGGCCCACGGCCCACGCCCCCCAGCCCACGGCCCACGGCCCCCGGCCCACGGCCGGCCCTCACGCCGCCCTCGCTGTTGCAGGGCGTACGGCACTCGCAGCGTGGCGAGCGCGTGGTGGGTGTTTGCGCTGGTCATCACGAGCTCGTACACCGCCAACCTGGCCACGCTGCTCGCCAAGAAGAGCACCACGGAGCTCATCCACAATGTCAACGAGCTCGCCAACAGTCCTCTGAACATCGACTACGGCGCCAAGAAGGGCGGCTCCACTTACACCTTCTTCGAGGTAGTTCATATTATACAATATCTGCCTTACCATCTACACTTGTTTCATAATACATACTTGAAGATGGAATAAGCATACGGCCGGCTGTTGTTAAGCGATAACCATTAACAAAAACAACGTATTGCTATGTAGGTCGGGCATGTTTCGAACTATGATACGATATCATATGAACTATTCCCTATGATACAAAGCTTGCAGAGCTCTGCTTCCATCAACTTCAGGCCATGTTGGCGGCGGCGAGGTAACAGCCACAAGTATCGATCGGGCTGACGCGTAAGTTTTGTGTGTAGCGTCGCAAACATATTCTCTTAATATCAATGTCTAATGTGTGAAATCACAAATCATATTGAATTATGGACTTCTTCATTTAAATGACAATCAAGTAATAGTAACTTAGGAAAAGAACTTGCACATTACTCTACATGGCATTGTACCCTCATTGTTTGAGGCATGAAGGTGAAAAGCCTCATGTGCCTGTAATTTAATGTGTCAGGTTCAACCTACCACAGCTTTGTGTTTAAAGGTAAATGTTGCCTCCACAGCAATCGCAAAGCCCGCTTTACAAGAAGATGTATGAGCACATGAAGACCAGGAAAATGCCCACTAAAAACGAAGAAGGCATCGAGAAGTGAGTGCTTGTTACTAAATAATCATAACGACATCTACGAAGGTTATTCATTTTATATCAGACTGGACATTATATGACTAGAGGTACCCCAGTGGTCAGTGTCTTCATATTGTTAATTCTTTTAGCTTTAGATTGTATAGGGTCAAGGAAGCAACAGTGGCTCGGATTTTTTCAAATAGATAAAAATTCTGAAAATTATTAATTGATTTATCTGAAACATGCATAGATTGTTAGTTAGGTATTCTAGTTTAATACTGCATTATTATAATTACACAAAATATTACAAAAAATAAATGAGAGGCCCAAAACTAAACATCGATAATTGAGCCACTGTGTACACCTAGGTGTACACTGTGACTCAACCCCGTTGTACACAGTGACTCTAGTAGTACACAGTTACTCAATGGGAGAAATAAATGAAAGATTATTAATTCAAATTATTTTTTATTAAAATAAAAAAATGTATAAAGATCGCTGTTTCTTTGTTGTCAATTCTACTATAACATATTCTCCTTCCTTGGGTGAATGTGGTAAAGGATTCAAAAAGTCTTTCTACGTTATAACCATCTCATCATCATTTATGTATTCTTCTGGTGATTCCAGCGAACCAGTGTCATCATCAGAATCTGCTAATACAACTTCATCGTGCTTTTCCATTTCATCGTCGCTATCTGGTATTGTGCGTGAAATTTTTCTTTTCTTTTTCTCGTTTCTTCTTTTAGTCGCATTCTTTTCTTGTTCTATCAGTCTTCTCAGGTGTATCGTTAGGTACCAGGCGTAGGCGTAGCGTCCAGCTCTTCTTCGTTTTCTGTTTGTTTTTCTTGGATCAGCTTTTATAGGGTCTCTTAATACAAAAGGTTTTAATATTGATCAACATGCTTGATGCTGTCCACAGTAGGTTGTGGTTCGTCACTGATATGCCACCTTCGAGCTTTATTTCACGGTCAATCCATAAAACAAGAGGGCGCTATGCGTAAAATTGTTTTCAAGGACAGCCTCTTGTTCTGCTGTAAAAAAATTGTTGACCGAATATTTGGGTTGCAGCTGTGAGGGTAAGAACTCCTCAAGCGAAAGACTGTGACCCAGAGTACCTGTGTACTTCTTAAAATTGAGCCACTGTGTACGACCATGCCATTTCGAAAATATTTGATCGCAGCATTCGAGTCAAATAAAAATTACTTTAAACAACTGCATGAATGAGAACACTATAGTACCAACTAATTGACAAATATAAAAGGCACTACAAATTATCACAACCTGATGTATGAAAACAAAAGAAACTCACCTCAAAAAGTAATTTTGTGGGTACGAAAACAAAAAAACGCCGTAACACCGCCGTACGGCGCTTGACCTGCCGACCGACTGGTTAGAACGTATTTGGGGTTCACACGCGTATATTGTATGACAAGGAGAGCAATATCGAGCGCTTCTTTCGGGTAGAAACATGAATGAGTCACTGTGTCCGACTGAGCCACTCTTGCCTCCTTGACCCTACACTGTGGCATTCGCCCGTTTGTCTATTACTAGCGGATAGTCCCGGCTTCGCACGGGTTAGGTCACTTTTTTTCACCTTAGGTTACGTTACTTAAGTTTTAGTAAGGATCCCTAATCTTTTCTAGCAATAAATATAGCCTATGCTACTCAGGGTGAATGTAGCTTTCCAATGGTGGAAGAATTTTTGAAATCGGCATAGTAGTTTTTAAGTTTATTCATAACAAACATACACAAACATAAAAATACAATTTTTTCCTTTTTAAATATTAGTGTACATGTAGATGTAGTGAGAGTTTTTATTTGATGGCAAACAATTCGGATTTATGTGGGGCAGATCAACAAACTTAGAGGGCTGCATGATGCTTAGGGTAAAGTTTGTGTATTTGCGACGCTTCGTAGAAGTGGACGGCTTGCTGGCCACACATAATGCCACATAATGCTTACTTACAGGCAGTTTTTGAAAACCTGAAGCGTATGAACGAAGCTGTTTGGTGCGAACCTCGGATGTCATTTCAATAGATTGTTTGTAAGCAATTAATAATGATTTTGTTCATCAAGTTACTTACCGTGGTAGATTCATCAGTTTGTGTTCTATATGTTTTGGATATTTGCAAAGAAACACCGCAATTTGCTTGTAAACGTTTAATGGCCGACAACCAACTCCCGAAATAAACCTTCCTACCCACATTCAAAGTAAGATATACCACAGTTTGATAATAAGGTTGTTTTTGGTATGGCGTTTTTGTTTCGTACGGATCTGATCCTGGCGTAAGTTTTTGATTGAGGATCTGTTTTGCCTTTTTTGTTATTCAAGATCTGGAATGTTCTAGCTTGAGAACGGCTGACTTGGTTATAAATACACGAGATCTCAAGTAATAAATAAATAAATAATGCTGGACACTATCACACAGCATCATGTAGCCCCAAACTAAGCAGAGCATGTATTATGGGAACCACATGACTGATAAACTAACTTTTTTTTAAATACATACGCATTAAACATAGAAAACACCCAGACCTGAGACAAATATCTCCAAATAATGCAAAAATTTGTCCCGCGGCGGGAATCGAACTCGCAACCTTCTGCGTCGCAGGCGGAACTTCACCCACTGCGCCACAGAGGCCGTCCAGTAGAGTAGCGAGACGGCTTCATTTTTACATTTCAAAGTTTTTTGGGTTAGATAATTCTTTTCTGTTAACAGAGTACTGTCAAACACAACCTTGTACGCGTTCCTGAGCGAATCGACATCCATCGAGTACGAGGTGGAGCGCAACTGCCAACTCACCAAGGTGAGTGGCAAGCGCGGGCGTCGGGCCAGCTGCTGGCGCCAGCTGTTACTAATGCGGGGCTTGTGTGTGCAGGTGGGCCCGCTCCTCGACAGCAAGGGCTACGGCATCGCGATGAGGAAGGGTGAGTGAGCGAGGAGCAGAAGGCGGGGTGAGGTCACGCTGACTGACGCTCGGCTGTCGTTGCAGACTCGCAGTACCGGCAGGCGCTGAACCTGGCGCTGCTGAACCTGCAGGAGGCGGGCGTACTGCGCGACATGAAGAACACTTGGTGGAACGAGAAGCATGGCGGCGGCGCCTGCAAGGTATTGCCTTTCTGCTTAACCGGTCTGAGCCTTTTGGCAGCTTTATAACAAATCATCTTAAATATATTTGAATTCGTTCTAATAGTACCTCACTAGACGAATATACTTAGATTTATTCAGCAATGACGCTGTGTACTATTAATATTTCTCCGATATGGGTCAGAAGGAGAGTCGGGGACGTGAGTGTGTGCGTGTGCGCAGGCGACCGAGGCAAACGGCAGCAAGGGCCTGGAGATGGCGAACTTCCGCGGGCTGTTCCTGGTGCTGGCGGTGGGGTGCGCACTGGGCGTGGCGCTGTCGGCGCTGGACCTGGCGGCCAGCACGCTGCGCCGCGCGCGCGCCGCCAGCGAGCCCTTCTGTCGCCGCCTCGCCGCCGAGCTGCGCTTCGTCTTTCTCTTCGAGCAGTCCGTCAAGCCGCTGCACGTGAGAGCGCCCGCACCTCTACTCACCCGTCCACATGTACTTTTCCCGATCAAATTCAAATTCACGTTGCAGGATCCGCTGAGCTCGTCGTCGAGCGGCTCCTCGCCGTCGGCTGCGGCTGCGGCGGAGGAGGGCGAGGTGGAGGGGGAGGGGTCGGAGGAGCAGCGCGGGCGGTCCGGCTCGCGGCGGCGGCGGCGCTCGTCCATGCACGCGGCGAGCGTGCGCCTGGCGCGCCACACCACGCCGCAGAGCAACACGCCGCGCCAGCTCTCCCTGCGCCGCTGACCTCAGCGCACCGCAACAACACGCGCAATGCTAACTGGCGTCGCTGCACTACGATGTGCTTTTATTTTTTGAATTGCTTAATTCACAACACTCATTTTAAGGAAACCTTAACTATGTACTTATTACCTATATAATTAATTTTGTGAAGCATTTAAAAACCCCATGTGGATACCGTACTTATAATTTTAATAAAAAAAATAACATAATAAATGTAACTAGGTACCTACTCCAAGTGAAAATTATTTTGTGTAACATTCATTCTCTTCATAATGCCATATTTCATTGCTGGTAACCCATGGTAGAACGAGTACTTATAGTTCCAGCGTTGGCAACACTAGTTGGTAATGGTAGGAAGCTTGGTGGGAGCCATTTATAAGGCCTGACGGTCAGTCGAGACGTGTCTTTCCGTGCGAACACTTGTTAGGGGTAACTTATGCCCAAACCTAGTGCGACAAGTAATTGCTGAAGATAATTATCATAATTGTTCGTAAAGTTAACATTAAAGAATATAATAAAATTTATATCGAGAATTAGTGGAGTTTCTTTTCAACTCAGAAGTTGGATCACGATAACAAGGTACGTAAAGTGAGTTTTTTTTTTCCTCTCTCTTCTCTTTTCGTTTTTTTATTGCTTTTGCCTTAATTTGATCGCCGTGTTATCGTCCATTGCCCACAAAAGTTCACGGTTATTGAGGGTAGATTGCGTAATAAATAATGCAAGAACCATGTTAGATTTGGCCAGGGCACACCCTGGTCATCTGGCTAGGTGATTGCATCTATTTAATAAAAGCATTCTATTATCATGGCGCCATTTGGCCAGGGCACTCCCTGGTAATACAGCCATGAGATTAGTTGCCTTGACGCGTAGACGTAACAATTAAGGGTACTCGCTAAGAACTTTTCTAGATTTGGCCAGGGCACACCCTGGCAGTCTAGTAAGGTGATTAGATCTGTTAAAATAAGTATTCTATGATCATGAATGTATTTGGCCAGGGCACTCCTTGGTAATACAGCCGTTTGATTATATACTTATCAGACACTAAGAATTATGACACGCAGCAATAGGCTAGGGCACTCTCTAGTAATACGACTGCGTGAGCATAACTTGGCTATTGCGAAACTATAATCCCGGCGGCATTTGGCTAGGGTACTCCCTGGTAATGCAGTCGTGTGATTGTATTTTATTATATTGAAACAGATTACTTAAATTGTTGTCGACATACCCTCAATAACTCAATAACGGTTAATTAGTGGAGAAAAATAGTCTTGTAATGTGTATATTATGTAATTTTTTTAATTCTAACTTGAATATATCTATAATTGAATTTTGGTAACATTCTGCAAAAGCGATCACGTGCACTAAAGCATGTTAATTAAAATTCACACTACTTGCATATTCTAGATAATGTTATATCTTTATGGCAGAAGTTAATTGCTGGCATGGCATAATTACTACTCTTTCAGTCAGATTAGGTTAGGTTATGGTAGACCAGAAATTATATACCAAATACCTGAGTGTCTAGATAAATTCTGGTATTTATATTTTAAATAAATCTTTATTGCATTGTAGTAGAATGTAACGCCTCAAGTTCAGTCGCATAGTACAGGAAATTCTCCAGTGCCGCAGGTACAATCTGCATATTATACGAACATGGTCTCCCAGAAGTAATTGAACATTGATTTCTCGCGTCTCAACCAGTTTTTTGTAACCTGTTATGACATAGATGCCATTATTGAACTTAGTTATAGTCCCAATAGGGATCATGTTGTATGAGGTATCTACTTGTTAAACTTTAGAAAGCAGTACTCTAGGTAAAATAAATGATGATAATGATTAGTATTATTTTGGAACAATTACATACTCTATTTGAAATTTCAGATTTCGAGCAACATGAACTTTGATGATGATGGTGGTGGTCGGGAACGAAGCGCTTCCTTAAGTCCTCTGCTATAAAGAATGGAGACAACTGCAGATGTTCATCATCACGTTAACGATAACAACGGGAGGTCTGATCGAGTGTTGACTACCCCAGTTCGAGATCATGGAAGGAGCCGGGGTCGAGGACGAAGTCCACCACCGAGCCGCGAAGTAAGTCATGAACATATACGAGACGCGTACAGCCGCCGGCAGAGTACGCAGCGCAGTTGAACACGAAGTCGTAGTCCAAGAGCGAATCATAGAATAAGGGAAGAACTAGACCTGGAGAGGCAGCGCGTGCGTGTACTGGAAAGCCAACTACTTAGGGGACAGGAGTGCCGTGAACATTGAGATCCTGAACGGCTAAGAGATGCTGAGCTTCGCGACCGGAGACGGAGCCTTATTGAGCTGCAAGGCAAGCTGAATAGGGAGCGCGAACGACTTTCACAATTGGAGCTCCATAATTGGAGACTGAGCCCTGACAGGGACATCCAGGATACCGTGAGGTCTGGGGGTGAGTCAACATCGCTTCTTAGAGAATTTTTGAATGCATTAAAAACCGAGCGAAATAGTTTCCCTGCCCTTAACAATGTTATTCCTGAATTTGACCCCTTATGTAAGGAACAACCCATCACTATTTGGCTAAGTAAAATAGAAGAATGTGCTGAAATTTATCAATGGAACGATAGGCAAATAATACACTATTCATTGCCAAAACTCACTGGTCATGCAAAGTTATGGTACCAGGGCCTACCGTCCCTCAAGCGATCGTGGTCTGAATGGAAAATACTATTAACAG
The DNA here is from genome assembly GCA_951804965.1 of Horisme vitalbata. NCBI lineage: Eukaryota > Metazoa > Arthropoda > Insecta > Lepidoptera > Geometridae > Horisme > Horisme vitalbata. The sequence goes on along the minus strand of OX638101.1, from coordinate 19,068,816 downwards.
ACTCATTCCCAGCAACCGAAAATTATGCAGATTTACTAACTGAAATGCTAAATAAAAGAGCACAATTCGGAGAATCGCTCGAATTATATTATTATTCGAAAATCAATTTGCTGAATCGCTCCAAAATTTTCGGCAGGGAGGCAATAGATTGTATATTGCATGGAGTAGACGATAGAGGTGTTAGGGTAGGGGCTCAAGCGGCAAACTTTGAGAAACCTGAACAGGTCGTGCAATTTTTTAAGACACTTAAGGCACAGGCAAAAGATAGCACTACAGATAATAGGAAGGATAGACGATTCCCTAACGTTTTAAATAGGCAGATTAATAAAATAAATGAACCCTCAAGCCAATTAAAACCCCGCCAATTTTCCGACAGCGTGGTTTGTTTTAATTGTAAAAAAAGGGACATCCATGCTCTAAATGTCCAAAACCTATCGTTAAATGCTCTTACTGTCACCTGATAGGCCATGCAGTAGCTGACTGTCCCAAGAAAAACTCTAAGTCTGAAAATAATAACAAAAGCGTTTTACGAATACATTTTGATGAAAGTTCAGATAATCATGCGGTTACATTAGTTCAAAACAAAAACGCTCTGCATGACCTATCGGATGACAATACTGGCAGTAAATACAAGATAGTGATTAGAATTGACGGGAAACCAATAGCGTGTCAAGTCGATTTAGGTAGTGAAGCCACACTTATACGTAAATCAGACGCTCAAAAACTTTGCTTACGATGGTCAACTGTGAATGGTCCATTGCTACGAGGGTTAGGTAATATAACCTTACACACCACTAGGTAGGGCTCAGGTTGTAATTGAGACCCAGGGGGTTATCGAAAGAGACGTTGAATTGTTCATTGTTGACGATCATCTTATAAATAGTCCTGTGCTCCTAGGGCATACCTTTACCGAACGACCCAATGTACGCATTATTAAAACTGCGATGGATCTAAAATTTGAGAAAGTGGATCAATATGACGATTTCAAAATATTTCTTAGAGTAGAAAAAGATGTTACAATTGATGTAGGGGAAATGAAAGCTATACAGGTTAAAACCGAAGACAAATTGAGCGGGAATGTGTACATCGGTGGTTCGGTGAGGGGAAGCTTGGGGAATGAACATTACCTTCTGCCAGGTGAGTATGAGATTCGCTTAGGAGTTTGCTTACTATTAGTACAAAACATAGGTACGAAAGCCATAACTTTTACTAGTGATTCACTCCTCACTCGTGCCAGGTATCTTGTTCTTTCGAAACAAGTCTCAACCGTGACAACTTTCCATGAGGTTGACAAACTCTACAAGCCAGCTTTTCGCAGTGGAGAAAGTCGTATCACTAGGTGAACGGTGTAGGTTGGGAGATCTGTTAGATAAATATCGGGACTGTTTTTCTTCCGGTATGCATGACCTAGGCTATAACCACCGAAGCCGAAATGGTAATTAAGTTGAAGGATTCCGAACCTGTAGTATACCGGCCGTATAGGATGTCGCATTCTGAGAGGCTATATGTCAAGACTATGATAGACGAGATGCTTGAGAGCGGGATAGTCCGCGAGTCTAAGTCACCTTATGCTAGCCCAATTGTTTTAGTGAACAAGAAATCCGGTGAAAAAAGACTCTGCGTGGACTATCGTGCACTTAATAATAAAACTAAACGAGATCATTACCCCCTGCCACGAATTGAGGATTTGCTGGATCAATTATCAGGCCAAGTCCTTTTCACGACACTGGACCTTGCTTCAGGATATCATCAAATAAAAATAGCGGAAGAGTCTGTGGAAAAGACTGCGTTTGTTACTCCGGATGGGCAGTACGAATATACTCGCATGCCCTTCGGATTAGCAAACGCTCCCGCAGTATTTCAAAGGGTTATACATAAAGTCCTCGCAAAAGTTAAGTACGTAGTTATTTACATGGACGATATATTGATACCAGCGACCTCATTCGAGGAGGGATTGACTCGCTTAGAAGAAGTCTTCAAGCTACTACACCAGAGTGGTCTAACCTTAAAAATACAAAAATGCAACTTCCAAGAAAGCATAGATTTTCTTGGCTATGAGATAAATAAAAACGGGATCAAACCTGGTATACAGAAGATTCAAGCCTTATCTAAATTCCCTACTCCGATCAATCAGCATGATGTTCGTAGGTTTCTGGGTTTGGCAAGTTTTTTTCGAAGGTTTGTCAGGGGTTTTGCATCTATAGCACAACCACTTACAAATCTGTTGAGGAAAGACGTTGCTTGGAAATGGGCTCGTGAGGAAGAGACTGCATTTGAAACATTAAAATGTCACTTGGTTGAAAGACCTGTACTCGCACTTTATGATCACACAGCCGAGACTCAGTTACATACAGATGCTAGCAAGATAGGATTAGGAGGTATAATGCTACAGCGTTCTGGGACTAATCCCTGGAGACCTGTTGCTTATTACTCTAGACAGACTGCATTCTTTTGAACTTGAAACTCTAGCAGTGGTTAGTTCACTTAGTAAGTTCAGAGTTTATTTGATTGGTATTAAATTCACAATTGTTACTGATTGTAATGCTCTGCGCTCAACTTTCATTAAACGAGATTTGATTCCACGCATTTCAAGGTGGTGGATTCAATTTTTAGAGTATGATTGTGAAATTGAATACCGATCAGGTGATAAAATGGCTCATGTCGATGCACTTAGTAGGAGTCCAATCTCTGAAGAAGAAGAAAAGACGCATACGTTAGATATTTTGAATATAAATCTCGAAGATTGGGTTACAACTGTTCAATCTGGGGACTCGGAAATAAAACTTATCAAAGAGGTTTTAGAAGATCCTTCGACCCCCAGAATTGCTAGCATTCACAAGGAGTATAAGTTAAAAAATGGCAGGGTTTATCCCATAATCAATGAAAACACTATTCGCTGGGTTGTACCTAGGGGGGTTCGCTGGCATTTATTGAGGGCTAACCATGACGATGTAGGACATTTCTGCTTTGAAAAAACTCTACAGCGACTACGCTCATACTACTGGTTTCCAAAAATGAGACGATTCACAAAAAAATATGTATCTGCTTGCCTAGAATGTGCTTACCACAAAATCCCATCTGGCGCAAAAGAAGGGCTACTCCATCCCATTCCAAAAATAGAAATTCCATTCCACACTATACATGCTGATCATTTGGGGCCCTTCGTGCGTAGCAAGTACAAAAACTCCTATCTATTAGTTATCGTAGACTCATTCACAAAGTATGTCAACCTGACCCCGGTTCGTAGCACTAAATCAAAAGCAAGCATCAGAGTGTTTAAAAACTTTTTCAGTTATTTTGGAACACCTACCCGGCTGGTAACTGACAGAGGTACCAGTTTTACTAGTAAGAAATTCAAATCATTCATACAAGCGTCGGGCATCAAACATATTTTAAATTCAGTTGCGACACCTCGAGCCAACGGGCAGGTAGAGCGATATAATCGTACAATCGTTTCAGCTCTCGGTACGATGTCTCACGGGAAAAATCGTGATAAATGGGATGATTACGTTCAGGACGTCCAAATAGGTTTAAACTCTACAGTACATGAGGTAACCAAAAAGGCTCCATCTGAATTACTCTTTGGTAGAAAAGTTACGAACGCCTCGCAAGGCGTATTGCGTGATGTGATTGAAGAAGTAGGAAACGGGGTTGTAGAACATAGCATAAATGAAATAAGGGACGAGGCTAGGGATTTAATAAATAAAGATCAAGATCGAAACAAACAGCGGTTTGACAGGAGTAGGAAAAAGAGTACACAATATAAGGAAAGGGACCTTGTAAGAGTAATACGAGCTATAGTAGGGGGAATGGGACAATCAAAGAAACTTGAATCAAAATGTCAGGGACCCTATAGAATTAAAAAAATATTGCCCAATGATCGTTTCGTAATTGAGGATACCCCTTTAACCAAGAAGGGTAGGCGTTACGAAGGGAAGGAATCGTTTCTATTGATAAAATATTCCCATGGCTTAGTTTTAATAATGACCTTACCGACGATGCCTCTAGTAATAACGGTTCATCAGAAGAATAAACATTGTTCAGGGCATGCCAAACTATCTACCTACAGTATCAATGTAGTAAAACTACTAATTATGTACCCATTGACAAATTGCAATTAAATAAGATGTTGAATCACTACACTACCCAATCGGAGCATGATAATGAATCATGACTAACATGGCTCACAGATGAGTTCATGTCTGGAGTACGATGAAGTACATATGAATGTTAAAGACGGATCTTTAGCATCTTAGCTTTAATCAATGAATGTTAAAGAAGGATCTTTAGCATCTTAGCCTTAATATTAGACATAAGAATACTTATATCTTTATTATCAATAGCAACACATAGATTATGGCACCTATAATAATGTCAAATGAAGAATACTCGCATTGAAAGATTTAAGGTAATTGTAATGACTGTGAAAACGTAAATATTAAATAGAATAAAAGTATAGTAAAATTAATAAATAGTGAATTAAAAATTGTGGTTAGTCTAAACTCAATTTGAAGTTATTTTTTTTTGTTACAAATGATTATTTAGTTAAGCTGTAAGTTGTGTTATTACTATTCTGGCAACGAAAGGACTCGTTTCGAACCGGATGGCCGATTGTAACATTCATTCTCTTCATAATGCCATATTTCCATAGATTAAGTATATATATAGATTTATAGTTTGCGTGGCCACCCTAGTCTTTCTCATTTCAACTGCAGGGTTGCCACACAATTAAAATTTCCATAGATTTGTGTAAAATATACTGATAATACGCCCTCCGGCCAGGTGGTAACGATCTACGAAATGCTGCTGGTAGAAGCTGTATGCATCGAGCTCAGGACAGGGACTCAGGCGCTCATTAGGGGAGGCCTATGTCCAGCAATGGACTGCTATAGGCTGATGATGATAATGGGTAAAATATTTGCATATTGCACAAGGAATTCAATGACAAACAAATATAACAAGAAATTATTGTCTTGCAGGTAAACGATTAATCTATCAATTTATACTGACATGACGAAATTTTTTTTCATTTATAATCTGCTTCACTAACAAGTTATAATGACTTTTGATAATATGTAAGGGAAGGAAGGATGCTTAGCAAATTTGATTGAATGCACCACCTATATAATTTTCAAATCAAATTATATTTAATTGCATAAAAGTATGGTAAATCACCATCATACAGACCTAGAAGGCTGCGAAAAAATTTTCGTTGGACTGCTAAGCTATTAGAAGATACGCGAATAACTGCGAGCAGAATTACAAAGGAAAGGATCTTAAAGGCTATGTGGATCGCATACTTATACTTCATTACAGAAGCGTGCAAATATTAAATTGTTATATGTATATATGTCATTAATTATTATTGATATCGGTTAATTTTACTTGACAATAATTAAGTTGACAATCAAGATTACTTAATAAATATATGTCAAAATGAAAACTAACCATTCAAAAGAAGAAATAAAAATAGTAAATTATTATTTCGTTTTAATAAATTAGTTTGATTGTATAAAAGCATTTATCTACAAGCCATTACAAGCAATTACAAAGGAAAGGATCTTAAAGGCTATGTGGATCGCATACTTATACTTCATTACAGAAGCGTGCAAATATTAAATTGTTATATGTTTATATGTCATTAATTATCATTGATATCGGTTAATTTTAATTAACAATAATTAAGTTGACAATCAAGATTACTTAATAAATATATGTCAAAATGAAAACTAACCATTCAAAAGAAGAAATAAAAATAGTAAATTATTATTTAGTTTTAATAAATTCGTTTGATCGTATAAAAGCATTTATCTACAAGCCATTTGTGAAGTCTTATTTTAAAAAGGCGTAGTGTCAAATCTTTCATGTCTTCGGGGAGACTATTGAATATTTTAACGGACATGAATAAAGATATCTTTTGCATTGATTTTTTACAGAACGGCAAAAATATCCTATTATTTATTTGTGTCCTAAGTTGTCGTTCACGCATGTCTTTATGTTTCTTGTATAAGCTTTCAAAATTCCTACATGCAAAAAAGAATAGAATCATAGGAATAGTAGATTGTTTTACAAGGGACTAAACCATCCCATTATATACGAGGTTGTTATACTCACGAGCGTAGCGAGGGAGGATGACAAGACCGAGTTATAATGGGTGGTTTTGGCCCGAGTAAAACACTCTACTTTTCACTTCGATTGCGAGAAAATAAAACAATTCAAAATTAGACAATTTTCAGAAATTTTATTAAAAATTAATCAACCTTCATAAAACATCACCAAGACGGTTCTATTCTCAAAATAAAGATTGACGGAGCACCAAGAAGTCGAGTTTTTATGTAAGAGAACGAATGCTTTGTACGGGCTGATGATTTTAGACAAAAATTAAAAATAAAAAATACTTTTTAGCCCGAGGTATTAAACTCGAGTTTTAGGCCCGCTAAGCTACACTATTATGATACACTTTTTGAGCAAGAGAAGTGAAAAATATATTTTCAACTTAATATTATTACTTAATATTTTCAAATATATTTTCTCAAAAAGTGTATCATAATAGTGTAGCTTAGCGGGCCTAAAACTCGAGTTTAATACCTAGGGCTAAAAAGTTTTTTTCTTTTTAATTTTTGTCTAAAATCATCAGCCCGTACAAAGCATTCGTTCTCTCATATAAAAACTCGACTTCTTGGTGCTCCGTCAATCTTTTTTTTTGAAAATAGAACCGTCTTGGTGATGTTTTATGAAGGTTGATTCTTCCCTTCACGGTAGAATGCGAACTGTTTCGTTGAGGGTTATTGAAGGTATAGAGATTTAAAAAAAAAGATGGCGCTAAATCTCTAGAATTTTCTTCATTCCAAATCACAAACTTTTACGTTTAACTTCCTGACTTTAACTTTCAAATTGTGAACGTGAAAAATGTCATCAAGTGATAGTGAAGATGCTAATATGCAAATGGAAGAAAAGGGCAAAGAAATAATTATGAATCTGTTGCCGACAAAATCACGTGAAATATATTTAAAGAGTTACGAAAATTTTATGAAATGGAGAGATGAGAAACGTGTGGATTCTTTTACAGAAGGGGTTTTTCTCACTTATTTTGATGAATTATCGAAAAAATTCAAATCGTCGACTCTTTGGAGCACATATTCAATGTTAAGAATGACCTTAAAAACGAGACACGACGTCGATATTAAAAAATATGTAAATTTAACGGCTTTACTGAAGAAATTGTCCACTGGATACAAGGCAAAAAAATCTAAAGTCTTGACGACACAAGAAATCGAAACATTTTTAAATAACGCTCCAAATAAACAATACTTGGCAACAAAGGTAACCTACTTATGTACTCTACTCAAACTAAATAAATAGATACCTACCTACATACCTAAATTATGTACCTTGGTTATTACGATTATTAACACACTTATTTTTTTGTTCAACAGGTTGCTTTAATTTATGGAATCAGCGGTGCATGCAGAGGAATAGAGCTTGCCAATATAACGCTAGAAGACGTAGAAACGGATACAAACCTACAAGCTGTGAGTCTGCCGAACACGAAAACAAACAAAGAGCGTAAATTTGTCATCAGTGGAGAATACCTTAATATAGTTAAAGCCTATCAGGAGTTACGTCCCACTAATGTTTCAACGAGAAGATTTTTTCTAAATTATCAAAATGGTAAATGCACAAGGCAAGTCATAGGCAAAAATAAATTTGGTAACATGCCTAAAGATATTGCCACTTATCTAAATTTACCAAATCCGGAACTCTACACGGGCCATTGTTTCCGCAGAACATCCGCGACTCTGTTGGCGGACTCTGGTGCGAATATAACGACATTAAAACGGCACGGTGGATGGAGGTCCGATCAAGTGGCTGAAGGTTATATAGAGGACTCTATACAAAACAAGTATCACGTCACGCAGCGGATTATGGAAGGAATCAATATTCTACCAAACATTACAGAACCCCAAGCATCTACATCGCGGGATTGGATGAATATGTCAACTCAGCTGAAGCCGCACTCAGATCTTAATAATGCAGGAAACTCAAGCATGATTCGAGTCTCTCCAACTTTTACTCCACAACAATCAACTCAAAATATTATCACATCCCAATCACAGAGAACCGAAATAAAATTGCCCGGGAAAAACATATCACTAAACATTCAAAATTGCTCTAACTGCACATTTAATTTTTAATAAAATTTCTGAAAATTGACTAATTTGGAATTGTTTTATTTTCTCGCAATCGAAGTGAAAAGTAGAGTGTTTTACTCGGGCCAAAACCACCCATTATAACTCGGTCTTGTCATCCTCCCTCGCTAAGCTCGGGAGTATAACAACCTCGTATATAATGGGATGGTTTAGTCCCTTGTAAAACAATCTACTATTTATTTCTCACTATATATATTATTATTCCGCACTACGCCATTTTAGATTTAGGCTTCCTAGATATAGACCTATCTGTGACAAAAGTTCCAGCCGCCTAGCTCACTACAAATAAATGAAAGTTGAGCCAAAAATTAATGTGCAGTGGGCAAAATTCATTTCAAATGCCGGCAACACGAAACAAAACAAAACAAAATTGAATTTCACTTTTTGGCTTATTTTCTTACAGATTTCTGCTCTAAATGTTGTTATTTATTGTGGAAGTCTAGTTAATAATCCATTTTTGAATAAATACCTCGTCAAAAGTACGATACTTACGCTTGAAAAGACAAATCCGGAATGTTTTGATCACTGCCACTTTTGCACCAAAATACACTACACCGATCCATTTTGATAGAGAAATCTATAACATTCATTTGTTATTATTGATTTACAATAGATGAAACATAATTTTTCCAGGTAATAATTTAGTTTCAAGCAAGTTTTTCACAAAATCTTCCGAAACTGCTACTAGCTGCCAAAGTTTGTTTAGCGCAATGTTGCGCTATTTATTTAAGAGGAATTCTACAACAGTAAGAGCCGATTCATATGTTGTATACATCCGGGCTGCAGTCTCGACATAGCGCTACGTACCGAAATTAAAAAAATAGATAAATACTGAGTACTGCTGAAATACAGCGCGCGTCGTTGCGAGCGGTGCCGAACATTTCCTAGTCGTTACATTTACTATTTTTGTCGTAATCTTACCTACAAATAATGCCAACTTGGCCATTTTTGCGAATTTCTTTGCTGTCACATATGTCAGACCGATAAAGTTAACGATAATTATCGATCGGTAACTTATAACCATGTCCAACCTAAAAACTAAACATTCAATTGTTCCCTAAAATGTAGTGTTGCAAGAACATAAACTTATAAATCCCCTCTAGTCTGACAACAATTACTAAAAACAGAAAAAAATATTTAAGGCGGGCTCCCATAAAACAAACGTGATTTTTTTGCCGTTTTTTGGTCGATATTAAGAACGGCAACAGGTAGACGCTTGAAATATTCACAGAAAATTTAATTGTCTTATTCTTTAAGTGATTAAAAAATAAGTAGGTAACTTATTATAACTATAAGTTAAGGGGCTTCCTTACCTGTATATCAATTGTTCGGAGTAATCCGAACACATCGGCGTTTGTGCGTTTTTGCATCGGTATGCATTTACTGCATACGCGATTACGTTAATTTGACCAGTTCGCGACCTCTAACCATTTGAGACACTCGCGTGCTCAACCACCATTATTTAACCAATTACTACCATTTCACCAACCATAAACATTGTTTTAAATTGACTATTTTGTGTACCATTTATGAACTATTGTAGAACTTTATTATAATAATTGATTTAATAAGTGATTTTTATTATTCTAATTAACTATATATATATTTAGCTAAAAAGCTAGAAATCCACCATAGAGAAGCGTAGCTTTTTACATCAATGGTATGGAACCCTTCCGACCCCGACTCCGACTCGTACTTGGCCGGTTTTTCCTATATGTAACAAACACGGCTTTATTAATCCTATTTCATCTATTTTACCTAATTTGAAGATAATGTAGGTAATCCTACATTATCTTCAAATTAGGTAATTTAGGTATCTAGATAAAAATAAATACATTAGAATTGGGTAAAATAGGACGTGTAATTAGTAAATTACACTTTAATTTTGAGTAGAAACGTAAAATAAATTATTGATTAACTCGTCTTTATAGGTAGGTAAAAATTTCGGGAAGTTTTTTTTTTGCGAGTTTACACTTAGCTATTATATCGGTGGATAACGAAAAAATCGAGATTGCAGCCCGAACGAGATATATATACACTCGAGAGCAATGAATCCGGGTCACTCAAAGAATCCAAAAAATCTCGGAAAGTAAGAATGCTAGGTTAATGCAATAAATTGTATTTAATAGACAATTTAATACTCCTTAAATGAAAGTTAAAAAAATATGAGTCACCATACCTTTTATTTACACAAAATTACATAAAGAAAAAAAACTGCTGATCTCTCCTTAAAACAAAAATAGGAAACATGAAATTTTTGAACTTTATGACGATTTTCTTGAATTTCAATACTTCGTATTACCTCCTCGTGCTTCCATTACTGCGTTTACGCGGTTTGGCATGCTGTACACCAAGTTCCTTATACGATTTTGGGGAATATTCTCCCATTCCTCTGTGAGAGCAATTTTGAGCTCAGGAAGCGTGATTGGGGGAGGGTTTCGTTGTTTTACGCATCTCCCTAGCTCGTCCCAAGCATGCTCGATCGGGTTGATATCCGGGCTGCGCGCTGGCCACTCCATACAAGTAATGTTCATCTCTTGAAGGTAGTCATTCACAATCCTACCTGTATGAGGTCGGGCATTGTCATGCATAAATATAGCATCCTCACCCAAATTGACCATAAATGGACCAACGTGTTCGTTGAGGATTTCTTCCACATATCTTACGCTAGTTAAAGAGCCGTTTTCTATGATCACCAGCTCTGTGCGACTTTCAGAGGAAATTCCGGCCCACACAAGTACAGACCCACCACCGTAGGCTACTTTTTCTTCGATGCATGCTTGCTTGAATCTTTCCCCTGGTCTTCTATACACTCTGTGTCTTCCATCGTGCTTGTAGAGCATAAATTTTGTCTATTAAATACAATTTATTGCATTAACCTAGCATTCTTACTTTCCGAGATTTTTTGGATTCTTTGAGTGACCCGGATTCATTGCTCTCGAGGGTAGATAAGCGAGCTAAATAAGAATAATTATTCTAAGAAAATAAAAGCCAAACAAAGAACAGGTGTACGACCTTCTAGAGTTAAACACAACATCATCATCATCATCATCATCAGCCTATAGCAGTGCATTGCTGGACATAGGCCTCCCCTCATGAGCGCCATTGCGCCCTGTCCTGAGCTCAAACGCAACATACGAAATGAGAATGGATAGGTTGGTAAGTAAATACCTACCAACAATACGATGCAGTGCTTTGTGTTAGGTAATGGTTACCACTTAACAACAGGTGGGCCATGTGCTTTTTTCTTTCTTTCCATCTTCAAGTAGTATAAAAAATGAATGATTAAATTATAAATAAGTGTCACAGAAAAAAAGAAACATTAAAAAAACGTTTGGCAGCTATACAATAAGTATGTAAGTAATATGTTATAAGCAGTGAGGGTAAGTTTACATTTACATAACTACTCATTTTGTAACGAAGGCTTTTTTAACTGAATTGACGGATGAACCAAACATGTAAACTATTACCACAGCCGATGGTTATTAAAGTAAGATCAGATGACATCCGGGAATGATGTCCATTGGTGAATCATGTCCGTAGTTTGTGCGACAGGCGTGATTGCAAAAAGTGTACCTGCGGGGTGAGCGGCTATCTCTGTTGCAAACAGAATTGATTGACACCGATCCCGTTTTAATAAACTGTGACAGTTTGTCAATTCACGTTCATTGAATTTCGGTGGATGAAATGTCAAAGTTTGTCAAAACAGGATCGGTGTCAATCATTTTGTTTGCAACAGAGTTAGCCGATCACCCCGCTGTTCTCAACACGGCCATTACAACGCGGTACAGTCAAGTCGAGTCGATGAATTAGGTCCGGACAATCAATAATCAAATAAAAGCTTGTATATTTTTTTCATAAGGCTGTCATTAGTGCTTTTCGTCACAGCGATTTGGAATGCGGTACATTTAAGCAGCGACATCTAGTATAAAAATTAATACATCAAGTCATCATCATAAATAGCAGTCCACTGCATGCTGGACATAGGGCCATCCCACACACATACATCAATTCATTTTTATTTAATTCATACATATCACACGTAGAAAACATGTGATGTACCCCATAAGTCTGCGCGCTGAATCGCTACTGAACGGTCGTGTACAGAGTCGGTCACGCAGTTTGTCGATCGCAATCATGACGTCGAGCACAGTCAAATGTGCAAGTTGCAATGTGGTGATAAATGAGGTGCTGGCGTTTATTACAAATAAAATCGATGTAATGGACGAAGAGAGTATCGTGCGCATTTGCGTATCGGCTTTTAAAATGAAAGAGGTGGAGAAATCAAAAAATCTTTTGTCCGACTCCATCACTACAGATATAAGGAAGATAACGAGGAAGAAGAAAAGCGAGGGGAAGACACAGAGAGACTTAGAAGATATTATTACAGTTCTTAAAAGCTAGATCCCGAGTCGATACCGATTTTTGTGGCTAAAGAATTGCACCGTTTGCCTCCTGTGCTATTTGATCACTTGGATTGCTCGGCGCTATTGAAGGACATAACCCTACTGAAAGCTCAGATGGAGGGTATCAAAAACACGTACGTCACGACTGATCAGCTACATAATCTGGAAGTTAAGTTGCATTCTAATAGATATGACTATAGTTGATACCCCTATTCACCATCGCTACGATCGTTTTGTTTCTACCCGCGCGCGCGTAATCTATTAAATAGTGGGCCGATGGCAATCGCCTCTATGGCCGAGGCAGCCAGCCGCCGAGGTCATTGACCACGCCGCCACCGGTCATTGAACCTACTCCGACCCGAGCGTGCTCGGAGCGCTCGCGCTTTCCTGACCGCTCGGCAAGCTCCGGCGCTAGCGCGACAGCGCACGACATAGTAGCTGCGCGAGAGTGCGCGCGGTCGCCTGTGAATCACTCTAGCAGCGCTGCCGCCGCGCGCCGCCGCGGCCGCCACGGAAGATGCTGTGCATGAGTCAACTTCGTCGCAGTCAGCATTACCCGCATTACCGAGTGGGACACAATGTAAAAATGTGGTGAATTTGAATGTGAAAACACATGGCAAAGAAATAAAGGAGTTATCTTCTGATAATAAACTTTCTTTTGCTGAGATAGGAAGAGCAAAAGGTTTATGGCATGTTCCGGAAAGGGATGAAGAGCGAAAATTAGTTCAGAGAAGGCGCCTGAGAAATAAGTTTACTACAAGTAAGGGAAAGGCCAGTTTAGAGCAAAGTAGTAAATTTAAAGCCGCTGATACTAAGGTTCCTCTTTATTACAAATGTACTCAAAGATGTCTCGGAGGCTGACTTTGTAGAATATATTCTGACGAAAACTCGAGAGACAGTATCTCCTATTAAAATAAAAATGGATAAGGAGAGAAATTACAACGCCTACACGTTTTTTGTTAGCAAACACAACGTGCATAAATTTCTCGATGTTAGATTATGGCCTAGAGGAATATGGTTCAGGCGTTTTGTAAACCTAACGAACGAGTACCGCCGGCATGTGTCAGCTGAAGAGAGGCCATCTAATAGCGCTCATAATGGATAGCACGCCTTACAGTAAGTTCGTCTCATTTAACTGCAAATCGCTCAAGCGATCCATAGATGGTGTTCGAAGTCTCTGCAGGCAGGCGGATGTTATCGCGCTGCAGGAGACTTGATTGCTGCCGCATGATTTCGGGGGCACCGGGACTTCTGCGGTCGACACGTCTGCCGGACTACTACGAGGACGGCCCCACGGCAGGATCGCGTTACTCTGGAGAAAAAGTGTATTTCGGTCAGTAAGTGTAGTGGAGTGCGATGATGTCCTTCTGACAGCAATAAAAGTCAGATTATGTGATAGATCTTTGATGATATGTAGTGTTTATATGCCTACTAACTGTTACGAGAACTTACCGGACTTTACCCAATGTTTAGGTAAAATAAGCTCAATCATTGAGGATGCTAGGGACACGGACGCTGTCTACTTATTGGGGGATTTTAATACACACCCAAAAGAACTGTTTTGTAATGAATTACTGGACTTTTGTCCAGAACAAAAATGGACGTGTGTAGACATGAATATATTAGGCGATGAATCAGGTACCTATACATTTGTTAGTGAGGCTCACGGGTGTGCGAGGTGGTTGGACCACTGCGTGGTGACTGGCGCTGCGCTGCCCTCTGTTGGTCGTGTATGGGTAGAGCACGGGTTGCTGTGGTCTGACCATTTCCCACTTTTTGTAGAATGTAACGTAGGTAAGTTACATGTTAAGATAGATTTAAACTTGACATCATTTGTCAATAAAGTTGTATGGGGCGAGTGTAACACTAGTCAGATTGATTATTACCATAACTTATGTAACTCTCGACTGAAAGAAAAAGATATTCCAGCACAGCTCTCCCATTGTTGTGACGGACTTTGTAATGACCTAGAGCATAGAAATATATTGGATAATATAATATGTATTTTAAGATAGTTACTATCCTGACAGAAGCCGCAAAATCTTCCTATGAGCGAGGGAGAACGCGGAGGAGAGGTGGTTATGTTGTAGGATAGAACAAACATGTGGGATCTTTTCACAGAGAGGCTAGGCTGAAGTTTTTGGCCTGGACTGAAGCAGGTAAGCCTATTAGTGATACGAGTTTATAACGATATGTGTGAGAGCAGGAAGTTGTTTAAAAAACAACTTAAGTGGTGTCAAGACAGACAAGAACAGATCAAAATGAACATTCTTGCCTCTCATCACACGGCCAAAGACTTCAATCATTTTTGGAAGCAGACCAACAAGATGAATGCAAAGTCTGACCTCCCTGAGAGTGTGAATAATATAAGTGATTACAACATGATCGCTAATCTCTTTAAAGATCACTTTAGAGTGAAGCCGACGTCAGACTCTACCGCGTCTGGGTCGATCGATGTTGGGACTGTCATGCACGAGAGAATTACAAGTTTTAAAGTCAAAGAAGTGCGAAAAACTATTCAAACTATGCAACGCGGCAAGTCTCCTGGGCATGATAGTCTAAGCATTGAGCATCTGAAATATGCGGGTGTCCATCTGCCGCGCGTGCTCTCCATGTTTTACAATCTGTGTTTGTGTCATGGTTACTTACCTGAAGGGCTGACAAAAACTATTGTGGTACCGATTGTAAAATGCAAAACGGGAGATGCGTCGGACAAAAATAACTATCGGCCCATCTCACTAGCGACCATAATGGCAAAGATCTTGGATGGCTTGCTTAATGACGTAATGCTGCGACACGTCCACCTTCACGATGCCCAGTTCGGTTTTAGAGCTGGGCTCTCGACGGAGAGCGCGATCTTATGTCTAAAGCAAGCTGTACGGTACTATACTGAAAGGAAGACACCAGTATACGCCTGTTTCCTCGACCTGTCCAAGGCTTTTGATACGGTTCTGTATGATAAGCTTTGGTGCAGGCTGGGGGCATCGGGTGTGCCGGCTGATATCGTCTCCTTACTTAAAAACTGGTATCACTGCCAGCGAAACCAGGTGAGATGGGCGGGGGCGTTGTCCGACGCATATGGCATGGAGTGTGGTGTGCGGCAGGGCGGGATTACATCTCCTCTGCTGTTCAATCTCTATGTTCATGATCTCATCAGCGAGCTCAGCAGTACCCACACAGGTTGTTTTGTAGATGGAGTGGCAGTAAATAACCTGAGTTACGCAGATGACATGGTGCTGCTGGGACCGTCGGTCGGATCTGTTCGTCAACTTGTAAAGATATGTGAGGTCTATGCGGCTGAACATGGACTGAGGTATAACTCTAAAAAGAGCGAAGTCCTCATGTTTAAGAGTGGTAGAGTTCGACCAGTCCATGTTCCGCCTATATTGCTTAATGGTGCGGCTCTACAAGTGGTCAGGAGTTTTAAATATTTGGGGCACATTGTCACGGAAGAGTTAAAGGATGACGAGGATATTGAAAGGGAGCGCAGAGCGCTGGCAGTTCGGGGAAACATGCTCGCACGCAGGTTTGCTCGCTGCTCGAGAGAAGTGAAAATCACACTGTTTAAGGCCTACTGCCAGTCTTTCTACTCGAGCAGCCTCTGGACAAACCACACCCGTCGAGCTGCCAGCTCGCTGCAAGTACAATATAACAATATCTTCGGGATGCTGATGCGGCTGCCTCGCTTTTGCAGCGCATCGGGGATCTTCGCAGAGGCGCGCACGGACGGCTTTCAAGCGATTATTCGCAAGAAAGTCGCTTCCCTACTCAAGCGTGCGCGAGGCAGCAGTAACAGCATCCTGAGGATGATTGTAGCTCGGGCAGGCTGCCCCATTCAAAACAGGTGGATGGGAATAATGATGGGCTCTAATATCTAATTTCAATGAAATGTTTAAATTTCGTGTTGTCCATTTTGTAAATTAATTTTTTTTTAAAACTATGACATTCATTTATTTAATTTTTATTAATTTTTTAATTACTTTTTTATTACTTCTGATTTATTATGCTGTTTGTAGTTTTTAAGTATGTGGTGTTTTGTGATATTATAATGTTTTATGGATTGATCTGATCTGAAATAAATGAGTAATAATAATAATAATAAACCGGGTGCTATAGGGTGTTATATAATATAAGGGTATGGTCATTTAATCTGAAATTTGTTGATCCTCAACCTTTATGAAACTATTTTTGGAAATCCCACCCCAAGTTAAGGGTGGAACTGTTTGTATGAGAAATTATATTCCTTGAACTCTCAAACTAGAAACGAATGATGCTCTGGACTGTGCATTTAGGTTTTAGTGCGCTAGTCTACAGGGCTTCACTCCAAATCAAGTGTGTAGCACGGTGCGTTTTCTAAACACTGCGTCATCAAACGGCACGCTAGTTTCTGTCGAGCCATGTTACTTTGCGTTACTTGAAACTGCGGCGGCAGTGAACCAGCTTGGAGCGCCTTTTTAAAATATGTAATCGTGTACTACTGCAGATAGAAATTTACTAGATGAACCTTTAGTTAGGTCCTTATTTTTACCTACCATTTTTGGTTTTCCTTGCTATAGGTATGATAAATATTCGTGTAATTTAATAAACTAATTACGTGTTTGTATGTTAAAAATCAAATAAATAAGAATGTATTCAACAAAACCAAACGAAATAATAAAAGCAATCAGAAATGAAACAAAAAAAGTTGTACTTCTGCTTAATAAAATCAATAGAACCGGTCAAACGAAAGTAGACACTCGACCTTTTTCGTAACTTTTGACATGGCAGTAAGGGAGATTATGGCTAAGGGTTTTACGGACCAACGGAGGTATGAATTAGACTGAGCTGAGGTGTTTATCTAGGTATCACTTTGAAACTCCTGGATAAGCACTCATCAATCTTACGTTGGCCGTGATTATATGTAACCTACCTAGGAACCTATTCATAAAGGTATTGATTGATAAAGTACGTGCCTAGTTGTTCGTTTATTTTAGCTAAGGTAACCCGATTGAAACGTAAAATCTGGGGCCGTACCACCGACGCTCAATTTTGATCCAGTTCTCGATAAATTTGCAATTTACTGTTATTTCGCACTATTGAAACCAAATAGAGAACAGGATTTGAAATGACACCTGGTGGAATTTATTTGAACTAAACTCAATCGACTTTGTCATTTATTTGGCACTTTTGAATGAATTTGACGTTTACAAAACGAGATTTGAATCGAGTTTTCAATAGAATTTACTCAGTTCTAAAAAATCAACTTTCTGACGATCGAGAATAATCAAAATAACTTTCATTTGGTGAAATTCCTAGACAAAGAAAATTTTCACAATCACTAGAGTAAAATTAGATGGAAATAACATGGCTCGCCTAGATGTTTCGGCTGTTTTTTGGGTTTATCCTAATTTATTTTCCTATATCTGAATCTAAATGAATAAAACAAAAAACTCTAATTTGTCGAGCCGTTTTTGGGACATACGCACGGGAATTGATTTAAATTTAGTTGATTATGAATTGTCAGATTAAGTTTAGAATATAATATAATATATATTATTTAATAGGTTGGTACTTTTTATAATTAGGAATGATTAACAATACTTATACCTAAGGAAATCTCACTGCTAGAAACAGCAAACTTAACCAAGATATTACAAAATAACATAGGTACCTACTGAAGGAGTAGGCAACCTACCAAGCCTGAATCATACCGAACAATTCTCAAATTAAACACAACTTGAAAAGATTGTTTACTTTATTAGTAATTAAGTAACTTAGCTTACCTACAACCGGTATACAATTTTTATTATTATTAATAATATGAATACTACCGTAGGTATACAATTTTATTACTTATACCTATTTTATTCCATTAAAGGTAGTAGAGTTCTTTGTGGAGGGCTCGTCCGGGGATGTACTGCCACCATGCCTATTTCTGCCGTGAAGTAGCTGTGCTGTGTTTCGGTTTGAAGGGTATGGGTGTCGGTGAAATTACAGGCACAAGAGGCTTATCATCTTCATGCCTCAAGTTGATGGACGTAGGGCGTTGCATCGTAGAGCACGTTCCGGAAAAACGTGAACTACGATGCAATGCTTTGTGATAGGTAATGGTTACCACTTAACATCAGGTGCTTGTTCTATCTTCAAGTAGTATAATAAAAAAATAACAGTTCACGAGGCAATAGAAGCGTTCATCAGATCAAAGGGTCCGGAGCTAAACAACAACAAAAAAAATATGGCAGAGAGCACATTTATTACAAAATTTTAACATAAAACATCAAAGTAAAAAAACAGCGTCTCCGCTGTCGCCGTTGGAGAGCGGTGGCGTTGGAGACCTTGGCCGGTTAGCTGCGCTGGCTCCTCCCGGGTCAACTGTTAAAAAAAACCCATTATAAAACCCCTAAAACCACTATGATAGGCAGGTAACAATAATAGTAATGAATAATGCTGGAAGCTATCACACATCATCATGTAGCCCCAAACCAAGCAGAGCGTCCCACTGTAAGGCTCCATAAAGTTAGTCAATCTTTTAAAGGGATGTCTGTACGATTTTTTAACAAAATCCCAAATGATGTGATTAATCTATCTGTAAATAAATTCAAAAATGTTGTTAAACGTAATCTATGTAATAAAGCTTATTATAAAATATCTGATTATTTAGATGACAAAAAAGCTTGGGATGAAACTGCCTCCAACTCCATCAAAAACAATGTAATAGATATTAAGTACAATGACGTTAAAAAAATATAAGCCAAGCAGAGTTTCTTGCCAATTCTTCTCTGTTTGGTCACGTTACGAATTGGTGGTAAATTAAATTAAAAAAATGACGTTTCAAAGTGTACTATACAGTTCCTACTGAATAAATGATTTTTGACTTTTGACTTTTGACTTTTGAGAGGGTAAACAAGTACCTACTTTTATTACGACAAACCTGTAGCAGTCTCTTCAACCTGCCTCTATAGAGTTTATCGTTTCAGTCTGCAATAATAGTTATTATTGTTGGTATGTGCTACCTACGTTTTTAATAGGAAGCCCTATTAAAAACTTTTTTTTGCGAATAAGCTACAATTTTATGGTTTACTGTGTAATTGGATAGGTGTAGGTACTTACTTCCAATAATGTTAGGGGATGGATGGAGAGGTGGCTGTTCCCAGCAGCAAATTGCGGGCCCGCCATCGCATCTCTGCCACCAGACGCTGGTTGATGGTAGATATTACGTTTCCTCATCAGCAACTCCACCCATTGTTTCCCAGCGAAAGCGCTTGCTGCGCACATATTTTTTCGTTCCAGTACTAAAGCACGTAACACAGAATTAAAGAATGTTACTTATTGATTTATCTTTAAGTTCTTCGCCCAATACGTTGTAGCCTTGTAGGTAAGGAAAACTTCCTCCCATTTCTCTTGGTTTCAAATCTACCGTCGGCGGAGCGTTGGAGCCTCTTTGCTGTACCTTGATTTTCATTTAAAAATCCTCCAACTGCTGATAGGTGGGTCTAATATTACTATTGCTCTTTTTTCTCTAAAATAGGGCAGAAACATAATTAGGTCATTATTTTGGTAGGTTCATAATTACATAAAATATGCTAATAGGTATTTAATACGTTTATTGTTAACATATATGGTATGAAGTTATCAATCATTTTACATAAATATAGCACATATACTTACGTTGTTGAAATTTTCATAAATTACACACGAAAATGTAAAAATCGTAAACTCATATCGAGCGGGAAGCGAGCGATTGTGTTTTAAAATCATTCAACAAGCAATGATTCTACGTTTCATTCTACCATAAGTATTTAATCCATTTTTTAGCTAAAGTACTTTCAATTAAATAACCATCATAAGAAGTGATTTTTTTGGAAAAATGTTATTGAATCTGGTTGATTTATTATTAATTTTATAATTTTAATCTTATTGTTGGTACATCGTTTTTGGTTTAGTTTTCTATGGCTACACGAAACAAAAGATTTGGGGGTATGTTTGATGGACTTTAGCCTGCCCAAAAGGGTGAAGGAAAAAAAATTGTATCAAAATAAAGTCGATCAACGACGCGGTTTAAATTTAGAAGTCGATTTTATTCAAAAGTACCGATTAGGCGCTAATCGAGATCAAAACTGGATTGTGATTTGAATTGGAATTGGAATTGAGCTGGATTCGGTGGTAGGTCTGCTGGTCGCAATCGTAGCCTTTAGCTTCTTAGGTCGGGTGTGAATGCGCGCGCCGCGGCGCCGCGCACGGTGCGCGGATGTATCGACGGGCTGGTGGCGGCGCGGCGGCGCGGCGGCGGCAGTAGCGCCATGGAGCCGGAGCCGAGAGGAGCGGAGCGCGCGGCGCCGCAGCCGCCCGTGCGCCCGCTGGTGCGCCCCGACGAGTACGGCGAGGTGGACACCTCCAGGTGAGGGCCCGCTCCGCGCGCCGACCCGCCGCCGCACGACGCGCTCGCGACCCGCCCCGCCCCCTATCGATCATCTCATCGCGCCGTGCCCCCACCTAACCTACTGGTCGCATCGACCTCTCATCTCGGGACTCATGTGTCATGTTGCAAAGACGCCGCGGAGTTGAAGGCGTTCGAATGATCGGGGATGATGCCGCATGCGATATCGATCAGTTTCACTTTCCAGTGGGTGTAGGACTATACATGCTATGGTTCTAGAGATGGAAGTGCCTTGACCTCGCAGATTAGGTATATAAATGATGACAGTGCAGAAGGCCCACTCACCACTGTGAGAGCGCTGCGCTGGTGCCTAGTACTGGCGCATAGCTCGCGCCAGCGGGCTGGAGCGAGCCGCGCATGTCCTCTCTCTTCACCTGCGTGTGACGTCTGCATCCCACTGGTACCACAACGTCTTGTCGTTACATAACTTGGATAGAGGTATCTTGCAATTTGAATAAAAAATATTCAATCGGTATCTCAATCAGCACATAACTTACAAAAATCAATCACACGAACACAATAATAGCATGAATAAATAGCTGAACGAATGGCGTAGGCAACTCAATGCCTGCGCCATTCGTTCAGTGGTTTAATCGGGCCGCTCTGCGAGCCAACTTTATATTTCCCCTTCCTATCTTAGATTGATCTTACACTTACGGCTTACGTTAGTTTATTTTTGGAAAGCAAAGAATTCAACTAACAAGTTGTTCAAGTGTAAACTTGTGTCTTTCTTAAATAAATCTATTAAGACACTTACCCCCTTACTTATGAATGTTATTTAAAGTTAACCAATGCTCAAAGTTATCCCTGTCACTGTTTGTCATTATCCAACTGTAAGAGATGGCAATAGTCTAAACATCGTTTATCTTTTGCAAGATGTTCATAAGCAAGGCCATTAATTTTATAAAGCACTATTAAACAGCCATTCACACATTGTAGGTACAAAGTAAAAATTAGGTGAAAATTTAAGTAATTTGATGAGAGCACTAATTCCGGACTGTAAATGTCACTGGTTCCTCAGGAACAGAAAGTACTTCTTCTTAAATTTTGATTCATAATTATCTCAGTAACCTATAGATGCACGAATTTAAAACTTGCTTCACATGTAGGACAAATTAAGAGCTCTTTTCACATATCTCGCCTCCCGATAGACCGAATAGAGAAAAAAAATCCACTAGGACGACGCCCCTGACAGAATAACACGATAAAGCCTGGATGCATACATTTAAAATTTTTGTAACAATTAGACGAGACGGAGTATATCGATCGGCGACATTTCGCTGGGGTAACGCATACCGTGCTAGTACCAACAGCTGTGGAATATTTCGCAAAACGGTCTTCATTAACTTCCTAATTTGTGAAGAAGATTCCAGTTTCAGGGTGCGTTTCGATTGACGTGGAGCGAAGCGGAGCGGGCTGCGAGTGGCCAATTACAATGTTCGAAATCTTTGCTCACGTGATTGCTCACGTGACGCAGTGGAGATTTCGAGTATTGTGATTGGCCAACTCGCAGCCCGCTCCGCTCTTATTACTTAAACAATGCTTTTGATGATTCTGTACAAGTCCAGTGTAGTGAAATCTATTTTCCAAAAGTTCCCATGCATGCGAGAATGACCCTAATAACTTATTAGGCCTAAATTCAAAACACACCTATAACCAGATTGAGGAACGTGAGAAGGTATTAAATTTACGGACAGTTGTATCATTGTGCATAGAGACAATGATGTTTGTGCTCTGATCAATCATTATTACGGACGACCTCTGTGGCGCAGTGGCCGAAGGTCCACCTGTGACGCAGAAGGTTGCGGGTTCGATTCCCGCTGCGGGACAAATGTTTGCATTTTCTGCAGATATTTGTCTCGGGTCTGGGTGTTTTCTATGTATGATATGTATGTATTTACAAAAAAAAATGTATCTATGTAGTATATCAATCATGTGGTTCCCATAATACAAGCTCTGCTTAGTTTGGGGCTACATGATGCTGTGTGATAATGTCCAGGATTATTATTATAGTTCCACCGAAGGCAGGAAGTTTGATTTCGTTGAACGAACTGTAACGAAATCCAACCAACAGCCAGCCTATTCCGTCCACTGCTAGATCCATGTCCATATCCTTCGTGTTATAGAGGAGGATATGCCCAAGGAGATTCAGCTGTGCCAGTGTTAGGCTGCGCTGTGCCGCAATCAGCCGGCCGTCAGATCGCCGTTTGTTATACAGTACAGCAGGGAAAGTGAGGATGGCTTGGGTTTCAAAGATGGAGTTTGCCAACACCTTACACCCCAAACGACGTGGTACGAAATGAATAATCCATTGTAATTGCCGATGAGAAACAGGATGGACTCTTACAGCCTGCGCACATTGGACGACAAACGTCAGCGATTAGACGCTACGACAAGCTGCGGGGGACAATTTTCATACATTTTGTTCAAAGCTTGGCGACAATCGCGACGGCAAGATATGACAGACGCTCGCGACTAAGCACGACGACAAAGCGTCGCACAGTGGGTCGAAACTGCTAAAAAAGGGACATAGGATTTTTTTCGATTATTTGAAGTTTTTTTTGTGCCAATCGGTGGAGCTCAATATCCCTATTAAAAACTATTCTGTGTCATTTTGTCATAAAACTATTACTTACCGAGAAAAAAAATAAAGTTTAAAAAATTTGTATGGAATGACATCTATCAAGGTCGATTTCTACAAAATGCTTACCGATACAGCTTGGAAAACACCTAAGTGTTATAGAATAACGATAGGATAGGATATCATACGATAGGATATTACCTATCGTATGATATCATATACAAATGCATTCACTTGCCCCCTTCTCCGATAAATGCCATTGAAAATGAGTTCTTTTTTAGTATTATGGAACGAAATAAAAGTAATGTTGTCGTGTTTGTGGGGTAATTATTTTATGGAAACTAATTTTTATCTTAGAATAAAGTTTTTCGACGAGACGCTTTGTCGTCGTGCTTAGTCGCGAGCGTCTGTCATATCTTGCCGTCGCGATTGTCGCCGAGCTTTGAACAAAATGTATGAAAATTGTCCCCCGCAGCTTTTAATGAAATTAAGGAACGAACTAATGGATTTTGTTTATATTTAAACAAAATCCATTAGTTCGTTAGTTTATATTTAAACAAAATCCATTAGTTCGTTCCTTAATTTCATTAAAAGCTGCGGGGGACAATTTTCATACATTTTGTTCAAAGCTCGGCGACAATCGCGACGGCAAGATATGACAGACGCTCGCGACTAAGCACGACGACAAAGCGTCTCGTCGAAAAACTTTATTCTAAGATAAAAATTAGTTTCCATAAAATAATTTCTTAAATTGCCAGAGAGCCAGGGTAAGCTTGGGTCTTCGGACTCAGAATACGTGTTTATAAATACCTACTCAATAACTAACAGATTTTTTGGAGGGCACAGCACACACAATTCAATAGAGTATCTACCTTTTAATGTAATGTTCTTTGTAGGTATTTACAATTCTGATAAATAAAGAAAAACAAAATGAACATAACTTACATATACGTACCTATATAAATCTGTCCGCTAACAATTTCAAAGGAAAAAATAAAAAATAAAAATAAAATAAAATATAATTAGAATAATTTGCCATAAATAAAAAATATACTCGTATATGTATGTCAAAGTAAATAACATTAAAAAAATAATCAAAAAATTTCAACATTCATCCAGTTAAATAAAATATACAAAAAACACACCATACAATAAATAACATTTAAAAATAACAATACAAATAATTTATTGGAAATAATTTTGAAAACGTATTGCAATAACTCAAAGTAAAAAACAAAGCCTTTTGGAATTCACTCGGAACAGTAAAAAAAGATCTATTCTCTCGGCAATCAGATTAAGCGTGCGGATGCTGCGCGTTCGAGGTGCTTTATGAAGGTTGGTTCGCCCTTTTGGTACTGCCAATAGGACGCCTTCGTTTGTGCACTAAGTCTGCGGCCACATTCAGCCGCTAGTCCTCCAAAATACCTGGATGTTGGCTGCAAGTAGCGACGTAGTTCCTATATTTGTGTCGGATTGTACTGGGATTGGTCGAATCGTCTACTGGCCTTACTTCAGAGGGACATAGATCCGTTGTGACTATTGTTCCCACGGATTTCCAGTACGGGAAAAAGTATCGGTTAACATTATCACGCACGCAATGCACAAACGACAGGATTTAACACATTTTATTTTATTTATTTTATTTTATTTTTAAAGTTTTGGGAAAACTTACAGCTAAGTGGGAGCACAATAGTATAATGATAAATACATGCAGCCACACATACGTTGCTACATGTACCCTAATGGCCAATTACAAGTTTCCACAAATAATTTACAAAAATAGGTATGAAAAACAGCAAGTAGACGACAAAATACAATAATACAGATTACATAAACTTCATATGCTATACTATTTTGGTTTAAAGAAATTGTCATTTAGTAAGCGCTTAAGCTTAATCGTTGTGGTGTTAAATAAATCTAAATCAATATTTGCTTTAGCCAAGGAGTTGAACGAGCAACTTGCTCTGATCAAAAACATATTGTTATCGGCAAGGAATAGACGAGATCGAAGCGCGCCGCCCCGCTACGGTCACCGGTGAGTGCCACAGCGCCGATACGTAACTTCTACGATATTGGCACTCGCATCGTGCACTGACAGGGACCGCTGCGGGCGTGACGCATGAGACGCGTGCGGCGTGTTGCAGGTACCCGGCGCCGAAGGACGCGACGCACAAGGTGCGCGGGCGCAGCGACGTGCTGGAGCTGGTGTGCGGCGCCGGCGCGGTCGACCCCGAGCTGCTCACCGTGAAGACCTTCTACTTCTTCTTCTACTCGGCGTTCGGCTCGCTGTTCCCGCTGATGGGTGTCTACTTCAAACAGATGGGCATGAACGCGGGCCAGTGCGGCCTGCTTATCGGCACGCGGCCCTTCGTCGAGTTCCTCTCCGCGCCCTTCTGGGGCGGCCTCGCCGACCGCTGGCAGAAGGTACGTCGGACCGCCCTAGCTCGACGTGGAGGAACGGAGTCGGAAATATACAAAAACGTTTGCGGTGCAGGGTCGCACGCTGCTGCTGGCGTCGCTGGGCGCGTGGATCGTGTTCACGCTGCCGCTGAGCTGGGTGCAGCCGGGAGCGGTGTCGTGCGTGACGCCGCTCAACAGCACGGCGTACAACCTGACGGAGCCGCGCTACGACGACGACTGGCAGCCGGCGGCGCGCTCGTTCCGCGGGCCCGGCTCGCGCGCCGGCTCGCCGCTGCCCGTCTCCGACGCGCTCAACTACGACCCCGCCGCCAACGCCGACTGGGTCACGCCGCTGCACTCCTCCATCGTCTACCGCACGCCCGACATACAGAAGACCTTCTTCCTGCTGCTTCTGCTCGTCGTCATCGGCGAGTTCTTCAGCGCGCCCGCCATCACGCTCGCCGACTCCGCCGTCATCACGCTGCTGGGCGAGGACGCGGACCGGTGAGTGTCTCGTCCTCCCCGTCTCCCCGTCTCCCCGTCTCCCCGCCGTACCTCTGCCCCGGCGGCACTATCTGATCTGCACCGTCCGTCCCGTCGGCAGGTACGGGCACCAGCGAATGTTCGGCTCGCTCGGCTGGGGGCTGGCCATGTTCTTCGTGGGCATCGCGCTGGACCACAGCACGGCCTTCAGCTCGCACCCGTGCGGCGGCCCGCAGCGCTACGAAAAGAACTACACCATCTGCTTCGCCACCTTCTCCGTGCTCATGGGCGCGGCGCTCATCACCGCCACGCAGGTGCGCTCCCTCCCACTCCTCCTTTATGTCGCTCTGAACCGCGTAGTGACCCCGTGCGCCTCGTCGCTAGATCCGGTTCAAGTACGAGTTTGTGAGCATGGAGGCGGCGAGCGCGAGCGTGAACGCGAGCGTTGCGGCCGAGCCGACGCACGAGGAGCGCATGCAGCAGCAGCTGGCGGAGCAGCTGCAGCTGCCGGGGCTGGACACGAGCGCGCCCCCGCCCGCGCCGCAGCCGCCGCTCGAGCACGCCAAGGTACTGAGTCCCGCCCCGCCCCGCCCTGCCCCGCCCCGCCCTGTCCCGCCCCGCCCCGCCCCGCCCCGCCTGCCTGCCCGCCGCTGACGCCTTTCTCGCGCAGGTGTTCGCGCAGACGACGCGCGAGATGCCAGAATGGGTGACGGTGCTGCGCCAGTTCCAGAACGTGAAGGCGGCCTCCTTCCTGTTCGTCGCCTGGTTCATGGGCTTCGGCATCGGTCTCATCTTCACCTTCCTATTCTGGCATCTGCAGGTACGCGCTACACAAGCAGCTAAATGAATGTGTAAATGGTACATACACTATACTTTATTTATTTTTCACCTCTCTTGCTCAAAAAGTGTATCATAATAGTGTAGCTTAGCGGGCCTAAAACTCGAGTTTAATACCTCGGGCTAAAAAGTATTTTTTCTTTTTAATTTTTGTCTAAAATCATCAGCCCGTACAAAGCATTCGTTCTCTTACATAAAAACTCGACTGCTTGGTGCTCCGTCAATCTTTTTTTTTTTTCGAAAATAACTCGGTCTTGTCATCCTCCCTCGCTACGCTCGGGAGTATAACAACCTCGTATATAATGCGATGGTTTAGTCCCTTGTAAAACAATCTACTATTTTGCGATACTTTATATCACTGACCTCAATAATTACAAAACAGAATAAATAAATTATTGTTGACCTGACTTGAGTAATGTTCGGTGTCATTGCAGGACATCGGCGGTTCTCCGACGCTGTTCGGCGTGGCGTCCGTCATCAACCACATCTCGGAGATCTTCGCCTACTTCTTCAGCTTCAAGCTGATCACGCAGATGGGACACGTCAAGGTGAGTCGCACGCGAGCCGTCATGTCCCTAGCTACATGTAGAGGTGGGGACGTCTGGTCGGGGTGTGTCCGTGCTAGCGTGTGCGCGTGCCGCAGGTGCTGTGCCTGGGCCTGGCCGGCAACGTGGTGCGGTTCCTGTACATCTCGTACCTCGCGACGCCGTGGTGGGTGCTGCCATTCGAGTTCGTGCAGGGCGTGACGCACGCGGCCGTGTGGGCGGCGTGCTGCTCGTACATCGCGCACGGCGCGCCGCCCGGGCTGCGCTCGTCGGCGCAGGGCGTGCTGCAGGGGCTGCACCACGGGCTGGGCCGGGGCTGCGGCGCCGTGCTGGGCGGCGTGGCCGTGGCGCGCTACGGCACCACGCGCACGTTCGCCGGCTACGGCCTGCTCTGCGCCGTGGTGCTGGTCGCCTTCGCGTTCATCAACTTCCGCGACGGCGGCGGCGAGCTGCCCAGCGGCGGCGCGCAGGCGGACGAGGAGGCGCGCGCCGTGGCGGAGGCGGGCGTGCTGGCGCCGCACGGCGTGCCCTCCAACCCGCTGCCGCGCGCGCTCTCCTCCACGCGGCTGGCGGACGCGCACCACCACGACCAGTACGGGGCCACGCAGGTGAGTGTCCCGCGTGCGCTGGCCCTCGCCGGCGCCGGCGGCCGTCAGCTCGCGGCCCGCTCACCCCCGCCCGTGCTTGCAGAGCTACAGCGGCGCCGAGAGCCTGGGCGTGCCGGGCGCGGCGGGGCAGGCGGCGCCGCGCCCCGCCAACCCCTTCCTCTCGGAGCAGCCCGGCAGGTAGGCGCGCCCGCCGCCCCCCGCCCCCCGCGCCCCGCGCCCCACCGACCCAGCCCCGCGCACAGCGGACGTCATCTTCACTCTCGTCGTCTGTGGCCTAACGACACGCCTCGTCCAGGCGCGGACGTCGTCGTGCTCATCGAACCTCTCCTGTCCCACAGAGTACATTCCTGCTCAGACGTCATTTGTTTCTTACTTACATCTTCCCACATGTTCATTTTATAAATGTTTGTAAGTTTAAAGCTAATTCAATATTGTAGTAGATTGTATGTAATGTAGTGTAGTGTAGGACTATACTTAGTATTTATTGTCTAAAGACACTGTTTCCGCATCCGAATACTTAATCCAAAGCTTCATGTTTGTGATTGTGATAATTTTGAAAAGTTTACTATGAGTACTTGTAGCGCAAATAAAAACTATATATTTATACAGGGTGCTAAGTAATCACCCGGGTAGGTAACAGACAAATGAATAAATACTTAACTTAAGTTAGGGTTCTATAAAGTTGCTTCTTACTATTTGTTAATATTAATTTAATCTTATGAACCAAACTCTTAATATAAATGCAACTGTTCAGGTTACTCGATTAAGAACGAACTAATAACATAGTGTCACAGGATAATTAATAGTAGGTATGGCGTAGAGTCATCTCTCAAGGAGATACTACGAAAGGCGAATACCTACCACATTAAATGTAGAAATAGACAACATATTTACAACAAAATTTTAAAAAAAATTCTTGACCGCCATGGGTACATTTCGCATGTTATTTATAATACAGTGTAAGTAGGTAATCTATTTACAATAAAAATGTTATCTGGTGACAATAGCGCCCTACACACGTAAAGTTCGGACTGTGGGAAACAGCACGCGCCATTCCAACCCGCACTCCGAAACGTACGTGTTGATGCGCGGGGCTGACAGTCCGATCTGGCATGGCGAGGCAAAGGCAAATCTCACAGTTTTAACCGCGCATCACGTCAGTGATCAGTCCCAGATGCGCAGTCCCATCTTTACGTGTGCAGGGCGCTAATGTTCGTTCGTGCTTGCTTGGCTTCACCCTACCGATGTACGAGTACGTGTGTAGCTACTTACTTATGTACTGGCAGTTTCCAAACTAGGTAAGTGAATGTGCTTTGGGTGTTGTCTTATAAATGAATCCATGGAGCTGCTCCACGGTGGTGATAGGGGAACTTCTCAGTGCGACTCCATATATTTGTCTATTGAACTGTATTCTGTATTGTCCTTTCGTGTTTGTTGGGTCAATTAAACTTCATTCATATATTTCTACACAACGCACCCAACTGAGAATTCAAACCTGCACAATATAATAGGTACATACCTATATAATAGGAACATGTTCGTGCGTTCGTTCGTAAATCATTACATTAGTAAGTGATATTCGCCATTGGTCCTGAAGATGTCAGGTTTAGGTACGTACTGACTACTCCCTCCAGCCGCAGCACTCGTGGCGTGCCTAACTCCGCTATTCTTAGCAGATCGCCGTGGTTAAACAACACACCGCCCGATCACCACTTAGATGACCGCTTAGTTTCATTCAGATCTGAGCGCTTCCGTGCTTCGGAAGGCACGTGAAGATGTTAGTCCCGACTTTGACAGTCGTTATGCCATGTCGGAGGCCTTCGACTTCCTATAAACTCCGACACCAGAGTTGGCCCCAAGCTCATACGAAGAAGGAAGGAGGGAACCTCTAGCCTTCCTACGTAAAATAGGCACTTTTAAATAATCTTTAGATTTTTTTCAATTTAAAAAAATTGCACCAGTGAATATCTTCTTTTATACCTACATCTACATTTGGGATTCCGACGTTGTTTCGATGAACATTCTGTAATGGTTTGCTAAGATAAATGAAAGTAATTAGTCAGCAAGCTTCGGTACGCATCCTTCTCCTATACCCCAGCTCCAACAGTATTGAGATTGAGAGTATTTATTTATGTTTGTTTTGTCGTCCGATTGTATAATTGGCCACTTTATGATTGGACCACTCGAGCACTCATACCACGATATGCCCAATAGAAAATGAAGCAGGTCGTCGAGAGAAACCTATAAATACTGGGCACATCGTAGTTTACCTATTTTTATATAACGCCTTCAGTGGCGAACATTCCAGTTGTATCCAGAAATATTCAAGAAATGTGTGGTGTTCGTGCAACGGGACTCCTCGGAGACAGGAACTCAGAATACCACATAATACAAAAACACTTATTGTGAAAAGTGGATAAATCTATGATAGATAGGTATTATTGCATGTGCTATCGGTAGGTAGCTATTAACATTAAAACCTTAAATTTTAGTTCCTTCTAACCAAACGACTTTTTTTTTTTAAGGAAATGATAAATTATATATTTCCAGTAAAATAATATAAATATAGTACTAGCACAGTATAAAGACCTACTTTCATAGCAATAGTGTTCAGCATTAAAAAGGGTTGGGTAAAATTTTACCTCATTGAGGGCAACTACCACTACTACTTTTCTTGTTGTTTTTTTTTTTCAAAATAAACCAATAGTTTCCTTAAAAAAATACTTGTAATTACAAAAGAAAAAGTGGTTGCCCTCCAATGAGGGCAACCACCACCCCACAGGGGTGATACAATTATCACAGTACTATGAGTAATAATGCTGTGACTGAGTAATTTCATGATCTGGCCAGATACGGGTCGGACCGCGACATGTGCATGAACACAAACGAAACGCGATGTCATATCATGGTGTGATGAGTAGATATACTTATATTATATTATAATAATCCATTATATAAGTAATATGTATATATTGATATTGTATTGTATTCGCTATTCGCTATAAATAAGGCGAACTACTGAAAATTATTTCTATTTGTTTTTGCTGTTATACCTAAGTATTATTTTGAAGCCATAAAGGGAAGTTAATCATAAGAACCTATTACAGTGCAGAGAAGCAACATTATTTAACGTTGCTTTATATCGTCAACATATTTGTTAAGTTAGTTATCTTTCGTAAATGTAGTCGTGTTCATTAATTATTTTGTACATAATAAGTTTGTTAACGAAGGTGTGAACGATATAAACAAAGTGTTTGGGTAAGACTGAGCGTGGACTAGTGTCGTCGTGTCGGGAACGGGACACGTGCGGGCTCACGGCCGGCCGCGGCGCGCTGCTCGCTGCTGGCTGGCCGCTGCTGGCTGGCCGCTGCTGGCTGGCCGCTGCTGGCTGGCCGCTGCTGGCTGGACAGGCGCTCATTGTTGACGTTGTATCTAGTAGATATTCTATCCTCATAGCTGTTAATATATATTGTTGTACTTAATGTAAAGATATTTTCGGCGAGAGGCACCGGTTATATATTTTTGCACAGTCTCTATCCTATAGGCGGCCCTTCCCCCTCCCCCTCCCCCTCCCCCACCCCCGCTCTGAGCCCATGGAGGGGGGAGGACGGCACTCTATTCAAATATTTCAAATGAATGAATAAATGTTGAACTATACGATTATATGACTTTTAATTTTAGGTACTCGTTCCAAAATGAAACTAGGTATACGTTTTATTTACACCACTAATGTTTAATTTATTTTAATATTATTTTAAATGATTGTATACATTTATATATTAAAGTTAAGATAGGTACAAAATACTAAATCAAACTTATTTGAACATTTTGGCTAGCATAACATAGGAGTAACTTAATTCATAAAGTAATTTATTTATTACCTACAAAGAGAACTCTGTAGTTCTTTGGTTGTTTCATCTTTTTACTCATCAATGACAAATATCTAATGATGACGCAACCGTCGGGCTGCGTGTGACGTCATCGCGTGTCACTAGTCACCACTAGCTCAGGAGGGCTTCATGACACGTCAGCACGAGGGCGCTGGACGGTTCGAGCAGCAGGCAGTCGCGCGGTCGCGCACCGGTCAGTACGAGCTGCCGTCACAGTATGACGAGCTGCCGTCACAGTATGACGAGCTGCCGTCACAGTATGACGAGCTGCCGTCACAGTATGACGAGCTGCCGTCACAGTATGACGAGCTGCCGTCACAGTATGACGAGCTGCCGTCACAGTATGACGAGCTGCCGTCACAGTATGACGAGCTGCCGTCACAGTATGACGAGCCGGCCGTTCTTGAAGGCTGTCTTCAGCGGCGCCTTCTCGCTGTCCGTGCTAACGATGCTGTAACTGGACGTGAGATGCTATTATAATAATAATAATGCTGGACAGTATCACACAGCATCATGTAGCCCCAAACTAAGCAGAGCTTGTATTATGGGAACCACCACATCCCACCACCACCACATCAGCCTATATCAGTCCACTGCTGGACATTATTATTATTATGACACTTTATTCATTTTAAAACTCATCAAAAATACATTTTTTACTATAAAATTTAAAACATTATTAATCTACTATGTACAAAAATAATATAAAAAAACATTATAGTAAAAAATATATCCAAAATGGTGGACCACCGACCGCGGGGCAAGGCTCAAACGGTCAGTGGCTAGGGCTGCAGAGAGAGGAACCTCCGCACAATGCGTGCCGAGTCCAGGAGAGCCGCCTTCTGTATCTGACCCTTGATCCAGCTGCCTAGCGAGAGCCTCTTAAGGTATTGGTCAAGGCTCTTCGCTATAAGACCGTTCACTGAAACGACTATCGGAACGATAATTGTTGAGTCGACATCCCACATAGCGGTAATCTCGTGTGCCAAGTCAAGGTACTTGCTAAGCTTGTCCTTCTCGGCCTTCACGAGATTAGCGTCATGTGGAATGGTGATGTCAACAAGTATCGCCCGGCGTTCCGACCGGTCTACCAAGACGATATCAGGTTTATTCGCAAGAATAGTCCTGTCCGTGATGATAGAGCGGTCCCAGTAGAGCGTAGCACGACCATTTTCGAGAACCGGTACCGGTGCGTACTTATAGTACGGAACCTCTGGACCGACAAGGTCGTATTGGAGAGCAAGCTGCTGATGGATGATCTTTGCTACTTGGTTATGTCTGTGCAAGTATTCAGTGTTAGCGAGGTGCGAACAACCCGAAAGTATATGTCTGAGGGATTCACCGGGACGATGACAAGCTCTGCAAATGTCAACGGTTCCATCCTTCATGATATACTTTCGGTAGTTGTTCGTCTTTATTACCTCATCCATAATCGCACAGACAAAACCTTCGGTTTCCCCAAAGAGGTCACCGAAACGTAGCCAGTTCACGGATGCGAGTAGGTCTACATCAGGCCCTGTAAGGGCTTTGTAGAACCGTCCGTGCAGCTCCTTACTCTCCCATACAACCTTGCGGTCGAGGGCACTCAGCACCGTATGTTTGTGCCAGTTCTCCTTAGCCAGTGAGAGCGGGGTAAGGTTCTTGTCAACTGCTACGACATCACGATGCATCTCACTGTCGGCATGGAGGAAGTATTCTCTGAGCTTGCACACCTCGTGGTTATGGAGGGTCTTGGCATTTAAAAAGCCGCGGCCCCCACATTTCCGCGGGATGTACATCCTCATTACCGACGAGCGTGGATGTCGCATTCTATGTTTCGTAAGAAGTTGACGAACCTTACAGTCAAGGGCGTCAAGTTCAGTCTGAGTCCATTTCAATATGCCAAAAGTATAGATGAGCAGAGGCATAACCCAGCCGTTGAAGGCTCGAACCTTGTTACCACCCGACAAAAGACTATTGAGTACTTTAGTCAGGCGGCAAAAGAATCGCTCCTTCACCGACTGTTTTATGTCTCTGTCTACTATACCTAACGCTTCTGACATACCGAGATATTTGTATGTTTCGATATCGGAAAGAGATCTGAGGGATATCGTATCGGAAAGCTGTAAGTTTGTAGTATTTACAACTTTCCCCCGCCGTACTTGCATGACCGCACACTTCTCGACACCGAACTCCATGCTGATGGCACTGCTGAATATCTGTGTGATATTCAACAGAGTCAGCAGCTCTGGTTTTCTCGGCGCGAAAAGTTTGAGGTCATCCATGTACAGCAGGTGAGAAACGATACCACCCTCTCTCCGAAGTCGATAGCCTAGCCCTGAATCCTTTAGCAGAGTACTAAGAGGATTCAGTGCCAGGCAGAACCATAGGGGGCTCAGACTGTCGCCCTGGAAAATACCCCGCTCTATGCGAATCAGATCTTGCGGAGCAGAGGGATCCCGTCCGCTACCTGGATGACGAAGAACTGTGATCCACTGTCTCATGCATGTACCTAAGAAGGATCTCAAAGTTGCATCAATTTTATACAACTCTAAGATCCTCTCCAGCCATGTATGAGGCACCGAATCATAGGCCTTCTTGTAGTCTATCCATGCAGCGGAGAGGTTCCCCTTGCTGCGCCTGATCTGCTGGCTAATGGTCATGTCAATGAGGAGGAGCTCCTTAGTACCGCGGGACCCAACCCTACATCCATTCTGAGCAGGAGCCAAAATATTATTTGCAACTATGTGCGTATTAATTTTTACGGTCAGAATGGACGTAAGGAGCTTGTAGATGGTAGGTAAGCACGTTATGGGTCTGTAGTTCTTTGCTTCCGCGGTACTACCAGATTTGTGGAGCAGGAAGGTGACTCCAGTCGTCATGAAACTTGGCAGAGACCCAAGCTCGAGGGCTTCTTGAAATTGTGTGGCGAGTACAGAGTGTGAACATCTAAACCACTTCAGCCAGAAGTTATGCAACCCGTCCGGTCCAGGACTTTTCCAGTTATGGGCCGAACGGATTGCAAATCTGACATCTATGGGGGTAATCTCAACAGCCCCCATGGTTTCGATTGGTTCACACTCTCTACTCACCACATCCATCCAATCTCCCTCCGTGTGCTGGATGGGCACAGACCAGATGCTGCGCCAGAAATTATTCATGGTATCAGCATCCGGTACACGCCCGTCCATCACACATTGGTCAGGTTTCTCCCAGTTTCGGTACACCTTCCTCTGGTCACTTTGGAAGTTTCGATTCTGCCAATATCGGTCCACACGTTCTCGATACCTACGAATGCGACTCGCCCAAGCAGAGATTTTCTGCTTCAGAAAGTCAATGCGTTCTGTGACACATGCCATATAATCTCGGGGCCGAGTATCAGTCCCAGCAAAGGCCTGTGTTACAAAACGCATCACTCGAGGGCGGGTATTGCCCTCTCTGAAGCAACTTAGCTTTGCAATGAGGGTCCTGAATTTACCGATCCGCCGTTCGATCCGTACTTGCCAAGCTGGAATTTTGTCAACAGGTCGTGGTGCTCGCGTGGAGTTTGGGAACTTGACACGAGCAACACGACACGCCGCCACGGCTCCGCAGTAAAGGATCGAATGGGTATCGGCTAGTCCTTCGCTAGTCTCTAGATAAGGGACCAACAAAGGATTCAAGGCCTCCATTACAGCTAAGTTTCGTCTGTGAGTGGGCAAGCGAGGCAAACGCGGTCTTTCATCGAGAGGTGCGGACCGGTACGATAAAATCGCATCCTCCAAAGTCCTCCTCAATTGCTCATTTACCTGGTTTGTCACGCTGGTGATCTCGTAGTCGACGTCGTCAGCAGCGGCGTCCGGCTGCGTCGTTACCGGTATCAGAGTTGTCGTAACCGGCAGAGCGGCAGCCAGGACCCGCTGCGAGTGGTCAGCTACTTGATCACTTTCAGCGCGAAGCCGGTCAAGTACCGAATCATCCAACAATTTCAATCGTTGGATGGCTCGTACCTGATCCGATAGCCGTTGTGCAGTGACGGTAACAGCTGGTTCAAGCGTCAAAAACAGAGGCAGGATCCGGGTAAGGTACGCGGTGCGGTTGATTCCTCCCTCTGTAGCCCTATAGTATGCGCGCATGACATTTTTGTTTATGCCTTCGGTCCACTTCATGCGCCGCACTTTGCTGGTGGAGGCGGGGGTCGGACGCGGGGCAGACTGTCCCGCAGACCCCAAGCCGGCCGACAGCGGGGGCCGCCCACGCCGCACAGGTGGTCGCGGCGGCGGAGGCGACGGCGGCCTGCTCTCGTCGCTCGACGCGCTGGTGTCCGGGGGGGTGGCGAATACCTCATCCCCGGACGACGACGCGGAGCTTGACGGAACAGGCGCTGGTGATGGTGGGAGTGCATTTTTTGAAGCCGCTTTTGCTCTCGTTATCATTTTCGTATGATTTCAGTCATTGTGACATTTTGTTAGTTTTTGGTATTTGTAAGTTTTTATGAAATCCAAAATAGGTTGAAAACTTTGAACTATGGAGTTTGTGTATGGAAAAAACCAGGAAAAATATTATAAAATTAATTATTCGTAAAATATTTGATAGAAAGCGTGTGACAGCGGTGAAGTTTTTTTTTTTTTTATTATTATTATTATTATAGCCTTTATTGCTGAAAACCTTTTACATTTTTCCTTACACTAAATATAATCACTAAAACAAAACAGTTCAGGTCCTCAGCGTGTCCTGTGACACATAGGCCTCTTCCAGCAATTTCCATTCTGCTCTATTGAGCGCAATTCTGGGCCACGTAGCACCTCCAACTTTCTTTATATCATCCTCCCATCTTTTCCTCTGTCTGCCTCTTTTTCTTATTCCGTCTCTTGGTTGCCACTCTGTAATTATCTTTGTCCATTTCCCCTTAGTCTCCCTTGTCATGTGGCCAGTCCATCGCCATTTTAGTAGTTTGACTTTTTTAATTATGTCTTCCACCTTGGTCGCTAGTCTTATATCTTCTGCTCTCTTATGATCTTTTAGTGTAACATTCATCATGCTTCTTTCCATACCTCTTTGGCACGTCCGAAGTTTTCTATAGTGTTTCTGTGTTAGTGCCCATGTTTGCGAGGCGTATGTTAGGCAAGGAAGAATGCATATGTTAAACACTTTCTTTTTGGCAGCCATGGGGAAGTGTTTGTTTTTCATTATTTCTTTTAGTGACCAATATCTTCTCCATGCGCTAGCCACTCTTCTCTCTATTTCCAAGTCCGTTTGCTCTGTGAAGGCTATTTGCTGTCCCAAGTATGTATATGCTTTGACATATTCAATGTTTTCCTTGTCTATTGATACTAAAATCTCTTCTCTTCCCACTCTAGGTTTCTACAAACACTCTCTAAAACGGCTGAAAATAGTTTTGGGGATAGAGGGTCGCCTTGTCTTACTCCTCTTGCTATAGGAAACTCTTCTCCAATAGAATCAAGCTTTATTTGAGCTGTACTTTTAGCGTAGATATTTTTAATTATTCTTACGTATTTTTTAGGAACTCCTTGCTGTAGCAGTGTCTTCCACAGTGAGTTGTGCTCTATGGAATCGAATGCTTTACTATAATCCACAAATGCCATGTAGAGTGGCTTATTATATTCTTGGCATTTTTCGATTAGCTGTTTTAAAGCATGTATATGATCAACTGTTGAGTAACCAGATCTGAATCCTGCCTGTTCTACTGGTTGTTGTTCGTCTAGGGTTATCGATATTCTGTTGAGGATGATTTTGGAGAAAATTTTATAAATGTTAGACATAATGCTTATAGGTCGATAATTTTCTATTAAGTTCCTGTCTCCTTTCTTGTGTTAGAGAATTATTGTGCTTTTTGCCCATTGGGAGGGGATGTATTCCGTATTTAAAATGTCATTATAAAGTTCTGTAAGTTCTGATATGTTTTGGGATATCGTCATTTTTATCGTTTCGTTTGTAATAGAGTCATGTCCTGGTGCTTTTGCGTTTTTTTGTGATCTAACTGCAAGAGCTACTTCTGATTGTAAAATCCTAGGTATTGGTTCTTCTTCTGCCTTTTCAAGGTTAATTTCCTTTTGTTCGTGCCGTTCCCCTGAGTAGAGGTTCCTGTAGAATTCCGTTGCTGTTAAAAGTATGGCTTTCCTAGTGGTTTCTTGTTTTCCTGTTTTGTTTTTCATGTTGGGTATCCAATCTTTTTTCTCTGTAAGTTCTTTAAGAGCTCTTTTCACCCCTCCTGTTTTCTGAATATGGTATTTTATTACTTCGATTCTTTTTAAGGTTCTGTCTTTTTTTAAGTTCTTACTAATTTTTTTACTTAGGTTCGATATTTCTTTGAGAGTTTTCCCGTCTTTCCTGCGTTTTAGAAGCTGTCGCCTTTCTTGAATCAGCAGAAGCGTTTCTGATCTTATGTAGGATATTTTTGTCTTGGAGGTAGATTTAAATGAGCCATACATCTTATTTATTTTATGTTCGTATTTTTGTTGTATTTCATTTTTGTTCCTTTTATCCATGTTTTCGTCCCGATGAGCTGTCGTTAGAAAGTTTAAGTTCGTATATTTCTTTCTACTTCTTTTGTTTTCCGTGGTGCGTAGTGCTCCTCTAACCATACGATGATTGGTGTTGAAGTTCAGTTGGTTTATTATACTACAATCTTGAAAAGCTCTGGTATTGTTTGTTGCTATATAGTCTATTTCATTTCTAAACGAGCCATCCGGTGACAGCCAGGTCCATTTCTTTTCAATGTTTTTCTTGAAGATGCTGTTGATGAAAGTCAAATTGTTTTCATGTGCCATTGTGATCATTCTCATTCCGTTTCTGCTTCTCTTACCGGATCCGAATTTTCCAATTACTTTTTCTTCTCCGGCTCTTTGTGCTCCAATTCTCCCATTGAAATCTCCCATAACTATGACATTTTTGTGGGTATCCTGTAGGGTCAGTGACAGTTTTTCGTAAAATTCATCTTTTGTACTTTCATCTGCTTGCTCGGTGGGGGCATAAACCTGGATAATGGACCATTTGTTTTTATAGCCTGGAAATTGTATATTGAGGACGGCTATCCTTTCGGAAATTCCTTTAAATTCGTCTATGTTTTTCTCGAGGTATTTTTTTACTATAAAACCTACTCCATGGCTGCCTTTAGTTTCTCCTTTATAGTGAAGGATGTAGTCGCCATAATCCTCAATAGCTTCTCCTATTCTTCTTACTTCGCTGAGCCCAACAATATCCCATTTTATTTTTGACAAAGCAAGCTCTAGTTCTATGAGTTTTTCATTGGTCCTCAGCGACAGGCAATTCAAAGTGGCTATATAATATATATTATGCTTGTCAGGTCTTCGGATAATGGTTTTATCATATTGATTGCTATTATTAGTATTTTTATTTTTGGTGTTAATGTTTTTGTTTTTGTTTTTATTTTTAGTGTTTGCTGGAAGGTTGAGGTCTTTATCCCCCTCGATGACCAGCCGGCTTGGGGGAGGATCGGTTTTTTCATTTGTTTGGTTATATTTTTTGTTAGTTTGGTTTTCCGGTTCTTCTAAGTGCTTTGGTTGCTATGCTTTATTTAAATCTGAGGTGGAGTGTGCTCTGTTTCTAAACATATGGTTGAAAGCGTTGGTTCTATTCTTCTTCTGCTGAGAGACACTGGCAACGCTGAAAAGTGTATTAGGAGATGTAGACGCTCCTCTTTTTCCCTTCTC
The DNA here is from genome assembly GCA_951804965.1 of Horisme vitalbata. Classification (NCBI taxonomy): domain Eukaryota; kingdom Metazoa; phylum Arthropoda; class Insecta; order Lepidoptera; family Geometridae; genus Horisme; species Horisme vitalbata. Next base: position 19,028,788 of record OX638101.1, on the reverse strand, counting down.
AGTATTGGTGCCTGATTCCTCTTTCACTATAAGTTTGTCGTATTTCATGTAAGCTATATGCCCCTTTTTCCTTTCTTCCTGTAATTGTGGTAAAAGTTCCCTTCTTTTTTCTAGAACTTCCTTGGTAAAATCTTCTTTTACATTAATATTCTTCGGTAATTTTTTCTTGTTTCTCAAAATCTCGTTCCTCTTCCATGTACTCACCAAGCTGAGTAGGATTGGGCGTGTTTTTCCTCTTTCCGTGCCAATACGAAAGATTTTGTTGATATCACGTTTTTCAAATTCCACTCCTATATCTTTCATAATTCTTTCGATAGTGTCAAATATGTTCTCACGTCCGGGATTTTCTTCTATGCCATATATTATTAAGTTTCTCTCCCTTTTTTCGATGTCCAAATGTTTAATTCTCTCATTTAATTTCTGAACTTCGTTTTTTAGAGTGGTATTTTCATGAATAATGGGCTTCAGTTTATTCTCTATCTCCTTCAAAACAGATTCTGTGATTGAGACAGTAAGTGTATTAGTTAGAGTTGTAGTTTGTTTTTCCATTTCACCTTTTAGTTTTGTGAATAACAACTGCAATTGGTCCTCCATTTTAGGTTTAGGTGGAAACACTATTTGTTTTCGACGGTTTTTCGGTGAGCGCTATGGCAATACTGTTTGCTGCTGAACGAAACGTAGAATTGATGTCTGCAGGTTGGTAGTACTGTGACAGATGCTTCACAATGTCAAATCCGACAGATGTCAACAACACAACAAATTAGTTTTTGAGGTTATTATGACGATGATAATTCCACTGTTTTTGAGTCGAAAAACACAGATTACTTTGAGTCTATTACGAAATCACTTGTGTCTAGTCCTTAACTTGCGAATCACAACAACAGTGCACAGTTTTTGAGAAAATTCAATGTTTATTATATTTTTTTGTGGGGAGTGAACTTCAGAGCAACTTTACGGTACAAACACCGGAACCGGAAGCTTGCTGGACATAGGCCTCCCCTAATAAAGGGGGATATACCCATAATCCCCACGCTGGGCATGCGGGTTGGGGATCGCAGGGCACAGCTTCTCGCACCACCGACGCTGCTGCTCGTCAGTGGCCAGGGGATTTAGCTGTGCCGATGTAGGCTGTGTTATGCCGCAATCAGCCGGCCGCCAGAGCCCCGTTCGTTGTTTAGCATGGTGCACCACGTGCAGGTGGGGTTGGCTTGGGTTCCGAAGATAGGGGTTGGAACCCTGTACACCCCTGAACCACTGATGGGAACCACATGACTGATAAACTACATAGATACATTTTTTTGTAAATACATACCTATTATACATAGAAAATACACCCAGACCCCAAACAAATATTTGCAGAACGTAGAAACATTTGTTTCGCGGCGGGAATCGAACCCGCTACCTTCTGCGTCTCAGGTGAGCCTTCGCGCACTGCGCCACGGAGGCCGTCGATTGAACGCCAACACGTCTTCGCCACCACCTCACGAGATACTGTAGGGGAGAGCGGGGCAAGACGGGGTAGCCGTTTTTTCTCGCAAACTAATCAACCAATCACAATTGTTGTCACGCATGAATACGCGTTGCCGTGATGCCATTTAGTCTAAACAGTAACCGAGTAGCAAACACAAGAAATACTTTTTATTTCCTAAAAAACCTGTTTTTGCCGATTTGCTTCTCTGTTTTGTATTTATCTGCGAATGTGTTTATGATGTGAACAACAGCCGTTCTGGCTCAAAATTATCCAAATATGTCTATGATCAGTCTCACAGATAATAACTTGTCGCGGTGCGGTGCACAGTTTGTAAAAAATATTTTTTGAAATCATTTTGGCATTCAATACAAGTAAATGGTTTTCCCATCCATTGGTAAAACCTCTAGCTTGACTAAGAATTGTGAAAAACCACTAAAATTATATATATTAAAAACAAGATCGGTTAAGAGCGAGTTGACTCGTCCACCGCGGGTGACGTCAATGGTGTGCGATACTAATTAGTAAGGTTTCTTCGTAATTACAATCTGCACGTCCTATAGTAAAATAGAAACCGGCATTAGAATGGGCAAATTAGGCCCTACGGGTAAGGTGGGGTATTTGATTTTTTTTTGTTTTGTAGAAGAGTAATTATATGGCAAATATTATTTTTGAGTACTAAAATAGTTAGACCGATTACCTAACTACAGAGTACCATTAAATATTATGAAGAAACTATAACAGATTTATTTTATAGCACTTCAAACGTTGAGGGCCTCGTCTTGCCCGGCCCTCCCCTACGTGCACAGTGCTGCTACTGACCAATCTAAATGTATCTCGAGAGGCCTAACGCATTAACATCGTAGCTCATCATCCTGTATCGCTGCGGTCGCTCGTCGGCGTAGGCACAGGTACCTGATGGAGTCTCCGTGCGGCGGCGGCACGACGCGGGCGCGGGGCGGGCGCGGGGCGCGCGCACTCAGCAGCGCGAGCAGCACGGCGGCCGGCTGCAGCAGCGCCGTCAGCAGCGCCGCCGCTCCCGCCACGTACCCGTTCCACGGCGCGTCCGCCTCCGCCTCCTGACACACCACGACGCACACCGTCAACCACCTCATGTCGCTCACAGGCCGCTCTCTACATGCCGAAAGGATAGGGTGTTACCTCGATGATGTCGTTGATATGGTCGGGCAGCGGGTGGTACTTGGCGAGGAAGGCGAACAGCGGGCGCAGCAGGTCGCGCAGCTCGAGCAGCTCGCGCGCCAGCTCCGCGTGCGGCGAGCGCAGCCACGCCGCCAGCTGGCACGCCACCCACGCCGCCCACGCCGCCGCGCCCAGCACCAGCGCCGTCTGCAGCACCGCGTACTGCACGCGACACCACATCCAATTCAAACTTTACAAGAAAATAATGCTTCTTGTCATCACGGTATCGCTCTACCGCCATTTCCTTTCCTGTGCAGCAAATACCACGTGCGCCAGTAGTATGTGAGTACTCGTAAAGTCCTTACAACGTAACAGAATCGCCTCAGGTTTTGCAGATGTCCATGGGCGGGGCGGTCCACTTTCATGAGACGGACCGTCCTCTAATTTGAGTGCCAACATCAATATAAAAAAAGTTTCAAAAAATTGCTTATTTTAAATGGGACTGCTTTGAAAATGGTTAAGCATTTCAAATACTTAGGACACATTGTAAGCGATAATAATCTTAGTGATGAGCTAGATATTGAAAGGGAACGTAGGGCGTTGACCGTGAGAGCTAATATGTTGGTACGTAGGTTTTCTCGTTGCTCGAAAGAGGTTAAAATCACTTTGTTCAAATCGTTCTGCCAAACATTTTACACGAGTAGCCTTTGGACCACATACACAAAGAAATCGGTAAACACCCTTCGTGTGCAGTATAATAATGCCTTTAGGATGTTGTTGGGGCTCCCGCGGTTCTGTAGCGCCTCTGGCATGTTCGCCGAGGCACGCACTGACGGGTTCCACGCCTGTATGCGGAAGAAAGTCGCGTCGCTTATGACCAGAATGCGCGCGAGTACCAACACCATCCTAATGACGATAGCAGATAAATGGGATAGCCCCTTCTTCAAACACTGTGTTCGGATAATGATGGCGTAGAATTCTATACTATCATTGTACGAACACAGTGTAAACTAATTTCTTATACATTCATGTGCATATTGTTACTAATATTATTTTTAAGTCTACTATAATTGCTACTAACTACTATGGATCTATTGTTGTCTGAAATAAACGAATTAGTATTATTATTATGACACTTTATTTAATTGTAAACTCGTCTAAAATACATTTTTTACTATGATACTTAATACTACTTATGTACATAAATAAATATCAAAAACATTATAGTACAAAATGTATCAAAACGGTAGACCATCGACCGCGGGGCAGGGCTCAAACGGTCGGTGGCTAGGGCTGCAGAGAGAGGAACCTCCGCACAATGCGTGCCGAGTCCAGGAGAGCCGCCTTCTGTATCTGACCCTTTATCCAGCTGCCTAGCGAGAGCCTCTTAAGATATTGGTCAAGGCTCTTCGCTATCAGACCGTTCACTGAAACGACTATCGGAACGATAATTGTTGAGTCGACATCCCACATAGCGGTAATCTCGTGGGCTAAGTCAAGGTACTTGCTAAGCTTGTCCTTCTCGGCCTTCACGAGATTAGCATCGTGTGGGATGGTGATGTCAACAAGTATCGCCCGGCGTTCCGACCGGTCTACCAGGACGATATCAGGTTTATTCGCTAGAATAGTCCTGTCCGTGATGATAGAGCGGTCCCAGTAGAGCGTAGCACGACCATTTTCGAGAACCGGTACCGGTGCGTACTTATAGTACGGAACCTCTGGACCGACAAGGTCGTATTGGAGAGCAAGCTGCTGATGGATGATCTTGGCTACTTGATTGTGTCTGTGCAAGTATTCAGTGTTAGCGACGTGCGAGCAACCCGAAAGTATATGTCTGAGGGATTCACCGGGACGATGACAAGCTCTGCAAATGTCAACGGTTCCATCCTTCATGATATACTTTCGGTAGTTGTTCGTCTTTATTACCTTATCCATAATCGCACAGATAAAACCTTCGGTTTCCCCAAAGAGGTCTCCGAAACGTAGCCAGTTCACGGTTTCGAGTAGGTCTACATCAGGCCCTGTAAGGGCTTTGTAGAAGTCGTCCGTGCAGCTCCTTACTCTCCCATACAACCTTGCGGTCGAGGGCACTCCGCACCATAGGTTTGTGCCAGTTCTCCTTAGCCAGTGAGAGCGGGGTAAGGTTCTTGTCAACTGCTACGACATCACGATGCATCTCACTGTCGGCATGGAGGAAGTATTCTCTGAGCTTGCACACCTCGTGGTTATGGAGGGTCTTGGCATTTAAAAATCCCCGACCCCCACATTTCCGCGGGATGTACATCCTAATCACCGACGAACGTGGATGTCGCATTCTGTGTGTCGTAAGAAGTTGACGAACCTTACAGTCAAGGGCGTCAAGTTCAGTTTTTTTTTATGACACTTTATTCATTTTAAAACTCATAAAAAATACATTTTTTACTATAAAATTTAATTATTTATTAATTATTATTATTATTATTGCAAATTCTGTTTCATGGAGTTGTCCACATAAAGCAGTGTTAAGGCAGAGAAGGTAGTATGAGTGTGTGTGGGTGCGAGTCGGTGGGTGTGTGGGTACCGTGATGAGCATGGCGCGTGCGGCGTTAGGGCGGGGCGCGCGCAGGGCGAGCGCGGCGGCGGCGAGGTGCGCCAGCGCGAGCAGCGCGCCGCCCGCCGCCGCCAGCGCGCCGCACGCCGCGCGGTACTCGCCCGGGAACAGCGCCCGCAGCGCCACGTACGTGCTCGGGTCCCACTTCAGCCGCGCCGCCGTCGCCAGGCACGCGCCGCTCGACACCTTCGCAGTACAACAACACAAGCCCTGTCAGCACTGACATCACCGCCGCGATCACCTATCCGATTGCGGTGAATCATATCCTGATGTTGATATGGTTATTTATTTTTTTAACTTTTCCATGGACGGTTTTGAATCGAGTGCGGCACAAAACAAAACAAAGAGAACGAATCGAAAAGTATGATCAAACTTTTGTAAATAAGGGGATATAAAAAAAGTAGAGAAGTGACGCACGCAGAGGAGCAGGTTGACATGTAGAAGCAGCGCGGGCGCCAGACGCGCGCAGCACCCCATGGCTCCGGGGGACGGCTCAGGGCCGGACGCGGCCGCCGGAAACCAGGCGCATGCTCGGGACAAGCTGCAACACGCCGCTACTCCACACGATACACTCGCGCTGTGGCCCGCTCACGCTCACTCACTGTGCCGCGGCGGCGCGGCGGCGGCTACGATCGAACTGTTATCACTCTTATCACTGATAAGTGATAACACGAATGTGATACGGTGCAGGCACTTATACCTCAAACTTACTTAAATAGGTCACTCCCCTTGCTCGGCTGTGAATCATCTTTACTAGGTATATACTTAGGTATTGTACACGTATAGGTACTTTACTCACACTGCTTAAATAAATACCAATACTGCATAGTATTGTCTAAACATTACTTTAAAGGTAATGCACTCTTCTTCTCTATTATAACGAAATCGTAAATCTGTTATAGGTACATCTGTAATAAAAATCATAGCTATTTGTCTAACGGTCAGATTAGTTATTCTAATTATTTCTTATCCGTTATTATTATTATTCATCATCATCATCATCCGCAGCCCGATTTCACCCACTGCTGAGTATAGGCCTCCCTTTGCTCCTGCCACTTGCCACGGTCTATTATTATTATTATTATTTCTTATTATTTCTATACCTAGGCCGACGATAATTATTCGATCTGCGAAAGGCTGCTGGTAGAGGCTGGATGCATCGAGCTCAGGACAGGGCGCAATGGTGCTCATTAGGGGAGGCCTATGTCCAGCAGTGGACTCAGACTGATGATGATGATGATTATTATTATTATTATTATTTCTTAATAAACTATGATCAGTGTTGGTTTTCCATCACAAAATAAGTAAATTAATGATTGTTACTTATATTTTTTTTCCCTAAGAGCTAACGTATGTTATGTCAAATGGATATTAAAAATCGCTAATGGAATTTATCTATGCCGACTAGACCATTTTAGCACAGGGGAGGGATGAATGGAGAGAGTAGGGGGAGGCTTTTACCCAGCTGTGGGATAAGTGAGGGCTCATAAATAATAACAATAATATTTTTTAAGATTGTTCCTATGCTTCTGTTAGTGCATAGTTCCTTTGGACTTTGGAAGTTTATATATTACCTGACCTAACCTTTCAACTTACCACTCTTCCCAGGAGGAAGATCAAGGGCACTCTACCCAACTCTAGCCTCGGGTTCTTTCCTTAATAACTCCTCTATTCGTTCTCTTAACCTAAATGTATGTATAGTGCACATACCTAGTAGCTACATTATCGTATTAGAAGATAAGAAAGGAAAAGAGCAGGAAATCAATCGAATACTAGTAGTTCTGCGAACAGAAGACCTTGACCACAAACTGTTTGGCAACAATTAATATACCGCTTACTATGGAAATAACAATGTCAATTTAGAATCCTATTATTAATATATGTACTTATCTATCGAATTTAAGAAAAATCTGACTGCGGATGTGGGTTACCAAATCTCATAAAATAATCTCAGGTAAGTAGTACTAAGTCTTAGAAGTTAAATGTTTAAAGCTGGCGGGCCACAGCTAACCTCTCTGGAGCCTTTACTTTTGAAGCTACTTTACACCTAACAAAATCCGTTCACAAAAATGTTCGGCGGGACCTAACCACTTGGCAAGTAATGGCAGACAGTGCAACCAAGGGGATTTATTTCGTGCTAGCGGTGCACAGTAGCGCCACGTAGTGACCATAATGTAAAATAACTAGCATTAAATATAACCCGGGTACTTCATCAATCCCTACCTACTTATTACTTAGAAGGCCGATTCAATCGGTACTTCGGTAGAAGTGTCACTAAAATTGAGCAATTTACTGCAGTTTGAGGAACTAATCTGCTCATCACACCGGAGATCCTTATCAGATCTTTACCATAGAATATTTATGTCGTTGGGGATTTTTGATTAGAAGGGTACCTACTTCTTTCAAAAAGGAGGCTACTGGATAACTACGCCCTATGAGATCCATTTTCGATTATATATATCATACCTACCTTTTTTCCCCTTTTTGAAAGAAGTAGGTACCCTTCTAATCAAAAATCCCCAACGACATAAATATTCTATTAAGTCGTTAAACCTGTATACTACCTAAACTACCAAGTTTAGTCCAGATCGGATGTAAAATACGACCTGTCATTCATATATATATATGTATACCTACTGTTACTATCTCAATGCAATGTGTAATACCAACACGACAAACTGACAGAGGAAAGCAAATTTTGCCAGACTTGAAGCAGAGACGCTTCGCTAGCTCGGTCAGTTATAAATGCGTAAGATCGCTAAGCCTTCACGGACTGATTTCATCGTTTGATAATTAGATTAAGAAGATAGAACCTAGGCTACTTAACCTTTCAGCCGGGATGCTACCACACGCAAAGCAGCGTCTGCAATTTTTTCTTATTGTATAATGTTTCAACACGGAGCAAATAACAAAAATTGTGTGAAAAAAAGAACATTTTATGAAAAATATCACTTTATTGCTTTTAATTTTTACGTGCTAGATAATCAATTTAACATCTAATAAAGAATAAAGCAACAATGCGCGCTCTCCCGCGCACTGTCGCCGCGGCGTCGGTCGGTCGTTCAGTCGACGCACGGACGCAAGCGTGATGCCGTAGCTCTCCTGCTACGTGACGTAAACCAACGTATCGCTCAGCGGACAACGACGTAGCATCTTGTGCTACGCCACTAATGCTACGCCACGTAGCACGCGAGGCTACGAAACTTATCCGCCTCGTAGAAAATTACGTAGCATACAATTCTACGTCAACAGCATCGTTCGCGTTGCGTTACGCATCACACGTAGCGTTGTCCGCGCATGCTACGCAATATAGGAGTGCGGTACGCTCCGTAGTCTGTGGTATAGAGAGCGAACGAATTGGCTCGCCCGTGCGTTCGTTACGACCGCGCCTGTGCGTATCGCATTTCATTATTGTCTAGTTAGAGAGTGAACATTTCCTCGTACGAGTAAACATTAGGTCTAGGATATTAATAAAGTCAAGTCATCTCATCTCCGAGTGCCACGTTGGAGTGTATCACCACTCATTGTAAGAATAAACCGATCTAACATTAAATATCATATCTGACCACAGTATTCTAAGCGATGTGAACGCTTTTGCGCGCAACCTACGTTGTTTAACGCGATAATCTATAATATATTTTCCTCTTAACTGTGAAGGTAGACAGGCACAGCTACAAGCATAGCCTCAGTATCTTATCAAATTTATAACCTCCTACTGTCGAACAGTCGGCCACGGCTACGTCCGTATCCGTAGTGAATAGATTAGTAAGTAGTAAGTATTACATCTAACAACTTAACAATATTTGGCACTAAACGGTCGAGCCACAGGCTGGCAATGCCTCGTGTCAATAATGGCTCTGTGGCCCTGAGGCTCGATCACGAACACTAACGGAAAAGTAATCGTATCGCAGACGTCACATTTCGGCCAATGAGAAAACGTCGATTGGAAAGAAGGCTTTGTCATTGGTCAAATATTTCCATACGCTTACGATACGTCACGCTTAAGGGCTCTCTCTCGGCGCAGGTTCGTGCGCGTGCGCTCGACACGCAACGTCTTATTTGCAACGACACGCCGAGCCGCCGACAGTGCAGCACGCCGCGGGGCGGCACCAGTCGGCCCTCGCACTACATTCTCAGCAACAGGAGCGAGAGCAGCACCACTTACTGCGCTATCTCCTTTGTTATACCTACATAAGTAATGTACATGATGGCCACGTAAACAGTAGCAATATTTGAACACAATTGCGAACGGGCTTCTTAAAATATATAGGAAGTAATTCCAAGCCAATATCAAATATCAATATCATTTCATCCATCCAATTTTCAATCCACAGGGCAATCAGGGATATTATTATTTAATTAGGGCTCGTTCTGCTCGCTCTCGATCAGGTCTTGACTGAAAATCAGTGTTTTTACTTGAAAGCAAAAAATTTCACTGAGGCAAGGCCTTTTTGTCTTGCTGCAGCACACACAAACTTACTTATAAGTTCATAATTTCTATGGACTTAGGTACTTTGAAATGTTTGTGTTTCTTTCTTTCTATTAATGTTATTTTTTGAGCTTATATCTTGTTATTGTAAATTGTGTGCCTGTAGTGACAAATAAATGATTTATCTATCTATATATCTATATTAGATATATATTATCTATCTATATATCTATATTGAAACGTATTTGAAATAAAAACTACTCCGTCAGCGTAAAAATAATACTTATTTCTTATTTTTTTATTGTTTTTTGTCGTATCTCCTTGATTTCCTTAAATATTGATACTGTTTACCAGGGTTGACATGATTTAAATCGCGATTAAAATCAAGTGTTTTTTTAAATAAAAATCAATTATTTTAATCAATACTTCTGAACCCGACTGCGTCAGAAGGTGGGTAATGTGTTTCGAGCGTATGTATGTATGTATGTATGTCAATTTCTTTGGCTCGCCCGACAGCCCAAACGGCTGGACGAATTTTAGCTTCCGAGGTGTCGTTAGATTCGTCTTCATCGTGAGAGTGACACTGGGTACATCGATATTATAATAGCAGCCGAGTTTTTAAAATTTTGAAATAATTCACTTGTTACTGCGACAAAATCAGCCAAAATGTGCAAAGGGACTTTCCCCGACATAAACTACGGTACGCACACACGTGTCCATGTATAACTGGCTTCCAAATTAAACAAGATCAGAATGTAAAAAAAATCCAATTTAAATCATAGAAATTAGATTTTTTTGATTATTTTTATCAACCCTGCTTACGTTGTTATCCTGTCTTGTTGTCGCCATTTTAGAATAGTTGTGAGCTGATGGCGTCAGCCAGGCAGAGCCACGGCCAGTGTACAGTACAGTGTACAGTATAGTGTACAGTGTACAGTATAGTGTACAGTGTACAGTGTACAGTATAGTGTACAGTGTACAGTATAGTGTACAGTGTACAGTGTACAGTGTACAGTATAGTGTACAGTGTACAGTATAGTGTACAGTGTACTCCGAGTAGCCGAGCTGCGCCCGCGACTCGCGACGTGTCGGCGTCATGAGCGGCTCTCTCTCTCTCTCTCTCTCTCTCTGTCTCTCTGTCTCTCTACCTCTGCACATGCCTACTCCACACACATAAGTAGTTAAGGTGCGGCTGTCTCCGTAACTACAGAGTCAACAAATTACCGCTCGCACAAACAGCATGGCTAAATACTTTTAACACTTAGGTATAGTAAAAATAACATAATATTAAAATGAGTAAATAGTTCTCTATTAATATTTGATATGGGCCTATATTATATTATTCACCTAATATTAACTTTGTAAACTTAAGTGCTACGGATCATAACAACTACACCCGCTAAACAATATGGCAGTCTGGTTTCGTTAGTATTCAAGTACTTAATCGTAACTAGAGGAATGGAAATGTCGAGTGTTGAATCGAGTCGAGTCGAGTCGAGTCGAGTCGAGTCGAGTACTTGACCCGCAGGCTATCCTCGGGGCCTGCTGGCACTGGCAGCACCTCACCCACACGGACACCACGAATAGGAACGTATCACGTACACATTGGAAATATTACGCCATGTATACATACTTCAACTTAATTACAGTTATAACATTTTGATCGGTAAGTAGGTTTCTAACTACGATAAAAGAAATACAAAAATAAAATAATTACCTAACCAAGAAAGTCTTAATACCTAAATGATTCCTATACGAGATTTTTTTCATAGGTGATCAATAGATCATTTCTATTTGTGCTCGACTGACGGATCACAAACTGCCGTCGAACTAGGTACAGGCTGATTCAAGCTTCGTCGGCCAAAAAATTTCTAATGCCAGAATTAGTACACATCGAATCATTCAAAATAATAAATTCGTGTGAACCGTAACGATTGAACCACCTTGTAGATGAACGGAGCTCACCGCAGTGCGCATTCTGTACGGCCCCAGCTGCGGGGGGAATCCCCCGCACTCCTATCTACGTCACATAACAAGCTCGACAGGACACGATCGTCGTACGTCAACAGAACAACATCAGCAACGGGATGGTCCAGGGCCAGGCTCCAGGGCCGCTCACAGCTCCTCGCAGGCGTGCGCGTGCAGGATGAGCAGCGCGGGCGGGGGCGGGGGCGGGGGGGCGCGCGGCAAGGGGGGGGCGGAGGCGCGCGTCGCCACGAACTGCGCCTGCACCGCCTGCCACGCCGCGTCGCGTCCCGCCGCGCCCGCGCCGCGCCGCGACACACGTCCGCGCCTGCGCTGCCCCGCGCCTCGCTGCTGCGCGCGGCGCGGCGGCGGAGGCGGAGGCGGCGGCGGCGGTCGAATCGCCCCGCCCCTCGCGTCCTGCAAGCGATCAAGAGAACGGATTAAAGCAGTGTTCCCAGCGGCTGCGCCCCGGCGGGCCGGGCGCGTCGTGCGGCGCCCTCACCTGCTAGAAAATCTTGTCGAGTATGGTGTACATGCGCAGGTTGGCGTTCTTGCGCCAGCCGGGCGCGCGCGCGATGGGCGCCGACTCCGCGCCGTCGCTGTCGTCGTCGGCGGAGGAGCCGCCCGCGCCCCCCTCCCCCACCCCCACCCCCGCGCCCGCCTTCTCCGCGACACCCGGCGGCTGCTGCGAGGCCGCGCCGCGACGCGCCAGGCGACGCGCCATCACGAAAGCTGCTATCTGAAAAATTACCATTCACGATCTAAAAAAGTTGCGGTGATCCGCCATTCTATTTCTATAATTTTCGGGAAAATATGTAATGAATACTGAAAACTTGAACCATATTATGGACATAAAATATTCTGGATAACCAGAATTTTAAATTGCCTAACCAGTTCTGGCGAGTTTATTTAACGCGTTGAGTACTGAAAACACATAAACTCTTTGACGACCTCTGTGGCGCAGTGGGCGAAGGCCAGCTTTGACGCAGAAGGTTACGGCTTCGATTCCCGCTGCGGGACAAATTTTTGCATGTTCTGCAGATATTTGTCTCGGGTCTGAGTGTTTTCTAAGTATGATATGTATGTATTTACAAAAAAAAATGTATCTATTTAGTATATCAATCATGTGGTTCCCATAATACAAGCTCTGTTTAGTTTGGGGCTACATGATGCTGTGTGATAGTGTCCAGCGTTATTTAAAAAAAAAACTCTCGATGCAGAACCGCTCGCCCTCCTCGGACATGGCGCCTGCAACCTACCCTATTGCTATAGATGTTGATATTGCTCAGCGACTACAGCTGCAATATCCAAGGACACAAACAGACAACAACACCTAATACTTGTTATAATAGCATTGTGGTTTCGCGCTTCTGGAGGCGAAACCACGATGCTACTATCCCACATGTCATATATCGAGCACCCACCTGAAGGAACATTCCGAACACCCCGAAGATGATGATAACGTAGACGTTGTTCGGCGCCTCGTGCTCCACCTCCTGAAACAGCAACGATGACCGGTCAAGCGCGAGCCGCCCTCCGCCGACCGGCAGCAGCAGTCCGACGGCGTCAGGCGCTCACCTCGATCATCTCGAGGAGCGGCTGCGCGACGTCCCGGTAGCGCTCGACGGCGAGCAGCGCCGGCTTGAGGTCGTGCAGCAGGTCGATGGCGCGGCGCGCCAGCTCCGCCTGCGGCGAGGAGCGCCACCACGCCGCCAGCGAGGCGCCCATCCAGGCGCCGTAGCAGAGCTCGCTGAGCGCCAGGCACGCCACGCCGCCGCAGTAGAGATGCAGACAGCGCGCGCGCGGCCGGCGCCGGTCGGCCGCCGCCGCCGCCGCCGCCGCCAGGTACACCAGCGCCGCCAGCCACAGCCCGCTGGCCGCCACGTACGCCGCCGACACGCGGTACTGCGCCGCGCACAGGAACCGGAACCACGTGTACGTGCTCGGGTCCCACGCCAGCCGCGCCGCCGTCGCCAGCAGCGCGCCGCTGTACATCTGCGCACACAACATCAACATGCCGATTGACAACCATTTCACTTTCTTCCTCATACCTGCTCCAACTCTGATTGATTGACTGATTGTCGTATTTCATGAGGCCGTCCGAAGGCTTTCGACAACAGCCGTACAGCCTAACGGCTGACTACCAAGCCAACATCTTAATATCATGCCTTGCCTTTAGCTGTAGCTTTTCCTTATTTTTTTGACAATTAAACCTTAATTAATATAATATAGTTAGGTAGCTACTTAATATCAGCCATGTTTCACAGGTCAGTGGTCATGATGCACGTTGAGGTCCGCTCCGCCCTATACAGGATAGGGCAAAATTTTACCTCCTTATTGAGGACAGGGGCCTTTTCTTTAGGTTTATTTTAAAGGAAAAAACTATTGCATATTCGGATTAAAAAAATATTTAAACTGCGAAATCTTGTAATTTGAGAAAATACCAATCCTAAGATCTACCATCTTAGGATTGGTATTTTTGCTTCAAATATAATTGGGACCAATTGGAAAGTATACCCTGCACAATGTCGAAACAATTTTCCAAATCGGTTCATAACTGGCGGAGTTATGAGGTACTAACAAACATAAAAACTTACAACCGAATTGAGAATCTCCTCCTTTTTTGAAATCAGTTAAAAAGTGTTCCGAGGGTGTTGTTTGTGTGGTTGACTGTACATTTTTCAAAAACTTTTTTTACTTTACTTTACTTTACTTTACTTCAAATTAAATCAATTGTTTCCTAAGAACAAAACCTTCTAACTACAAGAAAAAAGGCAGCTGCCCTCAATGAGGTAAAATTTTGCTCCACCCTGTATACCTACGAGAGCACACATGGATAAATATAATACAATACCAAATGGATTCAGCGTTCGTACCTCTCCTAACTGCGAATGACTAAAATCGAATAGGTAACTGTAGCCTGACCGAGAAGGTAAGAGTAGTTTCCTAGATACATTCGATTGTACCGCCGACCGTCCGCATTTGCATTCCGGTTGGCCGACGCCGACGCCGGCCTTGGCTGGAATGTACGATAGCACCAGGAGAGGCGCACGTGGCCGCGCCACACCGGCCCGACCGGTAGATACCACTGCTTGCTTACTCCACCGCACCGGACATTCATCTTCATACACTACTGACTGAACAGAACAATGTTACCAGCCGCAACCGATGGACCCTATTGAAATGTACCCAACCTATTTATTACCTACTAGGTTTAATTCCGTTCGTAGGTATTGAGTCCACCTGCGTACTATTCTAAGCAGGTATCTACTAAGTTGATACAGGTAGTTACCTAGGTACCTAGGTAGTACTTACTTAAAGTAGGTAGTTCCTACATACTCAACTTACTTACCTACCCAGGATCAGAAATAAAAATACATTTGGCATGCATTTAATTAACAATTGTTAAGTTTAAATTAATTCTTAGAATAAATCATACTGTCAGTTGAATAAAATTAAATTAAGATTTAAAAATTGTGTGAATGTTAATTCAATTTTTTGCTACCTATTTATGCAGCTTTCTTTTAATATTTTAAATAAATGTAAAGTTAAAATTCCGAATTGTTTCCATATTATTTTTCTTTTTTTTTTTATGTTGGAAAATATACCAGCATCTTACTACAAAATTACATAGTTTATATTTCTTAATTTAAAATAATGGAGAAAAACTAGGAAATAGTTTTACGCCGGGGTAGAATTTCGGAAAATTCTTTCTTATCGGATGCCTATTGCCTACGTCATAACCACAAAGAACACACCCTCCAAAGTTCAGGTCTCTACGAACAGCAGTTTAGGCTGTGCGTTGATCCGTCAGGCAGTCATTCAGGACAAAGTATTTTAAATTATACAGAAGTTTTGTCCACACATTGCAAAAGTGTTTTTTTCTTAGAGCGCTGTAATGGGTGATGTGTGTGATTTTCCAAGACCACAGGATAAATATCCCTAAGCCGAAACGGACGTCACCGTGCATCATGGCATCACCATCGCATGTGCAATGAACATGACTCATGTTATGCAGGTAGGTACCTACCTACACTATAGTAATTATAATTAAATACTTAGAATGTTATTTTTTTCCGAACCGTCAGAATTACCAGCGTTGCATAGTGTTCCATTTACGGCAACACTGTGCAGCAATATGCTGAGACAGGAGCTTTTGACCCCGCGCCTGTCGGCCTACATATTTATTTACATTCTTTACATTGCTTGAGTATTTCTTTTTATTTATTTTAATTGTGTTTTTATAATGTTGTCCTTTAGGTACCTGTTTATTTGTGTTAACTACGCAGTTGTGCCTACCTACTTTGTGTATGGGTCAATAAATGGATTTTCTTCGTCTTCTTCTTTTATCTACCTATCTAGGTAACTAACCTAATTAATAATAAACTAAAATGTGTACCTACTATGTACCTAGAACCTATTTTCTTTAAGACCAACTATTCTACTTAGGTAGGTAAAATTCATTACTATCAACATTTCATTGTATTGGATGGAGTTCAGCAAGCGGCCGATCTGTTCTGAGGGCTTACCACAGGTTTTGATAGTTTTCGAAAACTTTATAAGTTTCGGTATCTTTCCATACATTTTCGTAGTTCATGCACGTTTCCCTAGAGGCGCTGTACTGAAAATGTATGGAAAGATACCGAAACTTATAAAGTTTTCGTAAACTATAAAAACCTGTGGTAAGCCCTCTGTACCCCTAGTAGGTAGGTACTACGAGTTGCACAATACGGAAACGTTCATAGTTTTCGTTTTTGAGCTCAATTTTAATGTAAGACTTTTGGAAATTACGAAACTGGTCTTAAATAGAAACATATCTAAAAACGTTGGTAATGTAATATTCTTGCAGATTGCAATGGTTATCATTCAAAACAGTCAGGCAATTAACGAGAAAGGTATTTTAAAATTGCGCTTGAATTCGTTAAGGTGACTATACATGTCAAACCTCCCTCTCGCTCGCACTATTCAATTGAAGATTTAGAATCACTGAATGTAGTTATGCAAAATAGCAAACCTTCACGGCCTAGAAAATAACAATTCAAAGGTTCAGAAAGAATATCATTTTGATTCTATTACGGTTTCTTACCAAAAAACTTGTACCAAAGTGATCAATTTTGGTGATCAAATTTTTTTTCACCGGCCGACGCGACGCATCGCACTCACGCACTGGTACGACATCAACTCGAAATGTGAACATGAACGCTAACCGCACGAAAAGGAAAAATATTGAATCGACTTAAAATGGTATTAGTACGACCGAGGGGCTCACCAGTGGGAACGTTCGTGGTGTACGTAGGTGACAAACCTACCTACCTACTTGTGTACGTGTAGTACACAACACGTACGTTGTGTACGTGTGTACGTTGTGTATGTGTAGGTACCACTTTGTACTGAACTGGGTGCCTAGTGCGAGTTCTTTACCAGCTCGATCGCGTTTGCGTTTACGCAAATTTATATGGAATCGAGGTAGCGCCATCTAGTGAAAAACGCGTGGCACTGACTCCTTTCCATACAAATTTCCGTAAACGCAAACTAGTGATCGAGCTGGTAAAAAAACTCGCACTAGGCACCCTGAACTAACCTTATATTAACTACGAAAGGAACTGACGTCATATTGGTATTGGTAATAGAGAACTGTGTTCAGTAGTTCAATTATGTATAAATTGATATATGTAGGTACTAAACTACCAAATAAATAAATAACTAGCCTAATATTACCAACTTTACCAAACTACCTTCCAAAAATAGAGGTTACACTTAGTTAAATATGCCTAGCCTACTGCCTACTACGAGAGTTTTTTTTGGAATTGGCCAATATTTGTTCTACGGCCGGTATCATACATATTACATATACATACAAGGTACCAGCCTATACCACACACTGAATATAGGGAGGGCTAAACATTAAAATTAAAATCTAAAATCAATAAAATTGTAAATCGGAAAATAGCTTTTTCACTTCTCTTGCTCAAAAAGTGTATCATAATAATGCAGCTTAGCGGGCCTAAAACTCGAGTTTAATACCTCGGGCTAAAAAGTATTTTTTCTTTTTAATTTTTGTCTAAAATCATCAGCCCGTACAAAGCATTCGTTCTCTTAAATAAAAACTCGACTTCTTGGTGCTCCGTCAATCTTTTTTTTTTTGAAAATAGAACCGTCTTGGTGATGTTTTATGAAGGTTGATTAATTTTTAAAAAACTTTCTGAAAATTGTCTAATTTTGAATTGTTTTATTTTCTCGCAATCGAAGTGAAAAGTAGAGTGTTTTACTCGGGCCAAAACCACCCATTATAACTCGGTCTTGTCATCCTCCCTCGCTACTCTCGGGAGTATAACAACCTCGTATATAATGGGATGGTTTAGTCCCTTGTAAAACAATCTACTATTGTGCCAGATTCTGTTGTGCATTTTCCAAACTTAAATTTAATTTGACTGTCCTAAAATTGATGTTGTCCCTTACTAATAGGTGAAAATGACAGGGATAGCTATAACTTTAAAGCTGTCAAATTAAGATAAATTTAGAAAAGTGAACAACAGAATCGACACCAGTGACTCTGCATCGACAGGTAGACCCTGAATGACCTCCTTTTCTTAAAAAAAAATATACCTATTCATAATTTATTACTTTTTTGATATTCGTACAATGTGATACATACATTTAAGGAATTCAATGTTAATTTTTCTAAACGATGCATTGTTACCACAGTACCACATTGTACAAATATCAAAATAGTAATAAATTATGAATAGATTTTTTTTTTTAAGAAAAGACGGTCATTTAGTCTCTTCCTGTAATCTGAAAATGTCAAACACGGAACAACAACGGAATGTTATATTCCGGTAGCACATGCTTTTCCCTAAATTTTTTACACTATCGGAGACACGTTCACGCAAATAACTAACGGGACTGAGTGTACCTCAGGGGTCAATACTTGGACCATTCTTATTTTTAATTGACATCAATGACCTTTTTTTTTTAACGTGGGGAAATCCTCATGGATACCATTTCATTACGGGGTAACAGAATGATTATGCCGGACTCCTATCGGCCAAAACCACCACGTTGTGATGTTCCGTCCTAGTGCCATCAATGACCTGCCTCAACTTGTAAGAGACAACAACGAAATTATATTATTTGCGGATGACACGTCAATTCCATTTAAATTTTCTATGTATGATATGTATATATTTACAAAAAAAAATGTATCTATGTAGTATATCAATCATGTGGTTCCCATAATACAAGCTCTGCTTAGTTTGGGGCTACATGATGCTGTGTGATAACGTCCAGAATTATTTATTATTTATTATTAGAGTGAACCATTACTTCAATATCCATATTTGAGTTGCAGAAGAGGGTTGTTCGTGCAATTTATAAAATAGGCCAAGCAGAGTTTCTTGTCAATTTTTCTCTGCTAGATCGCGTTACGACTTACCACCCTGCTTTGCAGTTGCGCTGCAACAATGCACGAGGGTTATCCCTTAAAGTGCTAAAATGCTAAACATGTTTCTATGTTCCCAATAAGAGCATTACCTACGCAATTCAAACGTGGTATAATACTTACATAATTGCATTACAAGTAGGCAAGGCATCTAACTAAAAAAACAAACATTCAGACTGGATCTTCAATTTCATGTTTGTCTTACTTATTCACCAGACTCAAAATAGTGAAACACGATTAAAAATAACATAACCAGTAGTTATCCCCGGACTGAAGTCTCGCGCGCGATCGCCACAATCCACAAGTTTTGAATTCGCGCCCTCAGACTAACATAAATAAAAGGTTAGTCTGAGGTTTCTTGGCAAGCTAGGACTGATAAATAACAATTTTATGTATGGACTGTTTGTCTACTTGTTCTGCGCAGTATCCCCACTATTTTAGCATACATAAAGATAATTTCAAAATTCTGAATACCTACGCCATAATTGCTTTATGCGAAAACTGTTGAGTCTTAAGTTTTTAAACCTTTACATTCCAAACTTCTCTAATTAATTAAGCTATTTGGTTTCCATCTAAACTAATATAAAATAAAAATGTAAATATTTTGTGCAATAAGTTTTATTGCTTACTGGAAATTCTGAGTTCCAGGGCTGATAGTGTGTGTACCTACACTGGAGACCATATCTCTGTAGTCTACCTCTACAGCTTGCAAATATGAAATCAACAAACGACTTCAGTCGTCGCGAGAACTTCAGCGAGGGTTATGAATCACAGCATAATACCTATTTAGTCCTGAATTGGACCCTAAAGGTACCTAAATTTTCAGGTGTCTTGGTCTAGCTATAATATTTTTCAAGTAATAAGGTAAAAACAACTTGCACACGTGGCTACGACAAACAACTGAAGAGAGAGTTCTAATAAATATCCTTTGATTTATTTATTGCTATTTCAGACTTCTCGCTAGAATACTTTTAGAGTTATCGCCTTTAAAAATCATCTCTTATAACTTAGAACTCTTTAACATTTTACTTTTCACTACAAATGGTTACGGATATACCCTTAAAACGGGGTTGAATGGTGTTATACATTGTGTAGGGAAACTTTTGAACGCATAGATAATGTGATTTGCTTGAAACTTAGGTTTTTTATTCTTCATATACTATCCCCAAACGGGTGCAATGGGGTATTAATATTTATATGGGAACTTTTACTTTACGCGTCATATAACATAAATATGGTTAATGCCCTATATTTTGAACGGGGTGCAATGGGGTGTATTAAGGCGATATGCGTTTAACTTAACATATCGGAACTTTTAAATGCGTCGTGTGATTCCAACGACCATTCACTACAAATGGTTAGGGATCTTTAAGGGTGTGCAATGGATGTAACAGATTGTATGGGACAGTACAGTTTGCTTGTAACTTGGCATTAATATTCTTTAGTAAATTTCGTAAAACTCTAATACGATATTTTATAAATACTTTTTCCAAACGGGGTGCAATAGGTCGTGGTTAAACTTTATAAGGCGCGGTGCGATGTGGTTAGAACTTGGCATGAATAGCTTTGTGAACTTGGCTCCAGAGTTTCGTTCTTCTATCGTTTTTGTATCGTTAGATTGGTATGTAGCTGATTGTAGTAACAACTTTAGTTCAAATAGCAACTTTTAAAATTGAGTGTCCACAACGCGGGTGGATGACGTTTGTTTAAACTTCTCTATTACAATTTGAAAAATATATAGGAGCTTTTTGAGGTTTTTTAATTAGATGATAGATAGATAGATATATCGTTTATTTGCAACTACAATCACACACATATACAACAATTTTAAGATTTAACAAGTAGGTAATTTGACATTAGGTATACATACAATATGAATAGTGAAGACATTATAAGTATCTAGAAAAATATAAAAATTAAATTGAAAAAACAATATGTACGACTAAATATTGTGAGAAAGTCCATCACAGTGTATGTGTGTGTTTTCAATTCAATTACATCTCCAACGGGGAGTCCAAGGGGCAGCCGCGGTATTATAAGAAAAAAATCTCTTCGAGGACGAAGTCGGGGGGCGTCCATTAGATTATGCTATAAAATGAATATATACCTTACATATCAGATTGCTCTAATAACCAAAGAGGAAATGTATCAATTTAGGTACCTTTAGGTTATCAATAGGTCTTCATTTCATGGCCGCAGTGATATGAAAGCCACGCAATCAAAACTTAGGTTATGTAATTTCCCTGCTTCAAAATATTTTATCCTCGTACATTATAGGTAAGTAAATACAAATACAAATCTATTTATTGCCAAAAAAAACACCTCAAACAAGAATAATATAACAGAAGAACTAATAATTAATCTGCGCAAACAGAGTCTACACAGGGCTGGTTTTCAGCATACCCCGTCGCTCGAGCTGAGTTGTTAGTCGAAGTAAGCTAAAAAATACTAAAAATATACCTAAGTAGGTAGACGGCATATCGCTGTCTATCGGCTGTGTCCACAAACTTTACTGCGGGTTAAGGCTCCCGCAGACGACCGACTTTTTGTAGGACAGAAAATCGGACAGTTAGGGAGGAGCACGTTATGGACAGTGCGTATACCACCCAGGTTGGATTAACGGATAAAAGTAAAGCCTTAAGATCTAAAATGGCATTCTCAGATCATTTTAGCTCATAGGGCCTTACTTTCTGACTCCAGAAAACGAAATTTTCATACATATTTGAAAGTGCCCTAACTCCAAAACTATGAACTTTACGAAAAAAGTAATAGAACATAAAATACTTATATCATACGTAACATCCGATACCAACCATTATAACTCTAAATGCCTTACTTTCTGAATCCAGAAAACGAAATTATCATAAATATTTCAAAGTGCCCAACTCCAAAACTATGAACTTTACGAAAAATAGTTATATCAATACGTAGAATCCAATTCCCATCCAATTTAGCCCTTAAGGACTCACTTTTCGAATCCAGAAAAATACATTTTCGTACATCACACAAAACTATGAACTTTATGAACAAAAGTTATAGAACTTAATATACATAAATCACTACGTAGAATCTAATTACAACAGTTTAGCTCTTAAGGCCTTACTTCCTCCGTCAATCCAACCTGGTTGGTTGACGGATGTTGGTTACCTGGTTATGCTCCTCCCTAATTGTGCTACAAAAAAATCGGTGGAAAAGTCGGTCGTCTGCGGGGAGCCTACAAGATGTCGCGCACGTGTGTTCCCGCTCAGTGCAAATACACGTTCTATGGCATCAGGTAGCGCGGGGCGGCGGCGGCGGCGCAGCGTGCTGTGTGTAACACGATGCCAATGCCAGGAATGTGAATGCGATGCTCGCTCACAGTCACAGTCAAAGTCACGTCACACAAGCAAGCAAATACCTACCTACCTGTATCTACCTTACCTACCTACATTGTGCTTTATGCGATAGGCAGTGTGGTGTAAGCACAGAAATATTTTGATGGGTGTAAGTAAGCCCCTCTCGCCAAGTGCCAATAGCATGCAGCAGCATGCTTGGAAATGAGCTATCCCTAGGTACCTACCTGCCTAGGTAGTGAGCGAACGTTGTGGCCGTTACTACTTTAGGCAGTACTAATTCCATCTTACTACAGTACCTACCTATACTAATAATTTAATTTTAGGCATCATGTTTCATAGTAAAATTTACTGCTTGAGACCTACATAATCGATATCTAAATAAAAACTGTGTGTTTTATTTTTCAAAACATCCGGGTTCGATTCCCGAACTGAGTAACAGTTTTTTTATAAATTTATGAATGCAGTTTTCCTTGTTCCTAAAATCGATGACATGGTCTTAAGAACAGATCTTCGTATGTCGTATAGTTTCAGACTTTCCCATACTGACCGTTCTAAATATTACACCTGTATATCGCGAAAACTGTAAAATTTCATACAGTTTTGAAAGTTTCCACGATATATTATCCACCACATCCACATCAGCCTACATCAGTCCACTGCTGGACATAGGCCTCCCCTAACAAAGGAGGATATACCCATAATCCCCACGTTGGGCATATATATATTATAAATAAATCCAATATATCGAATCGTCAGAATCAGGCCCCTGGTACGTAGGTACTTATGTATCTTTGTGTACTTATATTGTTTTTGAGATAATACCGAGTGGAAAGGTGGGATGGAATGGAAGCAGCTCAGAGAACCTGTTGGTCGCAGGGCGCGTCAGTCGCCAAGTTGAAGTGGTAGCCGTTGGATCGATGCACGATGTGCCGCGCGCAGCGACTCCACACCACAGACCCTATCCGATCGACATAGCTCACCAGTACATCATTCATACACCCCTGATTACACAATGTGTACCAACTAACTTTGAACAAAAAAAACCTTCGACCCAAGGTTAAAATTAATGGACAAGAAGCTCCGAAAGGAAAAGGGATCGATGCTATAATTTAAAAGCTTATGGCCTTTTTCTGATTTGTTTGGCCGATTGCGGCATACATAGCGCAGCCTAACATCGGTACAGCTAAATCCCCCAACCGCCGACGGGCAACAGCGTCGGCGGTGCGAGAAGTTGTGCCGTACATAGTCATAACTTCATAAGACAATGGAAAAACAGACGCTGCCAGCTGATTTCATATGTTAACAGTGTGTATTTTGAATTTGATGTATGTTTGTCTGAGGTATATAAATAATAGTAGATTGTTTTACAAGGGACTAAACCATCCCATTATATACGAGGTTGTTATACTCCCGAGCGTAGCGAGGGAGGATGACAAGACCGAGTTATAATGGGTGGTTTTGGCCCGAGTAAAACACTCTACTTTTCACTTCGATTGCGAGAAAATATAACAATTCAAAATTAGACAATTTTCAGAAATTTTATTAAAAATTAATCAACCTTCATAAAACATCACCAAGACGGTTCTATTTTCAAAAAAAAAGATTGACGGAGCACCAAGAAGTCGAGTTTTTATCCAAGAGAACGAATGCTTTTTACGGGCTGATGATTTTAGACAAAAATTAAAAAGAATAAATACTTTTTAGCCCGAGGTATTAAACTCAAGTTTTAGGCCCGCTAAGCTACACTAATATGATACACTTTTTGAGCAAGAGAAGTGAAATAGTAGATTGTTTTACAAGGGACTAAACCATCCCATTATATACGAGGTTGTTATACTCCCGAGCGTAGCGAGGCAGAATGACAAGACCGAGTTATAATGGGTGGTTTTGGCCCGAGTAAAACACTCTACTTTTCACTTCGATTGCGAGAAAATAAAACAATTCAAATTTAGACAATTTTCAGAAATGTTATTAAAAATTAATCAACCTTCATAAAACATCACCAAGACGGTTCTATTTTCAAAAAAAAGATTGACGGAGCACCAAGCAGTCGAGTTTTTATGTAAGTACGGGCTGATGATTTTAGACAAAATTAAAAAGAAAAAATACTTTTTAGCCCGAGGTATTAAACTCGAGTTTTAGGCCCGCTAAGCTACACTATTATGATACAGTTTTTGAGCAAGAGAAGTGAATAATATATATTTTTAATACAGGTAGGATATCCTTCCTCGGAGATAGTGTGTGCCTTGCCTGTCGAGAAAGGATTGGTTCCGTACAAACTTTCATTCCCTAGTTCACCTCCTTCAACTACAAATTTTATATTTGCAACAAAAAGTGTCTATGTCCTTCTCAAAGGTCCCATCCCATCACCTCTACACCAAAATTTATCAAAATTGGTACAGCGGTTCCGGCGTGAATACGTAACAGCCATACCAGACAAAGTTGCTTTCGCATAACTAATATTAGCTTTGAAATTAAATTAATGAAAGAGTTACAAAGAACGTTTTAAAAGTAAAAGTAAAAGTAAAAATTCATTTATTCAGTAGGAACTGTATAGTACACTTTGAAACGTCATTTTTTTTTTAATTTACCACCAATTCGTAACGTGACCAAACAGAGAAGAATTGGCAAGAAACTCTGCTTGGCTTATATTTTTTTAACGTCATTGTACTTAATATCTATTACATTGTTTTTGATGGAGTTGGAGGCAGTTTCTTTTTACGTTTACTTTCTGTATTCTGTCAGATAGGTAAGAAGTGAGAAGGGCTAAAGCCATACCCCTGACGCACGTGACGTGACGTTTCGTTAGAATGTTGATGTCTTTGTGATTCAGGTTAGACTGGATATTTGCTAAATAGCTATAGGCATCGTCGCGGTTGCAGTAGTTGTGTTTGTTACGAGTACGTCTCCTATAACAAGTTTGAGTCGACATAAAGTCCTTTCTTTAATCTGTGACAAAGTCTTCATTTTGTACTGGAATTATGACATTATTTTTACTTACTCTTAAATTTTTAGATTTGTGAGTAGGACCAAAAAGAAAACCTACCTCTTTGGTAGGACCTACTTACGTTTTGAAATTTGGCACAGACACTCTCCTATATATATAAATAAATACCTATTTCAGCATTTCTGGAAATTCAACCACGGGGGTGGCAAAAATTGTGAGATTGGGGAACAAAAAAATCTCTACTTGGACTTGAAACTTTGCAGACTCTCTAATAAAAATAATTAAAAACATATTTCAGCATCTTTTGCAATTAAACCCGTCAAGGGGTCAACGATGGTAAATTGATGATGGTAGATTTTGTATGGGGGACAAAAAAAATCTTTACTTATTGACTAGACTGAATATTTTCACAAAGAGTAGAGTAAGAAAATAAATAAATAAGTGTTTTTTCGCGCCTAACGAGCTGAACTAATTTTAATGAATTTTGGCTATATTTCGATGGGACCTTGCAGAAGGACGTTTGCTGCGTTTGTCGCTACAAAAACTTGAAGAGGGTGAGATAGGGGATGAAATGTTGCATGGGGAACCTATCAGGTATATAAAAATTCATCATACTTATACATTTTACATTTTTAACCGGCTGTTTACTTGACGACAAACGGGAACGAAAATGGGAGCGGACTACGGGTACGTAGGTAGTATTAATATGTAGGTACTTTTAATTCCGTACCTAGGTACATATTTAGGGTTCGGTATAAAATGACCATGTTCGGGAAACATTTTACGTAAAAGCACATACATACAGAAAGCATATAAGCGCAAACGAAGTTGAAAGCGGGTCAGCTAGTTAGGTATATGAGCCATAATAAAGATAAAGTAGCTGTCATGTCGTATAGGGAAGTAAAGGAGGCTGCTTTGGAGAGAGGGAGATGGAAGAAGATCTGGCTCAGTTGCGCCTTTACCTTGTGGTCGCGCTGACGAGAGCGCAGCTCTTAATTGAATGGTGATGATGATGTAATGCTACTCATCTTAAACAGTGGTGAGCGAGCACTGAGACTGAGCACTCGCAAAAAAAGCCACTGCAGGTAATGAGCGCTAATTCTGACATTTGTTGAAGGTTACGTACCTAATGTACCTACCTATGTTAGGTCATCGGACAATCGATTTTGAACGGGTAATTGTAAGTATTGCCAACTACTTGAGTTACGACTTTGCTGTGTCTTTGCCTGCAATATGAATTGTATACCTACTTATGTATATGTACATACTCCCCCGGGTAGGTCAGTAGCTGGGTAACTAATGCTACCTTATTATTATACTGGTGTTGTGCTAGTGTATACCTTAACTACCTTTATCACGCAAGCGAAACTGCGGCAAAAGCTAAACCACTGTTGTTGGATTACTTTTAGTTAATTAGATGTGCAGTTAAGTTTTAAATGTTACCTTCAATTAGTTAAAAGCATCACATCGGTCATCAACTCTAACCTCGTATATCTGTTGTAATTTTTCAAACAGAACAAGGTTGACGAAGCACACTGCCCGATGCCCCGGTGCCGCGGAGCAGTTGAGCACGGCAGTCGTAGGTAGAGTGCTTGTCAGTGTAAAATGTAAATGATAACATTGTCTTCTGTGTTTTGAGCCGACCCTGGCCTGACCTCACGATTGTCTAAGTATCGCACAATGTCAAATAGATTTAAATTTTCATCGACACGATAAATTGATGCCTTTGCTGGACCGAGGCAAAGCTTGTTCGGTATCCTGAACAAATTTTAACATGCGAAAGTATTACAACTAAGCCTACGAGAATATTATATAGAATGCACAAGCGAAAGCGCATATGGCATGGGATGTACAGATCATGTCTTTTCCTTACGAAGCATAGCCATAGCGGGATCGTATTCGTGGTCTCTGCCTTCCCCTCTAGAAAATAGGCCTTACTTTATGTAGGAGGCGGTACCTAATGAATGCTGTATCTTTTCTTTTGTTGAAGATGTCAAGCCTACGTTACCTTCGTACTATTCAATTTATACAAGATCTATAGGTACAAACTGCATTATTATTTTATAAGGTTTCTAATGTATTTCGTAGTTAGTTAGGTATGTGTATGATATTATTTATGTAGCTACTTTCGTATGTACACCGCCGTCTTTTGTTTTTCGTGCTATCCTGTCCATCCAAAGGTTGTCTGGAAGAGATCTCTATTAGCGATAAGACCGCCCATTTTTAATTGTATTTTTTCCTGTAAATTGCTGATTTTTTTGGTGTACAATAAAAAAAATATCTATCTATCTATCTATTATGCAATGCATGTAAGTATTGAAAAAACGATTAATGAATTAAATAATCTTTACCTTAACTAGGTACTTAATTGAATAGTCAAACTAGTTTATCCCGTGAGTGATGTTCGTCTGAACCGGACTTAAAGAGACCATATTAAAGAGAAATAATGAAATGAAATGAAATGAAATGATTTATTTTGCCTGAAGTATGGTACAATAATGGTCTTATAATAATATTTATGATTAGCGCTTTCACATACTTCACCGTATACACAGCATGCAAAAAAGTCAAGAATAATAACTAAATAAAATTACATTGATTCAAAAATTCAAGAATAATAACTAAATAAAATTATATTGATTCTATACCTACATAAAATAGTCATCAATCTAGGAATTCGGTCACACTGTAAAAAGATTCTTCGATGAGCCAGGTTTTTAACTTTCTTATAAACATTCTTAGTGGAAGATTTTTAATGGTATTAGGAATTTTATTAAATATACGTCCACACATAACAAAACTGTTATTTTGGTAGAGCTCTGTTCTAGGTATTTTGGAGAGGACAATTCTCTCTGGATTCTTACACATCTAGGGTATATATCTTGTGCTTTCGAAAAGAGATGCGAATGTTCTTTGACAAATAATATATTTATTTAAACCTTTCTCGCCCCACTGCTGGGCAAAGGTTTCCCATAGACTTCCATGAACATTACAAATGCGAAAGTTTCATTCAACTCCGTAGCCGCTGAACGAATTTGAATGAAACTTGGAATACATAAATACAATAGTTTGTGACCTAGATTACATTTATGTATGTAATAGTAGTAAGCTACTTTTTATCCGGCTTCTACGCGAGCTAATTAATAACGCCCCGAACGCTAGCCAACGTCGAGCGACGATGCTAGCTAGCAGCTAACGGCCATTACCTCGAAACCAAATTCTTAGAATGATAATCATAACAATAATTACTACCTACCACCTACCTAATCATTACATATTACAAAGAATTCGAATTTTATTACTTCGCATTATATTGTAGGAAGTAACTAGTGGTAGGTACTAGGTAGTAGGTACCTATTTATCCGTAATGATATGTACCTACTATTATTATTCGGTGTGTTATGTAGCTGGATCTGGCTCTGGGTGATCTAATAAAATAGTGGTGGTGGTATTTTATTAGATCCACCACACCAGCCTATATCAGTCCACTGATAAGCCCATAACTCCCACGTTGGAAATGCGGATTAAAAAAAAACTTATCTAATAAATAATGATGGACGGTATTACACAGCATCATTTATATATCCCCAAACTAAGCAGAGCTTGTATTATGGTAGTTGAATGACTATATATATTTATATATACCAGAACAGGGCGCAATGGCACTTATGATAGTCATCAGCCTATAGCAGTCCACTGCTGGGCATAGGCCTCCCCTGATGAGCGCCAGTGCGCCCTGTCCTGAGCTCGACGCATCCAGCTTCTACCAGCCTTACGCAAATCGTCACTCCACCTAGCCGGAGGGCGTTCTACACCACGTTTGCCGAGCCGCGGTCTCCACTAAAAACTCGTTTGCCCCAGTGGTTGTCGGTTCTTCGGCAGATATGGCCAACCCACTGCCACTTCAGCTTGCTAATTCTCTGATATATTGTAAATACATACATTTGTTATTAATTGAAAACACCCAGACCTGATACTGCAGATTATACAACCATTTGTCCCGCGGCGGGAATCGTACCCGGCAAGCTTCTGTGTCTACCTACGTCTCAAGCGAACTTTCGGCCACTACGTCACAGAGGTCGTTCGTCCATTTACTTAATACATCGTTTGTGGCCTGGGTTAACGCTTAGTCTACTTTTTTCTACGTTTAACAACCCTAAGCTTCCGTACCAGAATACAGATGAACTTCCGCTGAACTGCGAATGAGCTACGGTAAAGGCCTACTCTAGTATCGGAGTTGGCCTCCGACATGGCTTACAGTCCGGTTCATGTAAAAAGAACGCTGGAAGAACTGGAGGGGGTGTCTGCGCACGTGTAAATCCCGATAAATCGCCTATTGCGCAGCTTCCAGCCAGCGTTCTTTTTACATGACTCGACCAATACAGCTTAAATAATTCACTGAAAGTTGCTAAGTTTTATTAAGACCAGCATAGGAGGCAGAGGATCCAGGATAGGTCGGTACTTCCAGTACATTCCTGTTGTTATTATTTGTTATGTTCCTGTTGAATTTTAAACATACACTTTTTATGACCATCTGCTAGAGTTCATAGCCAGCCATCTGATGATGACCACAAAAGAGCTGACCACATAAAGCTCCTTTTCATTATTTTCTGGTCTGAATTATTCAGTTCAGACCAGAAAATAATGAAAAGGACTCAGTATACTTTTAGAACTACGTTATAAGATTATTCAGTTCAGACCAGAAAATAATGAAAAGGAGCAAGTATACTTTTAGAACTACGTTATAAGATTATTCAGTTCAGACCAGAAATAATGAAAAGGACCCAGTATATTAAAAATTTATTTCGTTTCTATTAACTCGATTATTTTTTTGTAAAAAGTAACTTGCCATCTAAAGATGAGAGCTTGAATGTCTACTTCATTATTCTAAGGGTAACTAGGTAGAATAAGTTTGTTAATGATACTTGGTGGTAATAAATTGAGCTGATTGGTTTCGCATTTTTACGTTTAACAAAAAGATGCAGGGGTAGCAGGGACGGACACCACGAAGTCGACATGCAGGCAGATGATGCGATGAAACGAAACCAAGGGGTGAGAAATAATAATAATAATAAAGGGGCAGGCGCAGCAGGTACCTACACAAATGTGCTCGTGTAAGTAGTGCGTTGTGTGTTGTGTGTGATCTGATCAATGACCTCATTTTTGTGATCATCATCATTATCATATAGCCACTATTATTTTCTTTTAAAATATTTGGGTGTGCACGTACACCCAAGGCATAGGAAACTCAAATCTCAATGCATCTGATCTACATAGGTACCTACATGTGTAATATGTGTATCATGTATTGTATAGGTAGGTACATACATTATGCATAATTTAGTTTTATCAGTTAATTATAATTTATTGATGAGTAATGCCGATGATAATTTAGGATATTGGGCGAGTGCATCTACATGTGTATGGAGAAT
The DNA here is from genome assembly GCA_951804965.1 of Horisme vitalbata. Lineage (NCBI taxonomy): Eukaryota > Metazoa > Arthropoda > Insecta > Lepidoptera > Geometridae > Horisme > Horisme vitalbata. The sequence goes on along the minus strand of OX638101.1, from coordinate 18,998,041 downwards.
AACCGGAGAGTCAAGAGCGTGTCGAGTGTCGACCGCGCGTTCAGAACCCCGAGTCGAAGTCAGAACAACAAACGAACAAACATGAGAATAAAGTACAAAAACCCTTACTCAACTTAAATAAGTGCCTACCTAACTATGACTTTTAAACCTAACTCATGTAGCGTGTCCATGGGAATGATTTGAGAAAAAAACATGTAATGCCCATAAATGGGGCGAACTTAATTGGAGACTTGGAATGATCCTACCATACAATAGTTCTACAATAACCTACCTTTTAGCTTAGACTTCCTGATAAATAATAATTGATGTCTGCATGTAACGGGGCCCGGGGCCGACTACGCTACTAGAGACGGACGTTCGACGCAAGACGACGTCCTTGACTTCTACACAGCACCGTTATGGAGTTGGGCGAAAAAGAAAGCTAGATCCTTCTCGACTACGGAACCCTAAATTATGAAGTTAGAGCGGGAAGTGCGAGACGGGTCCGAGTGCTGGCGCGGTCGGTGGTGTGAGCCACTTTTTATTATTAGTGACGCACGCCCTGCGCCCCCCGCCCCCGCCCCCGCCCCGCCCCGCGGCCGTCTACCACGCCACCGCCTTGACCGTTGTCATTGGCAACATGATAAGTTGATAAAGCATAGGCAGGATGCATTGCGTTAAGTTTCCACTGAACAGTCACCTCCTCAGTGTTTACTATTCGTTCAGTGGTTACTTGGACAGGTGGTATTTTATTATAATGAATCCCACGTAACGTCGTAACCGCTTCAATTCTGGTGATAAGAGGTAAAAACAGAAATTTAAAATTTTAGTTTTGCGTCCTGCCTGCGCCTCCTCCCCCACGGTGAAGCCGTATCTGACACGCTGCCTGCTCCTCGACAGCGTGCAGTTGCAGCCTCTCAATCTCAAGTCAAGGGCAAGGGAATAAACAGCGCGGTGATTATAGGAAGGTATTCGCAGTGCCAACTATTACTTACTAGTTACCCCTCGCGGCTTCGCTCACGTGGATAAAAAGTAGCTTCTAGCCTATATGTTAATCCAGGTCACAAATTCTGTACACCTACCTATTTCAAGTTTCGTTACTGAGTTGAACGGGAACAAACATACCTACCCTTCCCTTCGCATATTTATAATAATGGTGTGATTCTTTAATCAAAAATTGTATGGCAGTCGGCAGCGCTTCACCTGCTGACTGCTGAGCAGCTGAGGTTTCTCCGACTGTAGTTGTTGTTGTTTTTTGTGATGTGATGTGAGAGCTTTTTACGGAGCGAATGAAACGGAAGCACTCTAGCCTCGCTGCAACCGGTGCGGGGCAGCACCACTCAAACTGAAACGAGCTCTTTGAGGTTTCGAGATGAAGTAGGTAGGTAAAAAGTTAAAAACATGTTGAGTCGGGTGGGACAAAAAATGCGCAGACCTTTGTTTAATTGTCGTAATTAATCTAAGACGCAGATATATTTTGAAATGACGATTTGCGATTCATTGTCGAAGCCTAAGGTCTTCAACTGCGTACACCATTCATATAAATTAGTTAAACCTAACGCTAAAATGAAAGAAGAAAGATTTAAATCCTGTGGATACTAGGTGCTGGGGAAATGCTGCAGATATCAACATCATAATTTAGTGCTGCAGAAGAGGCTGTTCGTGCAATTTATAATAATTTGGGTCCCAGAGAATGACTTCAAACAAATAGGTAATAAAGAAATAAATGTCGTGAAGGTATGGCAGTTGCGTGCCAATACATACGAGTAAGAACACTGTACCTATGTCCGAAATAATGTCAATTTTTAAAGCAAATAGCGACAATTATAATGTTTTCGTTGTTAGCACTTGAAAGGATAATGGGCAATTATGTATGGAGTTTGGTCCAAATTTCCACCACCAATGAGACCTATGTCATAAAATGGATCACAGTGTACTGAATCATTATAAAAAGACTGCAACTAAAAATATTCACTCAGTAAAAAGTTATGACCAAATGAAAAAGTTACGATTTTTAACATCTTGTATGTACGTTTCTGTATTCCACTAATATCTTCTACACTACTTGACCGATTATTGAAGACGGTTTACTTCGGAACTTCTGAAGGCTGGAGGAGCTCCTGTTCTGCACAACAGGAGCAGGTTCCGAAATGCAAAAATATATAAAAATAATAATTTTAGCGCGTATTACTTTTTTGTACGTGTAAGCGCGTTCACGGTGTCATTGTGGTCTTTTTTAACTATTTCAGCGTATTACGGGACAGGGAGAATGAGTCATCGTTGCTACCTTGTTCTTACTACTTAGAGTTATACGTATTTACAAAAAAATAAAAATAAACGGTTAAATAATTAAGAAAAATGAGTCTTTTTAATATAGTCATAACTTTTTACTGAGTGAATATATTTTTTTCGCCTAGTAGTAAAAATTTTTTGGTATTTAGTGGACTTTGAGCCAACATAGCTCTCAACGGTGGTGAAAATTTGGACCACTTTTGCCCATTGTCCTTAGTCAATCTTTTAAAGGGATGTCTGTACGATTTTTTAACAAAATCCCAAATGACGTGATTAATCTATCTGTAAATAAATTCAAAAATGTTGTTAAACGTAATCTATATAATAAAGCTTATTATAAAATATCTGATTATTTATATGACAAAAAAGCTTGGGATGAAACTGCCTCCAACTCCATCAAAAACAATGTAATAGTTATTAAGAACAATGACGTTAAAAAAAATACAAGCCAAGCAGAGTTTCTTGCCAATTCTTCTCTGTTTGGTCACGTTACGAATTGGTGGTAAATTAAAAAAATTACGTTTCAAAGTGTACTATACAGTTCCTACTGAATAAATGAATTTTTAATTTTGAAAACATTTTTCATATAAATATATTTTTGTTACTTGAGGCTCCATAAAGTTAGTCAATCATTTAAAGGGTCCATGTCGCTTGAACAAAATCCCAAATAACGTGCTATCTGTCAATACATTTTTCATCCCATCTATTCGAAAAGAGGCGAAGGGTTCTTCGATAAGTGCGAGCAAAATGGGTAATTCGGTGCATTTAATAACAGACACAAAAATACTTTTCTATAAAGTCCTGGCCCGGTAGTAAAAAAGGGAGCCTGCCGACGCGGCATTAGTTAAATATATTAAATAAAATATGCGGGAACTTCTTATTCGTTTTTTTATAACGTTTTATAAAAATATTACAGACAATTTTAATTTGATTCACACAAATTGAATAACAGACGAGTCCTAGCAGTGAAAGTGAAAAATCACACCAGAAAGTGTAAAATTAACGCTACGCCAGCTACGCTTAGTAGTATGTAGTATTGTAATATGGATTCAATTCAAACAATCGTTCTCGTCTTCAATACATTATTTTGGTCCCTTGTGATACAATTTACTATATAACTACTATTATTATAGCATAGGTACAACCAATTATATTTCTAATTATTTAGATGACAAAGAAGCTTGGGATGAAACTGTCTCAAACTCCCTCAAAACAATGTAGGCACCTAATAAAATAACCACTTGTAAGTTGTAACGCATGTCAAAAGCCCTAAATTCAAGAAAGCCCTTGCGCGCGCATTTAACTCGCATTAGTTTAGTTATAATCATCGGATTTTTTTCGTATAATAAAAAGCTGTCTACTGATCTAATTGTATGTTTATAAATACCTACCTATCCACTTCTACTTAGCCCAATAAAGTGAATAAATTTATCTAGGTACCTACATACCTATACCTAATAGTATTGCAGATTAGTCAGCAGGAGGCAGGCGGCATCGGCTCGGCTTGTAGCTTTATCAAAGTTATTACAGCTGTACGTACATACATACATACCTACATACCTACACATTGTTGCTACAGCATTTGGTCATAATAAGTCGCTATTCTATTTATGCTCTATTTGGCCATTTTGAGCTATGAAGTTGTTAAGATGGGATATCTCGAAGGATAGAGATGGTATGGCCTTTGCGTGCCTTTGCCCAGCAGTGGGATGACGCAGCAAGTTGACTAACTGTTGCTATTATTAAAAAGATGTAAGTTGCGTAGGTAGGTACCTACCCACAATTAGGTACTTACCTACCTAAGAAATCAAATTTTCGTACTTCCTAAAATAAATACGGAACCCTAAAAGTAATAAAACTATGATTCCTATTTTCAGTCAAAAATTGTTTTTGTTTTTACATTCAATTTTACTGCTTACTTTTCCATCTACGGCGACGATAGGTAAGTAGGTATTTATAGTACTGTAGTAGATACTACTTACCCAGTTCCCTTCCTGCTTTTATTTATTTTATTTCCACAGAAATATAACAGTCATTCTAAAACTAATAAAATAAAACTACCTACTTACCTACCTACATAATATCTAAGGCACCTAATACAGTACCTAGGAACCTAACCTACCTAACTTTTGTTATCTCGTAGATTTAGGGATAAACACGTACCTAGGCAGGTAACTTGTTGAATACCTAGGTAGGTACCTACGTAGTTTAAATTAATATAAATTCATTAGAAGTTACATTACCTACCTACATTATAATAATTAGGTAGGTGGTTAAATTATCCCAATAATATAGGTATCTTATATTATCTATATGAGAATTCTATCCATCACAAAATCCCAGTTGTCGGTCCAATAGATTATAGGACCACAAGAATAAAATAAGAGAATAGAAGGTGTGAGGGTTAGTTATTCTAAGAAGGGTACGTACCGCGAATGCAATGTTGATAAACAGGAATATTTTGTCAGCGGTGCAAATGCTGGCGGTGCAGGCCATGGCGGCTGTAGTCCTGTCAGCTGCTGGCCACGAGCATGGGTCAGTCTCCAGGTCCGCTTCACTCAGTCGAGCGCACAGCGCATGGCGCGGGCGCGGACTCGTCCGTCCTCCGGGACCGGGACACAACACACGTGCACTCTCACTCACGCCTCGGAAGGCACTGAACTGAATGACGAATGAATGAGAATGAATTGAACCACGCTGAACTGAGTGAGTGTTTGATGGTTGAACGATCGATCTAACTTAGTTTTATAAATTGTTAGCTGGGACAGTATCACAGAATACCAAATCTTTATTTTGTGACAGTATGGGTAAATCTGATCTGAAACCACAGTAGATAGGTTAGTAATTATAATGATCGACCTCATTAGCTTACCCAAAAGGAAGGTATGAAGCACAGAAATAAATTTCTGTGTTATTTATGAAGAGCCATCCGTCATAACATTGAGTTCATGGATGTCATTCGACATAAAGTGGTGATCGGTGGTGTTATCAATTCATCATTCTGCCAAGACATAGTCAAGACACTATGAAAGATAAATTTGAAATAAGAACAAAGTATTTCCCTGCAAGTACCTATTCGCATGGCATGCATGAACAAAATTTTATAGTTGATGGTGCTTTATCCCACGCTGGCCGACGCGGGGGCGGGGCCCCGCAGATTTCCCATTTTCCATTTTCTTTCCGACGCAGATGAAGGGAGAAATAGTATTCAAACTGTTTTTTGAATTTTTATGCAAAATCTTACAACTTGATTTAGTAGGTAATTTTTTAGGTTTTTTGTAGGTTTTTTTTTTAAATGACATTTAGGCTGACTACAGTTTTTGAAAAATCTAAAAATGCAGTTGTTTTTTTTTCTAAAAAAAGTTTTCAAATAACAAAACCTTCTAACTACAAAAGAAAAGGTAGCTGCCCTCAATGTTCCTTCCGTTTGGTGAAGTGGAACAGATGATGAAGACCACAGATGACCATCTGAACTACTCAATACAATTCATCTGGTAATACGCACGGGTTGCTAAGCAATTTATTCGTGCATTTTTTGCTTCAGAATCTATTTTGAAGTCGGATTTTAAAAAAAATAAATGATGGTCGTTGTCATTGATTGGTCCAAGTTGGCCTGCTCTGCTCTATTGTTGTCAAGTTGATTGAACTTGGTTCCATTCAAGTCTAATTGATCAACAGGCAAAGTAAACCCACAAAACTGTCTAAGTGTAGAAATAGGCACAATGGGTAGGTAGATAGGTATTAATGATCAGTATCACAGATTATGAAAGGTAAAATTATTAGGTACTTTTACCTATGTAAATTTTAACAAGCTCACCTACCTACGCAGCTAGGTACTAGGTTACGACTTAGGCCTATAGATGGACCTACTACTACTAGGTAACATCCTAATATATTTAGGTTGTAAAGTGTACTTTACATTACAGTTCTTACTGAATAAATAGGTTTTGATTGCTAACTAGCTGGGCAACAGACCTATGATAGGTCAAATTAGGATATGTATGTAGGTAGGATTAGGTACCTACCTAACTACCTACATTACCCCTATAATACTTACATTTATTATTAACATTCTTGGCGACAGACTTACAAAGAGCATTCAATTGAAGCTCGATAAAGGATCAAGGTGCAGTGCGTGGGCAGCGGCCGCCGAGCGCCCGCGCCGTGACATCAGGGAATGATTCAACCAACAACGAGACAAGAGCAGTATTCATTCAATTCCTGTCTATCAAAGTTCACGTTACAGCTCACTTTAGGTAGGTACTTAACTTTAACTACCTACCTGTATACAGAATGATCGGTTATTCGACCTATTCCTTGAAAAGGGTGCTTTAGGTTCGAGTCATTTGCAACTTTAGACTATTAAAACAATAAAATCCAATCAACTTCAACTCGAGGTCGAATATTTTTTTATAATTAATACTTGTTTGAAAAAACTTTTGGTCTTTGGGCTATTTAGACTTCACTAAATAAAACAATGTCCCTCCCACCTCGCGTCTGTCTGTCTGTTCGCGATAAACTCTTAAGATTTTGGTTTACTCAAAAATGTACTGAATGGGTTTTCATGCGGATTCCAGCAATATAGGTACACAGTGTGATTCATGAGTGTATAATTTGCTGAGGTTTTGTGTCAATTAGTTGAATATATGACGAACATTTTAACGTAGTCATACCTACATGATAATAGGTAATGGTTACCACTTAACATCAGGTAGGCCATGCGCTTGTTCCATCTTCAAATACCATAAAAAACATGACAAAAAATGTTTCATAACTTATTACATACTATTAGATACAAATAACTCGCATATCGGCATTTTTATCACCCTCAGAATAAACCACTTCTTTAATATGTTTTAATAATTTCTGATTTATAATTGTATAAGTCAAAGTTATGGCAATTTTTAGAGCTAACTGTTTTCGAAGTGTTCATTTGTCTAATAATTATTAGAAAAGTACAATTTAATAGCACCGAGACTAGTAACTTCCTGGTTTATTATATTTTAATGGACAATGGGGTGTACAGGGTTCCAACCCCCATCTTCGGAAACCAAGCCAACCTCACCTGCAAGTGCAACCTGCTAAACAACGAACTGGGCCGGCCGCAATCAGCCGCCGCTAGATCTGGCGGCGGCTGATTGCGGCATAGCGCAGCCTACATCGGCACAGCTAAATCCCCTGGCCACTGACGGGCAGCAACCTCGATTATGCGAGAAGCTGTGCCCTGCGATCCCCGACCTGCATACCCAGCATGGGGATTATGGGCATATCCCCCATTATTAGGGGAGGCCTATGTCTAGCAGTGGACTCATATAGGCTGGTATGGTGGTGGGAGTGTTTAATCGCAAGTCGGAAATATTTCAAAATCTTTAATATATGGTAATATTAAAGATTTTTGAAATATTTCCGACATTGATTGTCATTGATTTGACATTGATTTGACAACAACATAGTAAGTAACATTCGACCCCCACTTGATGGAGATGCAAATGACCCAAAGACCTCAAGGAATGGTCGAATAACCAATCAACCTGTATATTTTGTCAACTCACGTCGCGTCGGTAGCTGTGTCCGTATCGGTAGGTACATTGCGTACCTCTCTCTACACAACAGTCGCCACTGTCTGTGGTCTCTCCGATCACAGTACCTATGTTATCTGTAGCATGTCTGTAGGTACACGTAGAACCACGCCACCCAAAATTGTATGAATATCATTCATGGCAATATTACATTATTAAAATAGATAGTAACTAAATGCTTACTTACTCAGGCAGATTATTGTATAGTAGGTGCCTAGGTACAGTAACGCTCACCAACATGGTGTGCGTGACTGTACTGTGTTAGTTTTTTATTTATTTCGTATTGTACGGCATTTTATTGTGGGGAAATGCTGCAGATATCAACACCATAATTTGTACTACAGAAGATGGTTGAGCGTGCAATCTACACTAGAATATAATATATCCTGCTTCCTACTAATATTATAAATGCGAAAGTTTGTGAGTATATATGTATGGATGGATGGATGGATGAATGTTTGTTGCTGTTTCACGGAAAAACTACCGAACGGATTTGGATGAAACTTGGAATATTATATAGTTTGTGACCTTAATTATATGATTATTATGATTAAATTATACGCCACTTTTTATCCGGGTACCAAGCGAGCGAAGCCGCGGGCGGATAAAGAGGAAAGATTTTATTGTTTCTTTGCATTGACTAAATAGGCTCCGAAACTACTGAACCGATTTAAAAAATTCTTTCACCGTTGGGTAGCTACACTATCCCCGGGTGATATAGGCAATATTCATTTTTTTAAGCTATTTCATAGCTTCTATCGAGGGCCTTGAGCGCTGGGGCCGAATCCAGAAATTCCGTAACGAAAAAAAACCTCACGCTCCCCACTCCGACGGGCACGGAGCCGGAGGTGTGGCTTGAAGGCCGTGCATTGTCTAACGTCGTTTCTTTTCGGCAGTCTTCGACACGGTGTTTGTGTGCGTGCAACTAGACGTATTGTACGACTCTACGAAGCTCGTTTATTTAATAAAAGAAAGAAAAATGTTTTCTTATCGGTCACCACGCTCAAAAAGTGTAACTTGAATTAATATCAAAGAAAAAGAAATACTGCATAAATAAATAATTATAATTGCATAAGTTGATACAAAATGCTATGCAATAGCTTTACCGCGGCAGTCCCCGAGTGCCACACGTCTTTTTTTTTTTAAATAAGGGATGCTTACTAAAACTCCAATAATGTAACCCGAGGTGTAAAAAAATAACCTAAAAAAATCCTTACATCGTGTGCTGCGCTGTGAAAAATATTGATCATAGAATAAAATAATGTACTACGACTTTGCAGAACACATCATTATCTACAAAAAATGTCGCGACAGCATATGTCTAGTTTTTATAGGTATGTCACAATAAGTGTTCTTTATTTTAAAAATTTAATTGAAATGCCTGCGCTAGAAAAGACTCTTTATTTGTAGCTTGGTATTATCCTTATCAAAATAAATTACTTCATATTCAAGACTGTTTCAATAACTTTATTTTAATTTTTGAATTATACAATTCGGACATTCCATTCGAAAGATATCACGAGTTTAAAAATGTAAGTATTTGAAAAAGTCGCGTGGTCACCGCTTACCCCGCTCGGCAGCTAGGCAGCACCAGAGCGATGCGATTGAGTGATGTAGGGTGTATGTATATTATAAAAGGTGTATGTATGTGTGTGAATTTGTTAAAATTTATAATTTTATATTTTTTTACCTACCGTGCGAAGCCGGCTATTAATTTATATATTTATATATGGACCCCAGACTTAGATCTAAGACTCCAGACTTAGATTAATTTTATCGATCTAAGGCCCTAGACAATCACTTCGAACTAAGTTTAAAGTAATAAATGTTATGTTATTTTAAGGCAGTGCCAATACATAATTATAATGATAACATAACATTATACCTACCTATATCTATGAATGTTCGAAAGAATATCAAAAAGCTCAAGAAAAATAGCGACAATCCTGATGTTAAAACTATAAATAAAGATAAACTTTTCCTACTGTCAGGCTCCTGATAGTTAGTCAATATTTTAAAGGGCTATGTTTCCATTTTTGTAACAAATCCCAAATGATGTGCTTAATTTATTTGTATCTAAATAAATTTTAACTTGTTGTCAAACTTAATCTCTGTAATAGAGCTTATCTATTTTAATTTCTGATTATTTAGATGACAAAAAAAGTTTGGGGAGAAACTGTCTCCAACTCTCTCAAAAACAATGCAATAGTTAAAGGAGTAAAAAATTTAAGCTTCTCTGGTCTCTTGGCCGCTTTAAAATTGGTGTAAGCTGTTATTTAAAATAATTTACAATCCAAAGTGTATGTCGGTTCCTACTGAAGAGATTTTTTTTACTTTACTGATATGAGTAGATCAATTTGGAAGCTTCGGAGTGTTTATACAGGGTGGGGCAACATTTTACCTCATTGAGGGCAGTTACGTTCTTCTGTAGTTAGAAGGTCTTGTTCTGAGGAAACTATTGGTTTATTTTGAAGGCAAAAACTATTGCATTTTCGTATTTAAAAAAAATACTAATAATATATAGTAATGTAAGGCTAGATAATGACATTTATTAAAAAAAACAAGTTGATCTCAATAATAGACTCTATTTCCCAACAGGAAACCTTTTCCCAAAGTACCAAATCAAATGGTAAGATTAAAAAAAATATTCTAGACAATTTCTATGAAACGTTATTCGCCCTAACATTGAGTTCATGCAATGCATGCAATTCGATGCAAAGTGGTAATAGATGGTAGCATAATTCTGCCAACACATTATGAAAGATAAATTTGAAATAAGAACAGAGTATTTCCCGGCTAGTGTTCTATTCAATTCAATTGTTTTTTTCTAACTACAAAAGAAAAGTTGGCTGCCCTCAATGAGGTACAATTTTACCCCACCTTTAGTGCACATGACTGTAGGTACTGGCCCCCATGAATGTCTGTTAGTTAGTGGGAATATCGAAGGACGGAGGAACGCAAACGTCCTACTTCTATTGCGTCGTTATTATCGCAGCAGTGTGTAACCTCTTATCCGCCCTAATACATCATGTAGGTACTAAAAACAGATATCGCAAAAACGCATCCGGTATTAACGACCGATACGTTTATGTGGGGAGCCTTAGTCTCGTAGTTTAGTTAGCGAAGTAGGTAATTCTACATAAGCACCAGCCTGCTTTATATGTTGTTGGTTAAAATATTATGTAAGGTTAAGCGGGTAGGTAGGTACGTCGTTCGTATACATAAAGTTATAGATGAGTGCCTACGATGTTTAGCAGGTCACGGCTATTGATTAACAATTGAGCAAGTTGGGCGCGGACCGGAGCGGTGCTCTATCAACTGCCTCATTGCCGCCAATTGTCGTCTTCAAGAACCAATCAACGGCAATTACCGTTAGCTCGAGTGGGCGCCGCGTTCGGCCGAATCAAGCAACTCATCATCCGTCGGAAGCGGCGCGGTCGGTACCTACTCTACTCTACTCGGAACACAAAGCGTTACAAGTTACATACCTACTCGCCGATATAGAGGTGCATTTCACGAGACTGTGATGCATCTTCTTACTACCTGCTACCTAGTACCGAGTGTCTGGGTCTAGCCTATTGCTTAGGTACCTATGGAGCTATAATTCATAACTCATTTATTTGCTTTAGGTCAATACCATTAAGCTATGATACCTACCAACAACGATGTAGGTAATGGTTAATTATTTCTATAAGTATGTAGAATAAAACATTTCATGGAATAAACACATTTATTTATTAATGTTAATTTGTGAGAACACTAGTATTGGTATTGATGGCACTGGGCGGGGTCGCCGCGGACGACAAGGGGTGATGTACAACAATAATTTTATATATGCAAATGACATCATTGAATCCTTTTCATTGAGTCGTTCCAGAACAAAATAATGTTCTTACGAAGTTCATTGATCAGTCAAAGACTCTGTTTAACTTTTATCAAAAGGTCTGAGCGCCTCCCGACATTATTTCGAAACTAGACTGTTCAACAACACCAAACGTATAGTTAAAAAACCTATGCATAAAGATTAACGATGCAAAAACGCACAAATGCTGATGTGTTCGGATTACTCCGAACATGGCTGTTTATCTTAACTATTTCTTTTCGACAGAAGTTTTCATATTTATATCATCTTAGACGATGGTTATAAAAATGATGTAAAAGTAGGAATGCGTCGCCCGCGGGTTGCCTCATTCATACATAACTCTAGGTACTTAGCTAACATCTACGTTACTCAATAACACACATTAAAAGCACATCAATGCACATTGCAGCTACAACCGAGCGGCTAGTCTTGACTTGTGCAAACATTACAATAATGATAAATATATTATTGTTCTGCAACTACAGCAAAACAACATCACACAGTACAGCTAGAATATAAACAATAAAGGCAGTCAATTGTCCGCCTTCCTTTGCGAAATAGACGAGTGTGAAACGGCTCAGGGGATTCTTTAATAGTCTCGACCTAATGTGGCTTTAAGCTTGGCCCTGGAAGGCTAGAAGGAGTTTGAAAGTTTGAAATATTTCGCATTGGTTGTCACAATATGAAAGTTTAGAGAAGCACCGCTCGCAAAGGAAGGCAGGCATCACATTGGTTCACATTCCAACAAAAATACATTTGAGACAAGAATACGGTCTTAATGTAGAGAGCGATTAGGAAAACTTAAAACTACTTTACTATAAGTACTAAAATCAGTCTATAGAAAAAAACAATAGCAAGCAACAATAAAATTATCAAAAAGGATAACTTAACTATATATTTGTACTCGATTACAACTTAACTTAAACTGGTAGAGTTAAATAAGTGGGATTTCAATCAGTCTCAACATAAGCTTAAATACTGTGCTAAAAGGCCTATTAGACGTAGTGTAATAAGAGTAAGCCTCCAAGTCGGTCTTAGGCTTGACTAAACCGCAATACCCTAATACCGCGTGCTCTAATAAGCCTTTAATATAACAATGAGTGGAGAGACGCAGTCTCAGAATGTATTAAGTAGATAAAGGTAAGTACATCAGATAAGAGGTCAGTGTGTCGGCGCCGGCGCATAGCGCTCTCGTACGTAAAACCGCGACTCGCGACACACCGCCCAACCAGAGGAGCCCGTCACGTTACCTGTTACCTTAAGTCCGCGCCACGACTCAAATCCGACGGCAAAAGGGGTACAACTCTTTTTTTTTAAATTTAGTATGCGCCAGCTCTTGACCGGCTCGGCTTGCGTGGGCAAGGATGAGGTCGACCATGGGACGAGCTTTCCCAGAAGATATTAACTCTCTTTTTGAAGCCGTTAGGGTCATAAGACAATGGAAAAACAGACGCTGGCAGCTGATTAGCAGTGCGCATTATAAATGATGTTCCCCCGAACTCGATCCCGATGGTGAAATAATGGATATCTACGTGCGATTTTGACTGCAAAATGTCCTCTTAGGCCAGAAGAGCATAATTTTTGTAAATGAAAATGAAATAACAACCAAACGTTTGTGTTATTTACCATAGTTCTGAGATAGCTGTGCCGCAACTATCTGAGTTGAGTGGTGGCGCGGACTCTACATCTGATCTGATCACCACCACAGATGCGTCTGGTTGTCTTCACACGAGTGTACCAACGCCAGAAGACGCTATGTCAAAAGTCAGAATGTTTCTGCCGGCGACAGTTGTGTTGGGTCGAGGTAAGAATATCTAGAAAACATTTACCCAGCGAGTCATGCGCCGGCGCCGAGGAGCCCTTTGGTTCACAATATGTTTAATTCCAAGCCAAACTTAAAAAAAGCTAGCTAGCCAAGCCTCGAGATCGAGAGCTGGCCCATACTAAATAAAAAAAAAATATAAAAAAAACTAGGATAGATTCACTCATAATTCGTAAGATAAATTTCTCGTGCGAACCTAAAAGCATAGTTAAACAATAATTCCTCCCTGACTGCGCCGTTTCTCAAAGTAATGAGGATACTATTTGTACTACTATTTGTTTTACTTAAATAATTATTTTTTAATAATATCGTGGTTTCTGCAATCTTTGGTTTGTACAGAGCTTTTAGTAACAAGACCAAGCTCCCAATTTCCTTTTGAAAATGGATAACTAGGCCATCTCGCTATCTTGCCCGGGACAATTTATAAATTATTGTTTTATAATGAACTAAATTCTAAAGGCAACGCCTACATTAAATCCCATCCAAGGGGTCTGTCTCTTCTGGACTTCCTAAAGCTATCCGACAGAAAGCCTGACTGCATCTACCAAACCTGCCTACGTCTACACACATTTGGTTACTTACACGCCAACCGTTAGTTTCAGCTTTACTAAAGTTCTAGGTCCATTGTTCTTACGCCTATGGTTATTATTAATACAATATAATTTGTTCTTAAATAACATAAAAAATGCTAGTTTCTTGTATATTAAAGCAATTCTGTCATGGGGATGGTGAACGAATGATAAGTTTGTCTTTTTGAATTTATTTTTGAGTCTCTTTGTGGTTCAGCTTCTCTGTGCGAGCGACGGACGAGACGAGAAGTCTAACATGTCCAAATTATTGTCTTCCTACTTTAAATTAGCTTAATTATTTTCAAATTTTACAAAATTACAAGGCAGTACGAGTGTATAATAATTATTATTTAGATTCTAGTGTTCATACCCATTCTTTCAATAAATTCATGGGGTGTTAGTATACTAATCTTTAAATATTTTTTATTTAGATTCGTATAAAAATTAAGTTTTTGAATACAAACTAAATTAGTTGTAGAAACTGTGAGTATTCGAGATTTCACGTAAATCTATTCTTTTGAATATACGAAGGGGACTCGAGCCATACGACACTGTCGATATCGTCATGATCGCATTCACACGTGACTCGGCGACGGAGGCCGACATTTCCTATTACGTAGAAACACTAAACATTAGACTGGAATTTTCAAACGGTAAAAGCCATTTGTTCACTGGTGATTTAAATTTTGCTTTTTAAGAGTAAAATTAAAGTTCGGTGTTTTTCGGCAGCATGAGACGCGAATCGGAACTCCGCGGCTCCCGGTCCCGGCGGGACATGACCTTGTGAAGTGTCCGGAGGTCGGCCGGGGAGAGCGCACGGCGCGCACTCGCCTAGGCCTTGTAGTCTGCGTGCGGGTGCGCGCGCAGACACAGCGCCAGCGTCAGCAGCAGCGCCAGCGCGTGCGCCGCCAGCAGCGCCGCGCCGCCCGCCAGCGGCGCGCGCGCCCCGCGCTCCAGCGCCGCCAGCACGCGCGCGCCGCACCCCGCGCGCCACAGCCGCCCCGCACCCTCCCCCTCCCCCTGCCCCTCGCCCCCACCCGCCGCCGGCACGCGCCGCGCCACCGCGCACTCCACGCCCGACCCCTCCTGCATACACACCGTCACCCTCCATCATACACTCCACCGCTTGCTATTACATTCACCCAGTGTCTCTAAATTAACAACCTGGATGATCTCTTAGATTCTGTGCTCGTTCAGCGCCGCGCTGGATCGCGACAGGAGCAGAATTCATGCATTACGATTAAGGCTCCCCGTCTACGACCGACTTTTTCTAGGACAGATAGGAAGGAGCACGTCATGAACAGAGCGTATACCAACCAGGATTTATAGACAAAGTGAGATCTTAAGAATTAAAATAGTTGGAATTGAATTCTACATATAAATAATCAGACATGCAATCAATCAGCACATTTAATGTAGCACACTTTGTAATTTCTCATTGTTATTACTTCGTTAAACTAGTTTACTTAAAATCTAACTGTGAAAACTGCTTAAAGCTTTATTTATTCTATTTTGTGTAATTTTCCTATTTCTTAGTTAATTTGTAAGCTGTTTGTTTTCTTTTTAAATAAAAAATAAAAATAAAAATAAAAAAGTATACTTATGTATGTTCTATTACTTTTTTTCGTAAATTTCATAGTTTTAGAGTTATTAACTCCTACAACATAAAATACTTATACCAATTCAATTCCAGCCATTTTAACTCTTAAGGCCTTACTTCCTCCGTAAATTCACCCTAATTGATTGGTATACGCTCTGTCCATGACGTGCTTCTCCGTATCTGTCGTACAAAAAGTCTGTCGTGGGGAACCTGATTCATATATAAGCGAGATGTTCACTGACCGCGCAGCAGGAGGCGGGCACGCTGTAGTATGCGGGCGGCGCGGACACGGAGAGGTCGAGCGGCGCCCCGGCCCCCGCCCCCTCCCCCTCTCCCGCGCCCTCCCCCGCCGCCTGCGCCGCCGCCCACCACGAGTGCTGCCAGTCGCGCGCGCCCTCCACGCCGCAGCACTCCAACTGGAAACGAACAGCGCCTCGCGTACTGACTCCACTCGTCCGCACACGCGATACCATCGACCATGCCTCGTGCCCGGACCATCACTAATTCTATCTGTGTTAGGCATTTTGGTAAATAAACTATTTGTATTTGTATGTCGCACTCGGATCTACAGGTTGCCGAAGCATCACCTGCCAGGAGCGGGACCATCTTCACATGATCGAATGCACGACGACAAAAAATATGCTCGTACTCTCGCACTATTCAACATTTTTTTGTAGATATAAAATCACTGAATGTAGTTATGCAAAATAGCAAACTTTCACGGCCTAGAAAATAACAATGCAAAGTTCCAGGAAGAATATCATGTAGAACCCAACACGTTTTCCTACCAAAAAAATTGCACCAACATTGATCACATTGGGGCAAGTTTTTTGGTAAGAAAACGTGATAGAATCGAAATGATATTCTTGCTGAACCTTTGTATTGTTATTTTCTAGGCCTTACGGCCTAGAAAAAGGAAAAAGGATTGCTATTTTGCTTAAATACATTCAGGGATTTTATATCTACAAAAATGTTAAATAGTGCGAGCGAGAGGGAGGTTTGACATGTATCGTCGCCATAAATATACTGTTCGGCAAGCGAAATTATCGCAGGTCGTCCCTGGCTCCGTAACGGGAGGCGAGAGATGTGTGTGGCGTGCACTGACCCCGTGCTGGATGGCGTCGAGCACGTGCGTGCGGCTCGGCACGCGGCCGTAGTCCAGTCGCACGCAGCGCGCCAGCGAGTCCTGCAGCGCCGCGCGCAGCGCCGGCACGTGCGCCGCGCCCCACCACGCAGCCGCGCCCGCGCACACGCCGCTGCAACAACAACAACGATACTCTCACACGACACTCAACACAACATGCCCTCGTTTAAGTTTGATAGATAGATAAATAAACATTTGTATAGTTCTAGAGACACGCACATGATTGAAATTAATAGACAATTTTAAATTAAACACATTTTCAAAAACGTAAATAGATTGGATCCCATAAAAAGTAATCTATACTTTATGGCGTGGGTGTACCGTGCCGTCACACCGTCCGGACGCCGAATGGCTGCTTGCAGAAACGGACCACGTTTTGAGATCAATGATGCGAACATGAATTATCCTTAGAGCAGTAGGGTCGAATGAGGATCCTCGCTGAATGCGGCGGGTTACCTGAGCGCGAGCAGCGCGAAGGCGGCGGCGAGCAGCGAGGCGGAGTGCCTCAGCGCGCCGACGAGCGCGGCCAGCGAGCCGGCCAGCAGCGCGACGGCCCAGGCGGCCAGCGCGCACAGCGCCGCGCGCGCCGCCGCGCTCTCGCCCCCGCGCCCCGAGTACAGCGCCCACGCCGCGAACCCGCACGCGCCCGCGCCCACGCCCTGCACACACACACACTGCACCTCCACACTACTACTACAACTACAACTGCCAGCGAGCCGGCCAGCAGCGCGACGGCCCAGGCGGCCAGCGCGCACAGCGCCGCGCGCGCCGCCGCGCTCTCGCCCCCGCGCCCCGAGTACAGCGCCCACGCCGCGAACCCGCACGCGCCCGCGCCCACGCCCTGCACACACACACACTGCACCTCCACACTACTACTACAACTACAACTGCCAGCGAGCCGGCCAGCAGCGCGACGGCCCAGGCGGCCAGCGCGCACAGCGCCGCGCGCGCCGCCGCGCTCTCGCCCCCGCGCCCCGAGTACAGCGCCCACGCCGCGAACCCGCACGCGCCCGCGCCCACGCCCTGCACACACACACACTGCACCTCCACACTACTACTACAACTACAACTGCCAGCGAGCCGGCCAGCAGCGCGACGGCCCAGGCGGCCAGCGCGCACAGCGCCGCGCGCGCCGCCGCGCTCTCGCCCCCGCGCCCCGAGTACAGCGCCCACGCCGCGAACCCGCACGCGCCCGCGCCCACGCCCTGCACACACACACACTGCACCTCCACACTACTACTACAACTACAACTGCCAGCGAGCCGGCCAGCAGCGCGACGGCCCAGGCGGCCAGCGCGCACAGCGCCGCGCGCGCCGCCGCGCTCTCGCCCCCGCGCCCCGAGTACAGCGCCCACGCCGCGAACCCGCACGCGCCCGCGCCCACGCCCTGCACACACACACACTGCACCTCCACACACACACACACACACACACACAACTACTACTACTACAACCACCGCGCCTATCTCACCCGGAACAAACATTTTTGTCTTTAAGTTACAAAGAATGTGGGTACCGATGAAATTACAGACACAAGAGAATTGACACCTTGGTGCTTCATTTCGCAAGTTGATAAACATAAGTAGTCAATATAAAATGGTACAAAAACATGTTTCTGAAAATCTAGACCGAATAACCTGGATGTTAATTGATGAGTTTCATCTTACACTGACTGGCCCCAGAATAGCTTCATCATAGAATATTAAAACAACCAAGATTGATTCTTCTCATCAACATAAAAATGCAGAAAACTAATAAAATTAGCTGACTGACTGAACGACAATCTATGCTTAGCATGAATTTTTTTTTATATATGCTTCAACTTGGCAATAAGTTTTTCACAACAATAATCTAATATGCTGTCTGTAATTGAAATTTGTGTCATTCGTAGAGACAATCATCCAGTGACTTTCTCTCATTAATTATCTGCGAATCTATCCGCTAGACTTTGGATACTGTCTCTTCAGTCTGTAAAATTGTAGTCTGCCAGAGATCCCTGCAGTTGAGTGACAAATTGGTTTCTGTGGTTAGTTATGTTTCTTATTGTCTTGCTCTGAAATCGGTATAAAATTTTGATGTTGCTTTGGCTAGCATTTTGTTAATTGTGTAAACTTTGTTTAGGTTTACGTTTTTGAACTTTGAAACTTTTAAATTTTGATGTTTGTTTAGGTTTAAGTTTTTAAATTTAAACCTAAACAAACATCAAAATTAAAAACTTAAACCTAAACAAACATCAAAATTTAAAAGTTTTTAACTTAAACCTAAACAAAACTACACTATTAACTAAATGCTAGCCAAAGCAACATCAACATTTTATAAATCTTACTAAAGTAAATATTATGCTTATAAAAGTTACTATTTTTTTAAATCTTACTAAAGTAAGTCTAAAGAAAAAGAAAAAGACTATTTATTTTACAAAAGAAGTGTGTGCGTATCTTGGAAAATATCGACGGGCAGGACAGTTGTAAGCCGTACTTTAAAAAGTTTAAAATTCTAACTCTGACATCAATCTACATATTAGAAATGGGTAAATTTGTTAGGAAATATCCACATATGTATAAAAATCTAAACGACCTTCCTAGACGATATGCTCTTAGACCGGGAAGAAACAAACTTTATGAACCACCATCAAAACTTACAATTCATAGTACAGGCCCTTATAAAATGTCTATAAAAATCTTTAATAAAATTCCTGACAAAATTAAACACGCAAAGACAGATTCGTTATTTATTAAAAAATTAAAATTATTCCTCATTGACAAATGTTATTATGACCTAAATGAATTTTTGACGGATAAATTGAAATAATTTAATGGAATAGGTACATACTTTTGACATGAAATTTGTTATTAATTTTAATTTTGTTTCACTAAATCTTATTGTTTTAAATTTTCAATATAAATTTTCTACTTTAATTTTATTATTAAACTTAAAACCTAAGATAAAATAATATAATACCTACTCATAAAAATCTACCCACCTAAAATCTAATGCATGAAAGCCTCTGTCTGCCTTCTACATATTGCCATGGCCTAAGGGGTCCACATGTGATACTACCACACTATACTGTGTTAACTCTGTTACCTTATAACCATGTGATGACAATAAATATATTGAGTATTGAGTATTGAGTATTGAGTAAGTATTTGTTATTCTTTAGATTTTATTGTATTGTTATTTGTTGTTGTTGTTGTTTTGTAAACACAATTACATCATTCAATTATTTTAACAAATTAAATAAACAATAACAAGTGATTGTAATTAGGCTAGCTAAAATACCTAATGTTTGCAAAATAACAGAGACAAAGTGGAGAGGCCTTAGGAGTTATGACCAAATATTTTTTCGGGCCAATTGTCTCGGTTTTCAGTTTATCTTTGTACTTAAAATTCATGTATAGGTGTACACATTTATAGTGAAGCATGCACAATGACTCTTTGAAAGCGAAACACGCTCTCAGCCCTGCCCATCAGCAGTTAATAACAATTAAAACTTAAATGTATGTTATGTACTTACTTACTGAACAATTGTACAACTTTTCGGCCAGATCCACTACCTACATATTTTAATATTGCTTGTGGGGCAATGTCTTTAGCTCCTTTCTCTAACATCATGCAACTCACAACACGACACAAATAGATATTATGACGAAAGTTATGTTAGGTGGGCTGAATGGCCAAACATAAACCAGATTGGCTAAGCTACCGGGACCAGACACCGGGAGCATACTTGTTTACCTATTATAAACAAACTCACAGAATGTATTTCTCTTTTATTGCTTTCCTTGTTGCTGTGTTCCAAATAACGCATAGTGAGGCAGTACCTACCTAAGTTTGATATTTACGTAAAGATTACTTCCACAGATGTGTGCATCGGTGTAATGGACGAATCTGATAACGTTTTTAACACAGCTGTGACACAGCTTAATTCTTTGTTATTGTATCGATCTAGACTAGTTCTTACCAGGAAGATTATATTTAAAATAATCAATGAGCATTTCATGAGCGAGTAACACCGTGACATCCCCATGATGCTGATCTGGCTCGGATGAAGATATATTTTTTCGTGGCACTAAATTACAATGTAAAACACGAATCAGCACTACATCCAATTATATTAAACTGCGATTGAGTTTCTTTTCACTAGATGCTGTTCTTCTCTCCAGAATAGCTCAGCAGCACAGGTTCACATGGGTTTACACACAGCGTAGCGTTTAATTTCTCTATGCACACACATATAAACAAACACTTCACTTCACTTCTTTATTAAATGGCTTCTGGGATAGTTTCCACAATTTCGCCAGTATCAAGTATAATTGTTCATAATAATATGAGGCAACGTAGTACGGTTTATAAGTCCAGTCGTCCAGTCTTCAGTCAGGTCCTGTTTTCTGCTATAGCAATGGCGACTATAACAAAAAACGATCGGCGCACAATTTTCTTCATCAGAGAGTTTCTGTCCAAATCTTCTTTATTCCATTTCACTAATACTTGTGTCATATTACTAACGTATAACGGTTAAAATACCATTAATGAAAATCGATATACATTAGAAAAACACTAGAAAATAAAATTTAATAAAAATGACACAGCCGTCGTTCAAGATGAAAAAAATGGTGTCCATAAACAAACACAGATACACAAAACAAAAACAAAAATATATCTCTCCTCTCTCTCTCTCTCTCAATCAAAATGAGTTTATTTTCTGTGATCTCAACCTAGACAGAAAAAGCAATAGACAAATAGTTATCTTCTATCGCATTCTTTCAAGAAAGAGAACTACTTATACGTGTTTAATGTAAATAAGGGAGACCGCACTATATGATTTGCTGCCCCTTAACGCGTGCCGGTTTTAACTTAATCCACACTTAATCTATGACTGGCACCATAGATTTTTTTATTGGCACCATAGATTTATGACTGGCACTGACACTGACCAATGAGTAAAGTAATAGATGCCACAGGGCACTGACACCCTAAAGCATAGACAGAATAAAGAAAAATGACACTGACTGACTGAAATGACTTGGTTGTACAGAAAACGAAGCGCAGTGTGGTCAGATCTTCCTAACTCTAAGTCGCGTAAAATGAGAATATTAATTACATAATAATAATAATAATTTAAAATTGCCAAGGATGACGACCTCTGTGGCGCAGTGGGTCAAGGCCCGCCTGAAACGCAGGAGGATGCGGGTTCAATTCCCGCTGCGGGACAAATGTTTGCATGTTCTGCAGATATTTGTCTCGGGTCTGGGTGTTTTCTATGTATGATATGTATGTATTTATAAAAAAACAGTATGTATGTGTAGTATCATGTAATCATGGTGTTCCCATAACAAAAGCTCTGCTTAGTTTGGGGCTATATGATGCTGTGTGATAACGTCCAGCATTATTTAAAATTATTTTAAATTTATCGCCCAAGCATAATAAACTACTTTAGTGTCTAGTTAAATTCAAATTCAAATTCGTTTATTAATACAAAATATTAACATTAAAGTTTTCAAGTTTCATTTATTTATTGTAAAAAATAACATTTCAGATGCTTACGATCTAATGCGTTAAATTTACGGTTTTGGGCACAGATAAACAACTAACATTTTACAATAAAAGAAAGAGAGAGAGAGTGGGTAGCTACCATAGAATTTCTTATATAAAAATATAACAAAAAATAATAAAAACTACATAGTTGCCTATAAAATAAAATAAAAAATCTTCTTAACTCTACATAATCTTCCTTAATTTAAAACTTCTATTCTAAGTTATCGCAATAAAGCAGGCAGAAATTTTCTATAGCCTGCCAATTATTCGCAAACACATCAAATAGTGGGTTCGGTGCAGAGAGAGTATTAAGGTGGCGCTGTGCCCGGCATATTGGTGACTGTTGGCGTGCTACAGTACGGGCGTGCATCACTGCGAATAGTGGCACTCTTCCAGGACGGAATCTATTGCGTTGTTCAGGGACGTAGAGACGACTAGCCTCACTCAGTAAATCAGAGCAGTTAAGTGCTTCTCTAAGAATACGGCACGAAGTTAGCATTTGATCAAGCAGCCTTCGTGTTTGTAATGAATTAAGACTAAGTGTTCCCTGTAGAAACTGGGTGGGTACATGAACGGATAATATTCATGTACGTTACGGTATAGAGAGCGAAGGAACCTTTTTTATACCTTTTCGAGCATTAGTGTATATGTTGTGTGGTGAGGCACTGGATTCTAATTTTGACTGAACAAGTGCAGTGTACAGGAGCTTAATGGCACTTATATTAGTAAAATCTCTACAATTCCCAGTTACAAACCCTAGCCTTTTAAAACAGTCCCCTATAAGTTTACTGACGTGGTCATGGAAGGTAAGTTCTGTTATGAAATGTAACTGAATGTATCGAAATGCAATGTGCTTCACCTTGGTAACACTAACCCCAACATTAATTACTACCTCGGCAGCAACAAAATAAATTCTATTAAGTCTCAAAAAGACAAAAAAAAAGTGGGTGTTTTGATTAACTTCAACTTGAAGTGGGAAGATCACATTGTGGGGATTGTGAAAAGAGCAACCTCATTTATTTATTTAATTAAAAGATCATTCCAATCCATGACAGTAGAAGTCTTTCGTAAAATATACAAAACTTATATAAGGCCACTTTTGGAATATGGTTTCCGGATCTGGAGCCCCTACTTTCAGAAATATATAGACCTGCTTGAGAGCGTTCAAAGAAAAGCCACTAAAATTCCACAAGCCCTTCGTCGTTTGCCCTACCCAGAAAGACTGCGCGCACCACGCCTCACTACCCTAGAGGAAAGACGTCTCCGTGGCGACCTCATCGAGACCTTCAAAATCCTTTCTAGCATCTATAAACTGCCTGATTTTCACAATTTTTTTATAATGTAGTAAAGCTTGAAATCTGCTAGACGCCACAGCAGTAAAATACGCCGTGCACAATTTAACACCAATACTGGGAAACACTTCCTCAGTAACAGAGTGGTCCATAACTGGAATCATTTGCCAGAAGAAGTTGTTACTGCTTCCTCTATAAACACGTTCAAGAATAAGCTGGATAACTGGTTACAAACCCACAAACTGTTACTAAATTAATTAAATCAGTGCTAAAACAGTTTCAATTTATAAATTGGAACATTTCGACACTGTGTGATGTAGACAGATCAGCAATAGCTGCTCATCTGTAAACTAATAAATAAAGAAATAACTCCTAAGTCTTTAACAGACCACTCTCGCTTTACCAACTCTCCATTCAGTTTGTACGGAATGGTTGTTGGTCTTGAAGATCTGCTGAAGCTACAACCTATTCTCCTCACACCATAATAGAATGACATTCAAATCTCGCTTCAGAGCATGACAGTCGTCGATCGAGTTTATTTCGGCGTATACAGTTTAAGATCGTCTGCGTAAAGTAAGCTCTTAGCAGACACTAAGTTCTTGGTCAGATTATCAACCATTATGGCAAAGAGTAACGGTCCCAGGGAAGAGCCTTGACTTATGCCCGATCTTGTATGATATGGAGAAGAATCATAACACCAAGACGTACGAACTGCCTACGGCCTCGCAAGTAGTCAGCAAATAGATTTACTAACTTTGCGAGAATCAAAATGCACTAATTTTATAAAGAAAGATGTAATTACCTAAAATGATCAAACGCTTTTTAAAATCCAGATAAACTACATCAACCTGTGTGCCTGAATCGAGTTTTGTTGTAATGTAGTCCGCAGGTGTAAGAAGGTTAGTATGGACTGAGCATGTCCCAGCATGCGTTCAGAAGCGGAACCGCTTGGACTCGTTCAGATACGGTTTAACCTGTTTGTATAGTTTGGCGTACAAAATACTCTCAAATAGCTTGGCAAGAAATGACAGGATAGCGTTAGGTCTATAGTTTTCCACAAGTGTTTTATCGCCTGTTTTTAAGATTGGGACAACTCGTGATTTCTTCTAAGCTTCTGGGTACTTGTATCTAGTTAAAGATAAATTGAAAATGTGTGACAGAACATGGGCAAAACATTACAGATTAATCCAAGGTTAAGGAAACTATGTTCTACGAGATAATGCATTCATAGTTTTAACATTATGATATGGTTCGGCCCATCGAGATAATTATATTGAACACTATAGAAAGTCTGCAAGTGAAATTTAACAAAAATCTTCCGTGCGTGTTTGACATAAATAAACTTCAAAATGCCAAATTTGCACTAATTTAAACATTTTGTCTCTTGAAAAGTGTTTAAAGACTGCGCAATTGACAGCATGCGTGGAGTTTTGCACGTTTTCGACACTTTTTTTGCACGTAGTATTCTCTCACTCTAGAGTCTAAATATCTCGATGGTTTGGCCAGATCAATAAATGATTAGCATTTGATATGGAAGAATTAGAGTTCATTAACGTTAAATAGTTAATTAAATTATCCACAGTTATACTAAAGTAAGGTTATAATTACAACTATAGAAACGTTATTATAACTTTGGTATGATATTCCGAAAGAAAAATATTTGTTGATAACAAAACACTAGAAAAGATATACATGGTGGGGTAAAATTTTACCACATTGAGAACAGCTACCTTTTATTTTATAGTTAGATGGTTTTGTTCTGAAAAAATTATAGGTTTATTTTGAAGGAAAAAATTATGGCATTTTTAGAATTTTGAAAAAATGTACAGTCAGCCCAGAAAATGACATTTGCCAAAAAAAACATGGTGGTCTCAATCGACTCTATTTCTAACAAGGAACACTTTTCTTTTCACTTTTCGTCTTTTCTAAGTAACTTACCAAATCAAAAGTTTTCGCGAAAATTCAAAAAAAGAAGTTTTCTATACAATTTCTATAAAGCTTCATTCACCATAACATTGAGTCCATGTATGTTATTCGAACACTTGCCAGGAAATACTCTGTTCTTATTTTAAATTCACCTTTCATAATGTTTGGCAGAATGATGATACCCCTCCGATTGCCACTATGCGTCGAATTGCATGTATGTATATGAAACCACAATTCTAGAGCCACCCTCAGCCACCACTACACCGAAGACCTGCCGGAGATCCGCCAAGACGAGGTCGTTGTCCCTGAGACAGCTAAAAAATGGAAAAACCCCCGGTGGAGATGGTGTTACTTCGGTACTTCTGAAGGCTGGAGGAGCTGCTGTTGTGCAGGAGCTGCGGAACCTCTTCAACGCCGTCCTTCACTGTGGGAGAACTCCTAGGGCGTGGTACGAAAGCTTGGTTCGACGAGGTTCTCTTTTTTAAGAAGGGAGATAGGACGCTTCTTAAAAATTACAGACCCATCTCGCTCTTGAGTCACGTCTATAAGCTGTTCTCTCGGGTTATTACAAATCGTCTCGCCAGAAGACTCGACGAATTCCAGCCACTGGAGCAGGCCGGATTTCTTGAGGATATGGCACCATAGCCCACATTCACACAGTGAGGCAGATTATACAGAAGTCTGAAGAGTATAATCAGCCCCTGTGTCTGGCGTTTGTGGACTATGAGAAAGCCTTTGACTCTGTAATAAACCTGGACTGTCCTGGAATCCTTGCAGCGATGCCAAGTGGACTATCGTTATATCGAAGTATTGAGATGTCTGTACGCAGCCGCCACGATGAGTGTCCGAGTACAGGACCAGCACTCTAAGCCCATCCAACTGCGCCGCGGAGTGAGACAGGGAGATCTCATATCTCCGAAACTGTTCACAAGTGCGTTGGAGGATATGTTTAAGACGCTGGACTGGAAAGGTATGGGCATAAACATAAACGGTGAGCACATCTCACACTTGCGATTCGCTGATGACATAGTCCTAATGGCGGAGTCGCTGGAGCAGCTACAATAGATGCTGGACGGCCTAACATCAGCCTCGCGAAAGATAGGTCTCGGCATGAATTTGAACAAGACCAAAGTTATGGTTAATAACCGAATTGAACCGAGTCCTGTCGTCGTTAATGGACACCTTCTTGAAGTTGTTTCGGAGTATACATACCTCGGACAGATATTGCCAAGAGGAGGATTCAGCTGGGTTGGGCAGCATTTGGAAAACTAAGTCGAGTTTTCTCGTAACCCATACCGCAATGTTTGAAAACGAAAGTTTTCAATCAGTGCGTCCTACCCGTCATGACATACGGAGCCGAAACGTGGAAACGTGTCCCACGTTTAGTCCACCAGTTTAAAGTCGCTCAGCGAGCTATGGAACGAGCTATGCTCGGGGTTTCTCTGAAGGATAAAATCCATAACGAATTTATCCGACATAGAACTAAAGTTGTCGACACAGCTCAGAGAATTAGCAAGCTGAAGTGGCAGTGGGCTGGCCATATCAGCCGAAGAACCGACAACCGTTGGGGTAAACGAGTTCTTGAGTGGAGACCACGGCAAGGCAAACGCAGTGTAGGACGCCCTCCGGACGATCTGCGAAAGGCTGCTGCTAGAAGCTGGATGCGTCGAGCTCAGGACAGGGCGCAATGGCGCTCATTAGGGGAGGTTTATGTCCAGCAGTGGACTGCTATAGGCTGATAATGATGATATGAACTCAATGTTATGGTGAAGATGTTTCATAGAAATTGTATGGAAAACTTTTTTTTAAATTTTGGCGAAAACTTACTATTTGATTTGGTAAGTTACTTTGAGAAAAGTGTTCCTGTTGGGAAATAGACTGGATTGAGACCAACTTTATTTTTGACAAATGTCGTTTTCTGTGCTGACTGTACCTTTTTTCAAAAATCCAAAAATGCCATTATTTTTTCCTTCAAAATAAACCTGTTATTTCATCTGAACTAAACCTTCTAACTAGAAAAGAAAAGGTAGTTGCCCTAAATTAAGTAAAATTTTGCCCCACCCAGTATATACCTTACTATGCCTTACAGTAGTAAGGCTCCATAAAGTTAGTCAATCGTTTAAACGGCAATGTTCAAAAGCTGGGTACGAATAGCGCGTTCCTATATACGCGTAGTCAGGGTACGCTGTGCATGCGTACATTGGATACGCGTACAGTTAATGTGGACCGCCGTGAACCTGAAAGCGAAAGCAATCGAGCCATAACGCTACGCGAGCCGATACCGACTGACCACGGCTCGTGCTGCGAGCCAGTTCACGCGGCACGCATTCCCCAGAGTGTGCGCGTAGTTGCAAGTACAGACATGGCGTTCCCAAGAGACGCGTAACCGACTACGCGTACCAATGTACGCGCTATCCATACGCAGCTTTAACAAAATTCCAAGTGAGGTATTCAATCTATCTGTAAATGTTCAGTATTATTAAATAGCCATCGCTATCCCACTGCACGATATAGGCCTCCCTTCACTTCTTCCACTCTTCACGATCTGTCATATAATTCAAAAATATTATAATAAGTTTTTTTAATGTAGCACTTAAAAAACTTATTATAAAATGTCTGATTTTTCAATAACAAATTTGGGATAAAACTGTCTCCAACCGCTTCAAAAACAATGTAATAGTTAAGAATAAACTGTAATAAAGACGTTATAAAACCCAAGCAGAGTCAGGCCTCTTTCACTCCGCAGAATAGGTATAAAAATATACCTACGCATCGCCGGCCTTGCGAGCGAGGTTCGTTACGTCGGTTGCCGCGTTCTGCCCGGAACTGCCGGAACGAAAGTGTCCTTGAGCAGCCGCGGCATTTTAGTTTGTTTTTGTTAATGTACCTCTATTTTTCGCCAAATGAAGGCAAAAAAAATACTGCACAGCATTTGGTTGCCTGAATAATAATAAGAAAATGTAAATAATACCAATAGTAGGTACAGAACTGAAAGTTTTTCTACCAAATAATGCGTTGTTTAGATATCAAAGTCTCCCGTATTTACTTAAGTAGGTAGGTACTTAGGTTCAAGTTCTATTTGAATGCGGTACCTACCTACATAAATAAACGTAATATTATTATGTATGATTAGAAACCCAAACTAGGTTCATTTTTATTTGGTTTAATTTTAAGTAGGCAGTGTAGGTTATCTACTTAAAAACAGTCGGGTAGGTAGGTGTAGGTAGACAAATCGATGTGGTAAGTTACCTAAAGGTAGGTGTACTAACAACTAAAACTAGATACCTAGGTTACCTACAAACCAAATTTTGTTTTTTTTCTCTTGCAAATATCTAGGTAGGTACCTACCTACTAAAATTTCACTTAAGATTTAGCATGATGTACCTACCTACCTTAAACAGTGATTATTCAGTTTTCGTACACAAGACACCTAAACACTTAAGTAAGTGTTAAGGACCCAAGTACCTACCTAGTAGGTATGCCTATTTTCTGAGTTCTTAATGCAGCTAGCCAGTGTAAAATAGTTTTCTGATCTAATACTAGGTAGGTAGATAATATTTGAATTATCATTGTTCCTAAAAAGAAATAGGTGGCTAGGTAACTGGATAGTAAAATGTTCAACAACAACAGCCTATTCAGTCCACTGCTGGACATAGGCCTCCCCTATAAGAAGGGGGATATGCCCATAATCCCCACGCTGGGCATGCGGGTTGGGGATCGCAGGATACAGCTTCTCGCACCGCCGACGCTGCTGCCCGTCGGCGGCCAGGTTATTATTATTCGTCACAGAATAATTCTCAAGACAACCCTAACTTTACACGTGCCACGTCAGTAGAGATAGAGCTATACGATAGAAAGGGATGCAAGGTGTAGGTTAATATAAATGTTAGGCACTGAGTTCGGTGCGAGCTGAATAGCACTTTATTGCGTAGCAGCTAAAGTCGCTATTTATTTAAATGATTGCGCGGAGTGAAGCTTCTGTCCTATCTGTATTCTGTGGCAGAGTCTCTTGCCAATTCGGCTCTTCACCCTGGGATAGTTCATCACCCTCGCGGAAGTACAGAACCTGGCAATCGCTGGGCATGCGGGTTGGGGATCCCAGGACACAGCTTTTCGCACTGCCGACGCTGCTGCCCGTTAGCGGCCAGGGAATTTAGCTGTGCTGGTGTTAGGCTGCGCTATATCGCTATCAGCCGGCCGCTAGAGCCTCGTTTGTTAGTTAGCCGGGCGCACCGCGTGCTGGTGAGGTTGGCTTGGGTCCGGAAGTTGGATGTTAGAACCCTTTACACCTACAGAACGCTGTTTCCTTGCTCCACCCTGATACTGGCAGTGTTTATAAACTGGCATCACTCTAATCCTGATTCTTTTTTTTGCGCCCGTCTACACAGCATTTTTTCTTTACCTCTTCCGTACCTTGGCTTTGAACGTAAATTTTCCGTACCTTTTCGTTATGTTTTTTTGATCCATTACATTCAACGGTTAACCAGTTAAATTTAACTAAAGTAGTAAAGCATACATGCTCAGTATTAATTTCTTAACTAAATACTTACAAAAATTGAAATATTCATATTATATTAGGTACGGTAAAGGTAATTTTATGTTCGTTTATTTCGAATCGAAGTTCGTTTAACATCTATCAAGAACAAACATAATTGCGGTAACATAATAATAAGAAAACATAATGATAAGAATATCATGAAATCTATCAAAAAAGACGTGTGGCACTCGGGGACTGCCGCGGTAAAGCTATTGTATAGCATTTTGTATCAACTTATGCAATTATAATTATTTATTTATTTTATTTATGCAGTATTTCTTTTTCTTTGATATTAATTCAAGTTACACTTTTTGAGCGTGGTGACCGATAAGAAAACAATTTTTTTTTCTTTTATTAAATAAACGAGCTTCGTAGAGTCGTACAATACGTCTAGTTGCACGCACACAAACACCGTGTCGAAGACTGCCGAAAAGAAACGACGTTAGACAATGCACGGCCTTCAAGCCACACCTCCGTGACCGTCGGAGTGGGGAGCGTGAGGTTTTTTTTCGTTACGGAATTTCTGGATTCGGTCCCCGCGCTCAAGGCCCTCGATAGAAGCTATGCAATAGCTTAAAAATAAATTTAATAGTGAAATCAAGCATTTAGGCATAACATTTTGGAAAACCATACCTTGAAGCGTAAAACCGTACCTTTTTGAGGACAAAACCGTACCTTATCCTAAATTCATACTGGCAACGCTGCGTCTACAGTCCCCTCATCCATATCCGCTTGCGTTTGAGCTCGATCATATGCTTGGTTTACTGTTTAGGGTATAGATGAGGGGACTGTAGACGGGCGCAAAAAAAAATTGCCCAGCAAACCAAAACACAAAACTAAACTCTAACTACAAATTCAAACTCGGCGGCGCCGGTATCAATAGCCGAAGCCCCACGTTAGATGCTTCACATCAAATAACGATGGATGACACCGTAAAACTTGTAGCATAGCAACACTGAAACTGATTGAATGAAATGACGTTTGACAGAGTGACAGTTTTTAACAATAACGAGAATGCCGACCAAATGTAAGCAAGCAAAATTGAATGAATAAATTTGACGGCGAAACAAGCAGCAGAAAATGTCTCCCACAAAACATAAATAAATGGCCACCGTCGTCATTACGTTCTTCCTTTCAGCACGATCTATGTTTGTAAAATGGACGCTGAATCGAGAAAAAGGCGAAGGTGATCTAAAATGCGCCTAGATTTACATTCAAGATATAAAGAGAAATTAGGTTCAATCTGTAAAATCAAAATAGCATCTTTGACAGTAATTTTCGCGCCACTTGTTTAGTTTGTGTGTGTATGTGTATTGCAATTGGTCAGCACAGCGCAGTCAGTGCCGCCGATTTGTTTCAGTAATGTTATCATTATCAATGAGAGGACGCTATTTTCAGGGAATCTTGTATATCCCTGCGAGAACAACGGTGGAGTATGTCGTCCCAAAAGTTGGAGCAGATAGTGGCGGCGCTCATGAAGCCCGTGAGCCACCACGGCCAGAGCTTCGACCGCGACGACTCCGGGGTGAGTGAAAATGGAAAAGCGCGTCCGGCCTTTCTCAATTTCGGCTCCCGCCTTTTTTTAGATGGAATGAAATTTATAAAAAAAAGCGCAAGCCCTTATCATTCAGTTCTTTAAATAGTAATCACTTACATTTGTGAATGTACTATTAGCAAAATCAGTAGCCACAATTATAAAAGTAAGTAATTAATCAATGAAGAAAACTAAATCAAAATGTTATACTTACTAACTTATTTTCTATTCTATTTAGTAAGTGTACCTTCCAACCTAAGTTTATGGCACTTTCCTCTGTAAAAATATAAATAGTCTTAATACTTCGTACTTAAGTATCTCTTTATTAAAATGTTATATACCTATTTATTAAAAACATAGTTCAATGTATTCACAAACAATGATAATTTTATTCCCAACCTGTCTCCATACTGGATATTATATACATATAACTTAGGACTATCTCAGTATTGATACATTGTTGTTTACCCGTGTCGAAATAAATGTTTTTCTATTTCTATATATTTCTAATGCTATTACTGTAATATTAAGCTAAATCTGTCTTATAAAGGATGCTTCTAGTCATATCAATGAATTCCAAGACCATTATTTTGTACACATAAATAGTAGACAGTACTTATTTTAAATTAGTTGCTCTATTAGAAACTGACATAGAAAAAATTAAGTAGTAATAAAATTATGAGGAAACTGGTATGTCTCATAATCAAAAATTCTTTGTTTATTTATGTGCAATATCTTAAGTGGCGGGTTATACTGGCTGTTGAGATGGCGACGCAAAGCCACCTTGGTAACAACAGTAAGCCAATAATAGCCACCAACTTGCCTAGGGTAGTACTTTGAAGAACCAGCCTTTCACAAAAAATGCTACTACTACAAACCAAAGTCATGTGCTCAGTCGGTGTCCCTATAAAAAGGTTATTGAATAATCTTGTCTGCTTGATCTAATGTTTAATTACTGAAGTATCATATAAATATGGCAGAATGTTCAGATGTGTGTATTGCTGTGAGTGAATAATCCTCCATGAGTAGCTGTGTCACTCACGGAAGGTGTGGATGATTTGATTCCCACTGAGAAAAATTGTTGAATGATTTGTAAGTATCTGTTCTCAGGATCTGAGTGCTATGGTAATCATATCCACACATACATAGTGTATGCTGAGACCCTTGTGCACCAACAAAGTAATGGGTGTTTATATGGATGTTACACAAGCTCAAACTCAAATTCAAAATATATTGATTAAATAAGCACTGTACACAATGGTGTCGATTCAGTTGTGATTTTTCATAACTGAAATTTAATTTGACAGTTCTGAAAATCTTGCCATCTCATTCTTTTAGATGGAAAAGAAAAGGATTGCTATTATTTGTTATTTTGAGTGACGATCTGCGAAAGGTTGCTGGTAGAAGCTGGATCCGTCGAGCTCAGGACAGGGCGCAATGGCGCTCATTAGGGGAGGCCTATGTCCAGCAGTGGACTGCGATAGGCTGATGATGATGATGATGATGATGAAATTAAGTTTAGTTTAAAAAAGTGCACAACAGATTGACACTATTGAATCATAATTATTTACACATTTACACTAATTCGCAATGCAACCAAACAGAGAAGAATTGGCAAGAAACTGCTTGTCTTGTATTTTTTATAGTCCATGTTGTTACAATCTCTATCTATTCTTAACTATTAGTCCTACATTGGTTTTGGCAGGAGATTTTATCAAACAATATGTAGCAGTAACCATCCAAATGAGGTCCATGCAGATGGGCCTAAGTCAAATCAAATCAAAACTAAAATATTACATGTCAGGAAGCTACAACTACTTAGGGGGCATCCATTAATTACGTGAGGCGATTTTGCCGATCATTTGGGTAGTGATAGTATCCATTATTGTAAATACATCATGCATAGAAAACACCCAGACCTGAGACAAGTATCTGCAATTTTTTTTAAATCTCGTGTACCTTGGGTTCCTGAGAGCCGCAGAGGCCATCCAATGAAGGTTATATGAGGGTTAACGATGAGCGCGGGTGTGTGTCAGCTGCTGGAGGAGTACCTGACGGCGGCGGGGCTGCACGCGCTGGCCGAGCAGGAGGCGGGCCGCGCGCCGCCGCCGCCCAACTACGCCGAGGTCGGCATGCTGCTGCAGAGCGTCGCCAACAACTACTCGCGCAAGGTCGACCTGCTCTGCAAGCTCGTCGCCTCCTTCAGCACCGCGCTCAACGCCGACAACCTCGCGTGAGTCCACCCTCCCATCCACCATCACCCGTCACCCGTCACCCGTCACCCGTCACCCGCTCCATCGACACGCGACCTGCACATCACGTGAGTCTGTATCCATGTGTCATAGTTGACTATCGTCCATGGCGAACGGATGATCATCGTCTGATCGAGCACGAAGGTCACAAAGAACGCACCGAGGCGTAGAGACAGAGAGGCGCAGGCTGATAGGATCCGACACGCGTTCGTCACTGCAGGCGGGGCCGTATCGTTTCAGGAGCACGTCGAGCCCTGAGGTGGATCCGGACGAGTCTCCCCTCCGGGCGGCGTCGGGACGGCGGCGGCGCGACACGTCGCCGGGCGCGGGCGCGGGCTTCGAGCCCATCCGGCTCACATCGGCGGGCGCGGCGCGGCGCGCGCCCTCGCCCGCGCACCCGCCGCCCACGCTGCCGCGCGTCTACGCCGAGCTGCAGCCGCGCGCCGCGCCGCAAGCGCGCCCCGACCGCGCGCTGCACGACTACAGCGGCGAGCCCATCGGCTCGATGGACGATTTCCGCCTGCTGTGGCGGCTGCAGGTACCCGCCGGCGCCTCGCCGTCCGCCGCGGCCGCCTCGCGTGTCGCCGCGGTGACGAGCGCGCGCTCTGTGTGTGCAGGACGGGTACCTGGTCGAGGAGCTGGAGAGCGGCGCGGGCGGCGACGGCGGCGGGGAGGCGCTGGGGCCGCTGTCGCTGCTGGAGCTGCAGGCGGCGTGCGCGCGCGGCGCCGCGCCCCCCGCCGCCCCGCCGCCGTCACCGCCGCCGCCCTCGCCCTCGCCGCCCTCGCCCTCGCCGCCGCCGTGCCTGCCGCCGCCGGCCGCGGCCGCGCTGAAGCGCAAGCGGCGCAGCGAGGTGCTTGTGTCAGAGCTGGTGGCGGGTCCGCTGCACGTGGAGCTGCACGCATGCGCGGCACTGGCGCACGGGGAGGAGGAGTTCTGCGTGTGCGAGCGCTGGGTGCGGCGTGTGGTGCGCCACCGCGCCTCCTCCATACTCACCGTGCGCGAGGACCACGCCGAACTGCCAGAAACTGGTAACGTTCTTACCGTTTTCTGTACAGGGTTGAACAAAATTTTACCTCTTCGAGGGCAATCACCTTTTCTTTTGTAGTTGCTTAGGTTTTGCACTAAGTAAACTATAGGTTTATTTTAAAGAAAAAAACAATTGCATTTTCAGAATTTTTATAAAACGTACAGTCAGCCCAGAAAATGACGTTTGTCAAAAAGACAATTCGGTCTCGATTGACTTTTTTCCCATCAGGAACACTTTTCCCAAAGTTACTAACTGAATCAAATTGTAAGTTTTAGCAATGAAAATGAAATAAAATGTTTTCCATACAATTTTTATGTAACACCATTTGCCATATCTTCGAGTCTATGTATGATTGAAACTATTACAAAAATACTTCAAAACCACGAACTACAGCGCAGAAGGTTCTACTACTCTTCCAGTCACTACTAAAACTTTAACTTTCACTCAAACTATAATTCTGTCTGGTTGGACGCGTCAGCTGGGCTGGGGTTCGCGATGCATCGCAACCTCAACGGCCGCTCTGATTCGCCGCATACGATGTGTCATCAAAAATATTTTTTCTCTTTTCCAGAATTTCGTGGCTACGACTCGCCGTGGAACGACATCGGTGGTGCGTCTCCCTGTAGTTATTGTTGGAGTTGAATCGGTCCGGTTACAGGTTGTTAGATGAGGGTTATGTATCGTCGTTCCAGGGTTCTGCGGGTGGACGGACGCGGAGATCAGCGAGGCGCAGGAGACGGTGGTGCGCGTGGCGAGCGTGCGCGGCCGCTGCCCCCCGCCCCCCGCGCCCCCCTCGGCCCCCTCGCCCCTCTCGGCGGAGCGCGGGGGCAGCGGCAGCAGGTCGGGCGGGTCGAGCCCCGCGCCGTCGGCCGCGCCCGCCGCGCCCGGCACACTCGACCAGGTACACACGTCACTCGCACTCGCACTCGCTGCTGATCCTACTGAAACTCCCAAAGCTTTGTTTTTTTCCAAAACTATAGGCATGATGATTTTTTATATCCCCAAGGCCACCGTCACGAAGACGGCGTCGGCGGCGCGAGGAGCGGCGCGCCAATGCAAATCTATGTATTGAAACGCGCCATTCCTTGCGCCGGCGCCGCCGCCGCCGCCCCGCTCGCGCTGACTTCGTGACCGCGGCCTGAAATAAGAATTGTAGTCGGTACTTCATTCCTGAAGATCATGGTCGCTATATGATGCCCTGCAGGCTGCAGGCGTGGACGGCCTGGCTCCAGCGTCTGTCTGTCTCCGATTAGTAGCCATCTGCACCATACTGTAGAACGACGTTCCCTCGTCTCTGAGCTGATCAGACTATCGGTTTGAGGATCTTCCTCTGGAACGTTTTCTCTTTACATGGCCGATGATGACCAGCTTTTCTAAGTTATCGGCTCTACGTCTCGCAATGTGGCCGAAATACGACAAAATCCGGCGGTGGCATATCGTGCAAAGCCGTTCTTTTATATTGAGTTGTGCGAGGATTGACATATTTGTGCGCTTAGCCGTCCACGGTATCAGCAACATTCGCCTCCAGCACAACATCTCGAATGCATCAATCCTCTTTCTCTTTCTGGCCAAGATGTTCCAAATCCTTACACCTTATAGAAAAATCGGAAATATTAAGGCTCTGACAAGACGGATCGTTGTTTTCCAGGTTATTCTCCGATTCTCCCAAATCCCTTCCAACCGAGTCGTTGCGTCTCTGCCCATGGCCATCCGTCCTTTGAACTCCGCTACACAGCTTCCATCGTTATTAATGATAGATTTAAGATATATGAAGCTGTCTACTTTTTCATCGCCCAGGCAGGTTGTAAGGCCTGAGAGGATTCCAGCTCTACCAACTACCATTGATTATCCTTGTAGATAATAAGTACCATGTCCTCGCTCTCAGTGTCCAGACGATGTAGAAGCATCTCCATGTTCCATGCTGGTGGTGACAAGTGTCGTGTCGTCTGCATAGCAGAGGTTGGAAATATTTTTCCCACCTTCTGCAAATCCTCCACCCTAATTTTCCAGAGACTTGGGGATAATGTATTTTCCGTAAATATTAAAAAGGACTGGTGACAGAATACAGCCTTGCCGTACTCCCTTCTTGGTATCGAACACATCAGAACAGTTGGTGTCGATTCGCACGAAGGAATTATTGTTGTAGTAATGGCTGCTAACAAGCCTCAGAAAATGCTTTGGGACTCCCAGCAGAACTTCTCCATCGAGTTTGACCCATTTTACACAATCGAAGGCTTTTGCGTAACCTGTGAAGCATAGTACAACGGGGGTATTGAAGTCTATTTTTTTTGCTGGTGTGTGAGATCAAGGTTCTGTAGTTGCCACATTTATGAGTAGAACCTTTTTTATTATGGCCCCGTCACACGGCCATATACCTGACTGCCAGACGGAATTGCTTGGTGATAATTTCTATACCTCTTGATGGAAATGCTTCGATGGGTTCGCCGGTATTTCATTGCGGCCAGATAAATTTTATTGCCTGTTCAACTTCCACCTGCAGGATATCTGGTTCTTGTTTCAGTTTGTCCCATTCAGTTTCAGATCCTTTTGTTTTTGATTCGGCATCTACAAATCCGCACAGTATCCTCTCTAACGTTCTAAAACTTGATTCAGTTCTGTGAACAGTTGACATTTGCATCCTGCATTGCATACCATTTAACATTACCAGTCCTTGTAATGTTTTCCCATCTTTAAGGAGTCCACGTACATTCCATGTAGCAATGTGGAGTGATCGCATAGCCGAGATGTTCGTTGATGCGTGTCCCGCAGTAGCATTGTTTCCATATTGCGCCTGGTCACGCGCATGGCCGGTGCCATATGTCACAGCACCCTGCCCTTGCTTGGAAAGATGGCGTCAGAGCCTCGTCAGTTGTCTAGCAGGGAGCATCACGTCGGCCGTCCACAGCTATTCATACGAACCACAGCCGCGACCAGGTGAGATTGACGTTTGGGCCGGATAAGATGTTCGTTCCGTTCTCCCCTCACTCCCCTATTCTCTATAAATATACTCTCTTAACCAAAATTCATCAATTTCGGATCACCTAGAATTGACACCACGATCTATGTTATCCATTTTCCTCTTTGCTCGGACAAGGCTAACCCGGGGCCGTCGATTCAATACAAAAGTTTGTTTCTAACAAATCAAAAATAAATTAAATTTAATAAAATAAAATAAAAAAAAAATATTTTTTTTTGACGTATTTCAAAAACTGCATTCTAGAATTAAAATAAAAAACATTTTGAAATGTACAAACAAAACTCTTTCACATATATTTAATTTTTTTTGTCTCTTTTCGAACCCCCTAACTTAATAACCCCCTCTCTGGTTTGACTCGTGTGTTTCACAGCAATTATTTCATGTATAACCTATTGACCTACCAAATTTCATGTAGATTGGATCAATGATTCGAGGTGCATCAATGGTGCTCTATCAAACATAAATGTAATACAAATTTATTTTTTTAACCTCTTTATAATACATAACTATAGTTAGTTATAAAGCTACTTAAAGTACTAAGCGCAGCTTTGTGTACAGGCTATGTTATATTTAGATATTACCTTCCTCCGCGGCTACGCTCACGTTATCATTGGTGTAACATGATTTTGATATTACGTACATCCCTATTCGTGGCAAAGAAGTTTTTCGAATTTTGTGCTCTCGGAATCTTCTATCTTTATTGAGCACTTCTTGAGCTTCCTCAGCTGCCCGATTGGCAGAAGAGCCGTGCCGGAGTAATCCAAACACATCAGCGTTTGTTTTTGCATCCGTATGCATTTACTGTACACGCGATTACATAAAACAGACAATTTAACCAGATCACGTTCACCCGTCTTTGAGACATCGCGTGCTCAATTACCATTAAAAATAACCATTTAAATTACCATAAGCATATACATTTGGTATTACCAAATTGTGAACAAAGTGTTGGTGAAGTTGAATTATTTAAGTTTGTCTTTAACATTGAACTTGGACTTTTTTGAACCAACCAAACCTAATAACCAAAAAAGTACGTTCATTAAATCAACATAACAATAAGAACGATATTTTTTACTAGCCGATTTCACAATATCTACACTGTGCACAAGAGTTTTGTGCATGGTAACGGGCATATAATACTAATTTTATTGAATTCCTCTGTTGGACGGCCAGGAGTCGAAACCTTGCTTGATGTTGAGGGTGCTGAGTGGTGGACAGATACTTTGAATAGCGTCTCTACACGATGGGCCATCGTGATGGTCCACTATGATGGGCCATCGTGATGAGGACGTAGTGGTGTCTGATGGCGCGAGCGATGGTCGTGGTATGGCGTCGGTGTCGGTTTTTCGGCCGCACATGAAAGGGAGTGGCAGCGATGGCGGTACGCATCTACAACTACACGTGGCCCATTCCACAGTCTGTGCTCGAACGCGGTCGAGTGTGGACGTTCGTGCTTTGTGTCTTTGTATAAAATGACGACGTCATGGCCTCGTGAGGTAATGAAGTTTGTAGAACTATATCGGGGAGAAAGCGTGATATGGAATAATGCTTCCACGTCCATCTTAGATCACGACCAAATCACAACTGAATGTCGCCATCGTGTAGTCGCGTTTCAACCATCGCATGGCCATCTCACTGGTCCAGCGTTGGACCATCGTGTAGAGGAGCCAGAACGTAATATATCGAGCCAACCACTCAGAGTTCTTAGTCAGGAATCGATCGCGGCGCTTTCCAGAACTTTCCCATTTTTCTGTCAACTTTGATGTCAATTTTCCGATTGGCATGTTAACCTCCCTCGCAGATGCATCCGTAATATTGGCAAAATAACAAAACAAAATAATAAAATTCCATTTTTTAAACAGTGAATACATGTTCTGAAAGCAAGACAATAAAACTAAGTTGCACTCAAGTGCGCAGGCTAAAGTGACTAATATTTGAAAGGTATCAGATATGGCTAATGGCTATGACTTCTGTGGTTTCACATTGACATTGGTGCAAAACAGTTATCGGAAGTGGGACAGTGGGGGTTTTGGCAAGGGCTTCAGATAAAAATACCTGGAAATTCAACAATGAATTTTGTCCAGCTAGCTTCCACAACAGCCTATATCAGTCCACTGCTGGACATAGGCCTCCCCTAATAAAGGGGGTTATGCCCATAATCCCCATGCTGGGCATGCGGGTTGGGGATCGCAGGGCACAGCTTCTCGCACCACCAACGCTGGTGCCCGTCGGTGGCCAGGGGATTTAGCTGTACCGATGTAGGCTGTGCTATGCCGCAATCAGCCGCCGCCAGAGCCCCGTTCGTTGTTTAGCAGGGTGCACCACGTGCAGGTGGGGTTGGCTTGGGTTCCGAAGATAAGGGTTGGAACCCCGTACAGCTAGCTTGTTACAGGCAAATCAGTGTGCGTTA
Source organism: Horisme vitalbata (assembly GCA_951804965.1). Classification (NCBI taxonomy): domain Eukaryota; kingdom Metazoa; phylum Arthropoda; class Insecta; order Lepidoptera; family Geometridae; genus Horisme; species Horisme vitalbata. The sequence goes on along the minus strand of OX638101.1, from coordinate 18,957,703 downwards.
TGTTTCCAGTCGGGCGCGCCGGAGCTGGCGGCGCTGGCGCGGGACGTGGCGCGAGTACTCGGCGCCGCGCCACTCGCCTGGGGCGTGCTGCAGGCAGCCACCGCCAGCACGCAGCCCGAGCCCAGCCGCGTGCTGCTCGACGTGCTCATGAAGGTACGCACATGTCGCCGTGCTGCAAGCCGCAGTCGGTGCTGACACAGGTACCGCCGCGCCGCGTCAAAACCGAACACTTGTCCGGTGAGACCGTCCGCTCAAATTTCGATCAATGTTAGAGCGCGCGTGGAGAATTACGATCTGTCATTGGTAATTTTTACATGGGACGTGATCGCTCCGTCGACGCCTCGGGTGCCCACGCCTAAAATTGAATGAATGATTATGACAACACACCGTCATATAATATCCATCGCGTTGATAGAGCAGGCTGCGCCGGGTAGAGCGGGCTCGTCCCGGGACACGGCGGCGCGGCGCCTCGCTCGGGGAGGCCGCGGGCCCACGTGCCCTCGCGCTCGCACCTTGTTGTCGACGTAGCATTACTCTTATTGTAGTTCGGTCCGATTGCAGGCGTCGCGCGGCGAGGTGGAGATCGTGCGCGGGGACCCGCTCACTGTGGGCGACTTCTACGTGCGCGCGCGCACTCCGCCGCCGCAGCCCGACCCGCCGCCGGAGCCCTGAAGGCCGCGCCCCGCGCCCGCCCCGCGCCGCCTGCGACGAGGCCGGAGGGCCCCGCCCGCCCGTCTGCCGCGAAGTCCTGATGGCGGTTATCGACTTTAGATCAGTTTTGTCTGATACATCAGCGTGGAGTGTTTCCGATGATCATGTTCCTGGTTATCTATAAGAAGGGTCGTTTCGCGGTATCATACCTACCTCTATCTGGTGAAGGGCCTGACAATATTTTAAGTGTAATAAGTACAATTTTTAAATCAGATTTATTTGAGTTTATTTATATAGAGATGATATTAAAATCAAATTTTATGTTGGTTGACTCCTATGTATATCGAAATTGCAATTTTTTTTTTTTGTTATCATGTATTTGTAAATATAGAATTTTATAAATGTATTCGATTGTACACATTGTATTTATAGATGTAAATATTTTTGTTGTTATCTTAGAAGAGAGCATATTGTCTAGATTTTCAAAGAATCAAAGATATGAATGATTTCATTTGATCTTTAGAGTATAGGCTCTCGGATGAGATGAGTAGTCGTGTGTTGCGCCGACGGCCGCCGCACTCTCTGTGAGCAGTGCGCGTCGCGTGCACTATATATATATGTACATGTAGTGTACTGATACTGATAGTGATTGTGAATACAGGTAGATAGTGATTCAGTGCACTCTTTAATAGTCATACTATACAACTTGACATCTATTCCTTACGTTATGTGACGGACGGAGAGCCAGGATTCGATAACATATCATGTGATGATCATATAAATTTATCAAATTATTTTAGTGACTTTTGTCTGTATGATCTAACCATTAGATGTGAGTTCGGGACAAATCAGGGTCTTGTTCCATGTTAGATGGCTCACATAACCCCTGCTCTGCAACATTCATTCCAAAAACGTTGGACAATCCTAAAACGGATATAAAATGAACCGTCCATAAATGACATAATAATTTATTATAATTAAGTATTTTAAGTTGCATTATCTTTGGAATTTGTCTTGGACAGACAATTTGTTGAACCTTGTAATTCAGGATCAAAAGTTTCATTCTATTTGATGTATCTAGCCGTTGCCGGTTGTTCCGTGACATAACCGCATGAGTACGTTTAGTGTTGTTGAGTGGCCGTCTCTCCGAGTGCGCGTGCGCATTCAGCCGGCACGAGTAGACCGAATCCGCCAAATAATAACTAGACAATAATCCTTTCGAAACATTTTTTTATTTTATGATAAAAGTTTAGAATGAAATTAATATTATTAAATTTATATTATATTATTACTATTGTAGGTACATACATAAATAGAGTAGAGTACCTACTGCTGACTAAGAAAGATCGTTTTATCGATTCGTTCTCAAATAATTTTGCGAAGTTGAACCGGGCAGACGCTTTATGTCGTTGAATTATGCATTAGTACATTATATTCATTGTTATTCATCATCATTCCACAACAACTGTACCTCTGTGTTCAATTGTATATAAATAGCGATTCTGTGTTGTATATTAGAACAAATCTATTTATAATTATATATGGCATACTCTGAGCCACAACTGCTGCTAAATTCAGACTAATTCGTTGCACTGATTTTCTGTAATAATATGTGTTAGTCCAAACATAGTGCTTAATTAATTTAATATTTTATAATATTGAACTATGTGCTCTGTTCTACCGCTTAGTATGACTTTTTTACTTTAGTGTTTTGCAACGGCAGCCGTTGAGGAGGGCTATGAGTGGAGTTACACGCTGCATGTCTTGAACATAGCTACTCACGTTTTTACGATGCCGCATCAAATGCAACCAACGAGGCACACAAACTATGTACTTGGCCGGAGCCAACATTTTGCCAGATTATGAGCTGCAGTAGTATCGCAGATATTCTATTATGCGTTAGCACACCTCCGCCGCGAAACCATAGGAGCGGAACCGCACAACCATACCTGTTCTAATGCATAGATATGACTAAGATTGTATCACACAGCTTGCCAATGGTAATGCATACACATAATTACAATACCAGAAACAAGGAAAAGTTACACAAACCAAGAACAGGACTTGTTAAGACTTATAAACAAGGTTTCTGTATAAAACTCGATATGTACAATAAATTACCATTAAAAATTACACAGCTTTCCCAAAACCAATATAAGCAAAAATTATAAAATATTAATTTTTGAATCCCATCCATTTTACCATATTAATGAGTTCATGAGTTGCTCATTTTCTGTTTTGCATATGTAGAAATAATTAGATTATGGTAAGAATTTATATTGTAAAAATTGACTTGCCAATGTTATGTAATATAACGAAATGGTTAAATAAATAAATACTAAATACACTATCCTGTAAGATTTCGGGCATTCCGAGCTGCGTCACCCGCGCGCTCGGCCATTCGTCAGTATCTCTGATAGTAGAATGACTGGCACCACTGGCTCTGTTTTCGCGGTGGAGCTGAACTGGGCTGACTCCTGGAGGTAGACATTGTGGCGTGCTCGGCGGCTGCTCCTTAACCGCATCGTTCAATGTACCATATTACTTTATTGCTGCAGTTGGACAGATGGTCGCGACTTGCAATGCAATGCCTGCACGAATACCACATGCAGCCGTGCCGTTATTTAATTAGTCACGAAGCCTCCATTTAGTGATCTTACGTAATGTCCGTGTGATGTTTTGATGTAACATAGATTAGATATATATAGTAGTTTCGTGAGGCAGAGTGCACTGAAAACGTAGCAAGGATGTACCTTGGAAGTACATAAGTAACCAAACAAATCATACTAATCAAAAAATAAATTGATTTTTAAGATCAAATTTGTTTTTATTTGCTCTCGAACATACATTACCCTGACTGAATACCTAAACCCGACCGATTATTCTGTGATGGGTGAGTGGCAAGCAGGTGGTAGGCTGTATGTGGGTTCGAAGTATTTCTCTACTTAAAAAAGTAATTTAAAAAAATTAAACAAACTTCAAAAATAAATTATAGAATATATGCTGGCACAGACCTCAAAAAAAATTGTAGGCCCTAATTTATTTCTTAACTACTGTTGATTTTGTTTTTGTTATAGCCTATATCAGTAGTACCACTGCTGGACATAGGCCTCCCCTAATAAAGAAGGATATGCCCATGATCACCACGCTGAGCATGCGGGTTGTTGATCGCAGAGCACAACTTTTCACACTGCCGACGCTGCTGCCCGTCAGCGGCCTGGTGATTTAGCTGTGCTGCTGTTAAGCTGCGCTATACCGCAATCCCATTTTTCTTACATGCACTAGAATTTGACCAACGTTTTGAGAGATTTTCCCTTTGACACCGCGCCTGTAGCTCCTGGCGGTCACACCTATTGATACGTATTTAGTCCATATCTTTTCAAAACTTATGAACCGATTTTGATGAAACTAGCGCTGTTCCCTAAGTTGAAGTAAATGTAAGCTAATAAAAAGAGAGTGGTCAAAATAGGATAAGTAGTTTCGGAAATATGCGTGGACAAACATACCTACATACATACACCTCTCAAATCTTGTAGGTATATTAGTTTGGAAGCCCTTATAGATTCACATTTGTGAATATTTTGCAATTCCAGTAATATTACATACATAAGTATCGAACTGATAATCTCCTTTTTTTAAAGTCACTAAATTTGTATGTAAAACCACTAACGATGAAGTTTATCCTCGTTCATGGTAACTTGAAATAAGCACTTTTCAGCTTCTTTTTGATTAAATACAGTTATTGCATAAAGTTTAGGCGGTAATTATATAAACTGAAAAAAATGTAAGAACTTATTTTTTGTTTATTTGTTAAATTACAAGCAGATGAGGCTTAGGTTACACCTTCATGCCTCAAGTTGATGGACGCAGGGCGTTGCATCGTAGAGCACGTTACAAACATGCGTGAACTACGAACGAAGTAACACTTTGTTATAGTTAATGGTTACCACTTAATATCAGGTAGGCCATATGCTAGTTCCATAGTACCTGCATTGGGTATACAGTTAGCAGCCAAAAGCAGGTATTGGCAAGTGGCGTTGGCTTGAGTGTGAAAAATTTTACAAAGTTAGCGTTATCTATCTATATTTTTTCCTCCTTATGTATCGACCCAGACCCGAGACAAATATTTGCAGAATATACTAAAATTTATTTCGCAGCGGGAATCGAACCCCCAACCTTCCGCGTCTCAGGCCGTCGTGCAGTTTGTTAAATGGAGGATGAGGCAGAAAAGAGAAACTACACTTTGTTAAAGGTATTTTTTTTGTTGTTATGTAAAGGTACTTGTTATGTAAATGGAACAGCGTAGGTACATAATACTTTGTCATTTTTACGAAATTAGGATTTTTCGAAGGTTTTTTCTTTTAAACCTAAACGAACTTTTTGTCATATTTCGGACTATTTAGAGTTTGTTAGATACGCGGGACATTGACATCGTTATAGGTATTAGTTTATTTATCTCAATGGATATAGGTACAGTCAGCATCAAAAGTAGATGATGAGTTTCAGAATGTCAATACAGCTGATAGAAATTTGCGTCAGAATTAGATAGCACTAAAGTGTTCCATAAATAGGTGATTGAAAAATATGCCAATAATAAGCTGATGACACTAACCACCACATGTACCTGATGACTTTAAGGTTCAAAAGTATCTGTATCTGTTTTATAAATATACTAGCTGCATAAAAAGTACTAACATATGATTAATGCATTACCTAGCATACCCGTACACGTTCCGTTCTCGTTCCCACTCTCACTCCCTTTTTCGTTCCCATTCATGCTCCTGTTCACGTTGATCACCAATTCAACAGCCGGTTAAGTATGATAAAAATTTAATAAAGATTTAATAAACTTACCTAACTTGAGAAATGATTGGTTCCCCGTACAAACTTTCATCCCCTATCATACCTTGTTCAAGTTTTATTTTCTTATTTTACTTTTTAGGAATCAATTTTAATCAAAGTTCATTAATAAAAAATGATTACCTTTAACCGCCTTAGGGGTTGAAATTCTGAAACAGGTCATTTATTTCTAGAGAGATTCTGTGCAATATTTCAAGTCGATTGGTAAATATTTTTTTGTTCCCCATATAAACTTTGCCACCCCGTTTACAACTTCAGAGATAAATTTTTCAAAATTAGATAAGCCTTTGTATTATTCACTAAGCTAAACTAACAAACATTCACACAAACTTTTGTTCCCCGTACAAACTTTGCCACTCCCGATAATCGTCTTAGGGATTGAATTTAAAAATCCTGAAATGCGTATTCATTTATTTTTAGTAGACAGTCCCTGTGCAAAATTTCAAGTGGATTGGTAAAGATTTTTTTTTATTCCCCATACAAACTTTGCCATCTCCGTTTACCACTTTTGAGGTTGTTTTTTTTTTTAATTTTTATTAGCTAGTGTTATTCTGGCACCGAAACTATCAACGTGCCAATTTTCATCTAAATTTGTTTAGTGGTTACGGAGACACGTGGTAACAAACATTCACACAGACTTTTGAACCCCGTACAAACTTTGCCACTCCCGTTAAAAGTTTTAGGGGTTGAATTGCGAAAAATCCTGAAACACGTATTCATTCATTTTCAATAGAAAGTCTCAGTGCAAAATCTTAAGTAGATTGGTAAAGATTTTTTTTGTTACCCATACAAACTTTGCCATCCCCGTTTACCACTTTTGAGGCTGTTTTTTCAAAATTTGAGTATTCTATGTGTTATTCTGGCACCGAAACTATCTACGTACTAAATTTCATCTAAATTTGTTTAGTGGTTACGGAGATACGTGGTAACAAACATTCACACAGACTTTCACATTTATAATATTAAATAATAATAATAATAAGTCACCTTCCTGCTCCACAAATCTGGTAGTACCGCGGAAGCAAAGAACTACAGACCCATAACGTGCTTACCTACCATCTACAAGCTCCTTACGTCCATTCTGACCGTAAAAATTAATGCGCACATAGTTGCAAATAATATTTTGGCTCCTGCTCAGAATGGATGTAGAGTTGGGTCCCGCGGTACTAAGGAGCTCCTCCTCATTGACATGACTATTAGCCAGCAGATCAGGCGCAGCAAGGGGAACCTCTCCGCTGCATGGATAGACTACAAGAAGGCCTATGATTCGGTGCCTCATACATGGCTGGAGAGGATCTTAGAGTTGTATAAAATTGATGCAACTTTGAGATCCTTCTTAGGTACATGCATGAGACAGTGGATCACAGTTCTTCGTCATCCAGGTAACGGACGGGATCCCTCTGCTCCGCAAGATCTGATTCGCATAGAGCGGGGTATTTTCCAGGGCGACAGTCTGAGTCCCCTATGGTTCTGCCTGGCACTGAATCCTTTTAGTACTCTGCTAAAGGATTCAGGGCTAGGCTATCGACTTCGGAGAGAGGGTGGTATCGTTTCTCACCTGTTGTACATGGATGACCTCAAACTTTTCGCGCCGAGAAAACCAGAGCTGCTGACTCTGTTGAATATCACACAGATATTCAGCAGTGCCATCAGCATGGAGTTCGGTGTCGAGAAGTGTGTGGTCATGCAAGTACAGCGGGGGAAAGTTGTAAATACTACAAACTTACAGCTTTCCGATACGATATCCCTCAGATCTCTTTCCGATATCGAAACCTACAAATATCTCGGTATGTCAGAAGCGTTAGGTATAGTAGACAGAGACATAAAACAGTCGGTGAAGGAGTGATTCTTTTGCCGCCTGACTAAAGTACTCAATAGTCTTTTGTCGGGTGGTAACAAGGTTCGAGCCTTCAACGGCTGGGTTATGCCTCTGCTCATCTATACTTTTGGCATATTGAAATGGACTCAGACTGAACTTGACGCCCTTGACTGTAAGGTTCGTCAACTTCTTACGACACACAGAATGCGACATCCACGTTCGTCGGTGATGAGGATGTACATCCCGCGGAAATGTGGAGGTCGGGGCTTTTTAAATGCCAAGACCCTCCATAACCGCGAGGTGTGCAACCTCAGAGAATACTTCCTCCATGCCGACAGTGAGATGCATCGTGATGTCGTAGCAGTTGATAAGAACCTTACCCCGCTCTCACTGGCTAAGGAGAACTGGCACAAACCTATGGTGCTGAGTGCCCTCGACCGCAAGATCGTATGGGAGAGTAAGGAGCTGCACGGACGGTTCTACAAAGCCCTTACAGGGCCTGATGTAGACCTACTCGCATCCGTGAACTGGCTACGTTTCGGTGACCTCTTTGGGGAAACCGAAGGTTTTATCTGTGCGATTATGGATGAGGTAATAAAGACGAACAACTACCGAAAGTATATCATGAAGGATGGAACCGTTGACATTTGCTGAGCTTGTCATCGTCCCGGTGAATCTCTCAGACATATACTTTCGGGTTGTTCGCACCTCGCTAACACTGAATACTTGCACAGACACAATCAAGTAGCCAAGATCATCCATCAGCAGCTTGCTCTCCAATCCCAGAGGTTCCTGTGGCATCCCCGTTATTATAGTACCTAATGCGGGTAGCGAAATAAACAGTTGGTTCGTTGACTCGGTTTTTCTCTCATTGTGCTCCCTTATTTTAATCAATAAATCCCACTGGCGACGAGGTAAACCGCGTAAAAACACCTTTTATTTCATCGTGCATGTGTACTGGTGCAGTGGAAATAAAATGCCGATCGGAAAAATTGAACAATTCGATATTTCAAGCAAAAAATGGTCGGCCTATATTCGACGCGTGGAACAGTTCATGGCGCTAAACGAAATCAAACCTGAATTACAAGTGGCGACTCTAGTGACGTTAGTTGGCGAAGCTACTTATGATTTAATGTGTGATCTTTGTGCGCCTACTAATCCGGAGGCCAAAACTTTCAAGGAGTTGGTGAAGACAGTCGGCGACCATCTCGAACCGAAGCGCTCGGAAATTGCCGAGCGACACATTTTTAGACAAAGACGTCAAAATGTCGGCGAAAGCCTCGGCGATTATTTGCAAGTCCTCAAACATTTGGCGAGTACATGCAGCTTCGAGAGCAACCTTGAAGAGAACCTGAGAGATCAATTCGTATCGGGTCTCGTAAGCGATGATATTAGATCGCGACTTTTCGCCGAGCCAACGTTGACGTACAAGAGGGCGGTGGAACTGGCTTTCGCACTCGAGGCGGCCGACCGGCACGCGCAGGCGAGCGGGACGGGCAGCACGGCGACAGTATCCATCACCGGGGCCGGCGGCGGTGGCGGCGAGCCTGTGCATCGATTGGCGACGGGGCGAGTCACGGCGGCGGCGGCGGCGCAGGAGCGCGCCAGGTCGTCCTGGCCACGGCCGATGTGCGGCGCGCGCAGCAGCTTTGCTGGTGGTGCGGAAAGGGGCATCGGGCCGTCGGGTGTCGTTTCAGAAATTATTCTTGTGATGAGTGTGGCCAAAAAGGGCATTTAAAAGTGATGTGCAAGCGTTATTCCTCTCAAGGAGAGGCACGTTCGTCGGGACGTGGGCATAACTACATTGATAACAGCGATGACGATTCGGAGTATGATGTGTATGATCTCAATGTGTGCAATAACAGTGATCGGCCGTATAACGTGCGGGCGAAGGTGAACGGTAAGGTGGTGATGTTCGAGTTGGACACTGGCAGTAAGTTATCTGCAATTAATACACATTTTTATGGTGAACATTTCAAACAGACGCCTCTTATCGCTAATAACGTCTGTTTACATTCGTATAACGGTACTCGGATTGAAGTAGCTGGTTATATTATGGTGGATGTCGAGATCGGGACGCACGCGGCGAGGAATCTTAAGCTTTTTGTTATCAAGAACGGCGGACCACCGTTACTGGGCAGGTCTTGGCTGAGTCAGTTGAATATAGATAAAATTAAAATTAACGAAATGATCTTAAAATTAACGGAGGAAAATTTAGTTGAAAATTTAAAAAATGAATTCTCTTCCGTGTTCGCTCCGGGTCTAGGTACATGTACTAAGCAACTGGCTTTAAGATTGAACGACCCCACCCCTATATTTATTAAGGCGAGACAGCTACCATTGGCTTTACGCAAACCAGTTGAGTTAGAATTGGGACGACTCGAGGCAGAAGGTACTATTCGTAAGGTGGAGTATTCTGATTATGGTACACCGATTGTACCAGTTATTAAAAAATCGGGTGATATTCGTATCTGCGGCGACTACAAGGTCACCATAAATCCAAAGTTGATTCGCGACCCGTACCCCATGCCTCGAATCGAAGAGTTGTTTGCTGCTTTAAGTCGAGGTGAACAGTATTCTAAAATTGACCTCACAAACGCGTACCTACCAACAGTTATTTATACTTAGACGAAAGTTCGCGACCGTGTACTGCGATTACGACTCACATAGGTACCTATATCTATAACCGGACTCCGTTTGGTTTAACTTGCATTCCCGAAAAATTTCAAAAATTCAAGGAAGAAACACTCAGGGGGTTAAAGGGAACTGCGGTGTTTTTAGATGATATTGCCGTCACTGGGGCCTCCTGGTCGGAACATATTTCCAACCTAAAGGCAGTTTTATCCCGCTTACGTGAGGTCGGTTTGAGAATAAAACTAGAAAAATGTAGCTTTATGATGTAGAATAGTATTACCTACTTAGGTTTTGTGATAGATAAGTTTGGTTTGCACCCTGATCAAAATAAAATAAAGGCCATTGTAGATGCGCCCCGGCCGGGTGACGTGACACAGCTGAGATCTTTTTTAGGTTTGATAAATTATTATTCAAAGTTTATACCTCGGCTGAGTACTATTTTGCATCCATTGCATAATTTATTACGCAAACAAAACGAATGGTTGTGGTCGGCAGATTGTATGAAAGCTTTTAATGAGATAAAACGTGTAATTTTAAGCAGCAAAGTACTGGTACATTATAATCCCGAGCTGCCCTTAGTGCTAGCAGTAGATAGCAGTTCATACGGCATCGGCAGCGTGCTATCGCATCGTTTTCCAAACGGCGACGAGCGCCCTATTTGTTTCGCGTCGCGGACACTTAACGCGGCTGAGAGAAATTATAGCCAGCTAGACAAGGAGGCGCTCGCAATTATTGCTGGGATTAATAAACACCATCAGTATATTTACGGGCGCCATTTTATTATTAAAACTGACCATAAGCCATTAACATTTATATTTGGACCAAAATTTGGGTTGCCTATCACGGCAGCTAGTAGGCTGCAAAGATACGCCACTAGGTTGGCTTCTTACGATTTTGAGATCGAGTTTGTTAAATCTAACGATAACTGTAACGTGGATGCCTTATCGCGGCTGCCGCTGCTGCACGCAAAAATTGTAATGAGTCTGATTCGGTGTCGTACGTTCATTATGTCGAAGAATCTTTTCCCATCAGCGCAAAAGAGGTGGCTTCGTGTACACAAAAGGACGTCGTACTGAGGAATATAAAAACTTATATAATTAGCGGCTGGCCCTCACAAATCACATCAGAGCTGGAAAAGCCATATCTCCATCGCAAAGAATGTCTAACATTAGATCGGGGTTGCATATTATATAATCACAGGGTCATTGTACCCAATGTACTTAGGAAGCAGATATTGGCTGAACTGCATGAGGGTCACTTAGGCGTGGTTAAAATGAAAAATATAGCTAGGAGTTACGTGTATTGGCCTACCTTAGATACGGAAATCGAGACAGTCGCTAAAGAATGTAGTGCTTGTCGTCAACAGCGCGACGCGCCCCCGCGTTCGATGCTGCATCCCTGGGAATTCCCTGCGCGCCCCTGGCAGAGAGTTCATATAGATTTTGGAGAATTTCAAAATAAACACTATTTGGTCTCCGTGGACGCTCATAGTAAGTGGATCGAGGTGCAGAAAATGTCAGGGACTAACGCCACGGCGACGATAGGTAAGCTGCGCGAACTATTCGCGCGTTTCGGTCTTCCGTCGCAGGTGGTCATCGACGGCGGCCCACCTTTTGGTTCGCTAGAGTTCGCTAATTTCATGAAAAAAAACCTTGTCTCTCACACGATAACGAGTCCCTACAGACCAGCCGGAAACGGAGCAGCTGAGAACGCCGTAAAATCCATCAAGCGTGCCATGAAGAAGGCAGCGTACGAGGGTGTCGATATAGATACGGCGATCGCAAAATTTCTATTCCAATATCGAAACTGCGAGCACGCTACCACCGGCATCGCGCCGGCTGTAGCTATGTTCGGCAGACGGCTGCGAGGCCGGCTGGACGCGGTGCGGCCGAGCGGCGAGCGCGCCAGCGAGGCGGCGGCGGCGCGGGCAGCACCGGCACCGAGCGCAGCGCAACGCCCGGGGACCAAGTGCTGGCGAGGGACTACCGTGCGCGCACCGACAAGTGGGCGCCGGCTGTCGTCACCGCCAGGGATGCCCCGCTCACGTACCGGGTGCACTGTCCCGATGGACAATAATGGAAGCGGCACATTGACCAGTTGCTCCCAGTTGCGAAACCCCGTTCTAGCTTACGGCACTCCATGGGGTCCGCGGTGCCTCCCAGTGATGAGGATCACGAAAAGTCGGATGATGAGTTTGATGATGCAGTAGGCGAGCGTGGGAATACTGTAGTACCAGAAGCTACCTCTAAAGCGTATCGGGTGTTTTCTCGCGAAGTTTCACCAAAACCGGCTCAAAGTCCGATTGGACGCCCTAAACGCGCCTGTACTTTGAAGGATATATGTTACAAAGAGTAGTTTTTAGTTGGTTAAGTTAACTATGAAGTTTAAAGTAGGTACTTAACATTGTATCAGCGTACTGGCTCAAAGTATTTTGTTTTGTTCAACATTACCTATACCTAACTACTCACTTATTTGCACAAGAACTTGCAGGTTATAACTAACTTTATAGCTGATAGATATAGGTATGTTAAAAAAAAGATATAAAATTTATTAATGTTTTAATTATTAAGTTTTTACTTAGTTCTTTCCATACTTTGCTTATGTATTTGTTTGTTTTTTTTTAAAGGGGGGACGTGTGGCATCCCCGTTATTATAGTACCTAATGCGGGTAGCGAAATAAACAGTTGGTTCGTTGACTCGGTTTTTCTCTCATTGTGCTCCCTTATTTTAATCAATAAATCCCACTGTTCCGTACTATAAGTACGCACCGGTGCCAGTTCTCGAAAATGGTCGTGCTACGCTCTACTGGGACCGCTCTATCATCACGGACAGGACTATTCTAGCGAATAAACCTGATATCGTCCTGGTAGACCGGTCGGAACGCCGGGCGATACTTGTTGACATCACCATCCCACACGACGCTAATCTCGTGAAGGCCGAGAAGGACAAGCTTAGCAAGTACCTTGACCTGGCCCACGAGATTACTGCTATGTGGGATGTCGACTCAACAATTATCGTTCCGATAGTCGTTTCAGTGAACGGTCTGATAGCGAAGAGCCTTGACCAATATCTTAAGAGGCTCTCGCTAGGCAGCTGGATCAAGGGTCAGATACAGAAGGCGGCTCTCCTGGACTCGGCACGCATTGTGCGGAGGTTCCTTTCTCTGCAGCCCTAGCCACCGACCGTTTGAGCCCTGCCCCGCGGTCGATGGTCTCCCGTTTTGATACATTTTTTACTATAATGTTTTTGATAGTTATTTATGTACATAAGTAGTATTAAGTTTAATTATAGTAAAAAATGTATTTTAGATGAGTTTACAATTAAATAAAGTGTCATAATAATAAAGTGTGATGTGATGTGATACTGTGATGTGATATTAGGATAGGATAGGATTAGGATTATTAAGATTATTAGGATTAGGAATTAGAATGAATTATATTACTTTGCAATATTTTGGAAATAAAGACAGGTTCAAAAATATCTGACTATCAACTGCGCTAAAAGGCCAGTTAAAATAGATAATCAGTTATTTTTGCTATGATAGATAGTCAGTTATTTTTGACCCTATATCTTTATTGCCAAAATATTGCAAAGTAACATAATTCATATATTTATAAAACTATTTTACATCAGATACTTTTGAACCTTAAAGTCATCAGGTACATGTGGTGGTTAGTGTCATCAGCTTATTGTTGGCATATTTTTCAATCACCTATATATGGAACACTTTAGTGCTATCTAATTCTGACGCAAATTTCTATCAGCTGTATTGAAATTCTGAAACTCATCATCTACTTTTGATGCTGACTGTACACTTAGTGATAACGACGACCAAAAAAAAGCCATAGCTTTTGCATTGGTTTGATAAATCTAATTGGTTTTCGTCATCGCTTATCATTGGTCGTCGTTATCATCACTAAATGTAAGTCAATTCCCGCTAATCAACCTATTAAAAAAAATGTAGGCATATTATTTTTTGGAAGTTTTTTTATTATTATTATTTATTAATTAATAAAAAATAAATAACGGATTAGTTTGGATCGTTTTCTGTTTGTCTGCCGGCAACACTGTTTTATAGTCATCTGTCAGTTCTGTGTGATTCTCATCAGCGCTGCCAGAAGCTTACATTTATTACACTTTTCGTAACTTTTTACCCCCCCCCCCCCCCCCCACCCCTCGCGTAACATGAAAGTAATTTTTATATTTATAGTAATTTTCTTAACTTTTGAGAAAAAATATATACTTAATTGCAAATCGTTTAAGAACTTAAAACAAAAACTGACTTCAAAAACATTTCTTTCTTTCAAAAGATACGAAAATTGCCTTGAATATAAGAATTTGTTACATGTTACGTGACCCCCTCACTTAACATGTAACAAATTCTTATATTCATGTCTATGTTCGTATCTTTGGAAAGAAACGAGATTTTCAATACAAGATGTTTATTCCAAAACGTGTACGAACGCATCCAAATAGAACCTACCTTAAACTTTTTAATATAAGTAGTAGAGTTCTTTTTGAAGGGCTCAACCGGGGAAGTACTGCCACCATGCCTATTTCTGCCGTGAAGCAGCTGTGCTGTGTTTCGGTTTGAAGTGTGTAGGTGCTGGTGGCATTACAGGCAAAAAAGGCTTATCATATTCATGCCTCAAGTTGATGGATGCATGCAGGGCGTTGCATCGTAGAGCATTCCAACAAACGTGATCTACAATGCAATGGTGTAAATTTAAATTTAAAAAATTGACGTTTCAAAGTGTACTGTATGTGCTTATAGAATAAACTTATTTTGATTTTGATTTTGAATGCTTTGTTATCGGTAATGGTTACTACTTCACATCAGGTGGGCCATATGCTTGTTCCATCTTCAAGTACAAAAAAATATATATTTGGTGTGTTTCAAAAGGATTTCACTTCTTAGCACACTCAGAGCTCACTATGGCTCTGAATAGAACGCGCCATGACAAAATGAAGCGTATCTAGTATGAATTAAAATTTTATTTTTCTTGAGCGTTGAGCGTATACGCGCACATTTCCTACTTCGCGAGTTTTGCCGTTCGCGGTTTCGAAACAAACAAACTAATGGCTAATTGTGGTTTCTTTTGTTACGTTGTGATGTTTGTTTGTTGTTGTAAGAAGTTATTGTTCGGTAAGTAACAAAGTGAAATAAGGGTCTGTTTTATCATATAATTAAATACACTGTTAGACATCATAGATTGCCTTATTTTTCATCATTTTGCTGACATCAATTTGCCTCCTACCAACATAGGCGTACATAGACGGGGAGCTAGTTGGGCCACCGTGCCCATTCCAGGATGTTGGGTTACTGATTCGAAATGCCAAACTGGACACCTAAGAAACTTCACACAAAAATTATAAAGGTACTGGATATTATACAGTTCATTCCGTATAGTTACTTTTGAATAGGTACATGACGTAAATAAGCATAATTATTGAATTTCGCGCCACAATGCTAAGCGACTGGCGAGTGTACCTTGTCTACCCAAGACAAACCCTTTAAAACAGGTATTTCTTAGTTTATATTATACCTACGGATACGATACTAGTACTTATTACGTACTAGCATTATTTTCCATTCTCATCGTAGCCCATCTGGGCTGAGTGAAAGAATCGACGGCCGCCTGGCCTGGTGGTTCACTGAGTGCCGTAAATAGCGTCGGCATAGGGCGCAGAAATTATGATCAGACCAGGAACAAGTTTTGAGTCTTGCATTGTTCATTATCATCATCAGCCATTCATGCCATTCATGGACATGGGCCCCCCTAATGAGCGCCATTAAACGTCTTTCACAGTCTCTCGCACTGCCGACGCTGCTGCCCGTCGGCGGTCAAGGAATTTAGCTGTGCTGGTGTAGGCTGCGCTATGCCGCAGTCAGCCGGCCGCCAGAGCCTCGTTCGTTAGTCAGCAGGGTGCACCGCGTGCAGGTGAGGTTGGCTTGGGTCTGGAAGTTGGAGGTTGGAACCCCGTACACCCCCTTGCATGGTTAGTATTTATTAATTAATAGGTTAATATCCAGATATAATTCGTAGCTTTCTTTTTTATATTTTGAATTCACCTGCGCAAGAAAAACTTCGCGGCTCGCTCCGCTCGCCAATTAGTTTGCTTACCTTTGGTTCTTTATCGCACCTTACTGCACTTAAATGTTTGCCAGGCTGCAATGCTCAAAACTACCGTACCCTACCCTAAAAAGTTTGCAACAATGACGAATTAAAATACACTCGCTTAGTTAGCTATATTAAAAAAACGCAGCACGCTCCTCTCACTGACTTCGTATTCTTCATCTAGTGTTATAGTTACCTAGGTGTTTAAAAAATTGCAAGCGTTTTCTTTCTCTTGTTTCTCTTGTACAAATTTACTAAAAAATGTCACGTTCGCTGATTTCGTTTACAGTTCAGCAACAGCTACTTTCCTACTTTTCCTAAGGGTATCTAACCACGCACTGTAAAGTAAAGTTAGACACTAATCGCCCTAACTCACTGGTTACAGTGGGTGTCGGTTCAGCTTGCAATTATCAGCCAGGGCATCTCAGGAATCAGGGCCTAACTGCAAGGTGACGCATGACGGATCCGTACCATTCGTTCTATGTTTTGACCGTAGATTATATGAAAAGAAAGCTTTCGATCTGCCAAAGTTAGATTTGTTTGAGGGGCCCCGGACCCTCTGAATAAAAAATAACCGAATAGATACGCCAATGACTACCGACCCTAAAATACATAAATTAAAAAAACTACAGAACTCTCACTACGCACAACTATCAAAGGCATTGAAAATGTATTTTAGAAATAAAACACACCAGAAAATTTGACTTTATCGTACTGACGTTTCTTGAAAAGTACAAGGCACATATCACAATTTTATGAATCGGGGTACTATAGTTGATCAAGAAAAAAAAACATTTTCTATCTTTAAGCGAGTACTACCTGCAAATCCAACCGGGCTATTATCCTACGTTGCCAAAACAAGATCCTCCGTGCCATATCTAACTCACCGTGGTACACTACCAACAACGAAATCCACGAGTACATGGAAGTCCCAACTGTTGACGAAGAAATACAGATAAGAGGGAAAAATTACTTGGAACGCCTGAAACGTCACGCCAACCCGCTAGCAAGATCACTTGTGGAAAATTCTTACAACACAAAGTGTTTAAAGAGAACACATGTCCTGGATAACCTGCTGCCAAGAGAAGGAGAAAGGACTGATGAGTCTGGATCCTAAACGCCACCACTATACCACTCATCCGCTTATAGTCCACCAACTGATCGCGGATATAGAATGGAACAAAAAAAAAAACTTAAAACGTTAATGTAACTTTCGTAGCAAAAATGTAACATTTCAGGAAACGAAACGTAACTTATGGCTCAAGGGCCCTGGCAACACTGTTAAAACCGTACCATAATCGAAATTCATACTGGCAACGCTGTTCATTGAACTGAACAATTCATAATTTTATCAATTCTATTCTTATTTTGTCTTGTGTGGTTGTCTGCCAGTCTATGAGTGTTGTGGTCTTGTGGATGTGGACTATTGTGGACGAGACGAGTTGAGTTTCCATTTCATAAGTTCTCTTCTAATTTGTACCTTTATTTTAGAGACGAGACACGATCGGAGAACAAAGCAGATCACTGACCGTGGCAATTTATCGGTGAATCTGCAGAAAAACAAGCTCAAACACACTGTCTTGTCTTGATCATTACATAAAGATAATAGATTAAACTGGACGTCTATTTCATCAGGCCTGTCTCTGCCTTCAAACTTGTTTTTTCCTCAGCAGAGTTGATACGTGACTTGCAGTAACGATGGGGGGTTTCCTCGTGCTTTTTCTGGCACTTACCGCCACCTGCGTGACTGCTTATCAAAGGTAAGTATTCCCTTATTAGTGTTGGTTTCACTCAATACTGGTACTGTAAAACAGAATTGAATGTATATACACTAGAAGCCAGTAGCAATCTCTTTATTTAATCTTATACCCTCTAAAGAACCTCTATGACTATCACTCATTTAAATTTATAGAATAGTTATGTACTTACTTAAATAAAAAAAAAGCCTGTTTATTCCTTAACTGAAATACTATGCTTTAAAAAATAATTTAAATTGAATGTGATTAGGTATCATAAACTAAGTATATTACTTATTTATAAATTTTTAGGTCAGCACATTATTGTTAACTCCATAACTATGATTGTCTTTTACAGGGTGCCTCTTTACCGCATGAAGAGTGTCCGCCAGCACTTCCATGAAGTGGACACGGAGCTGAATGCGCTACGAGTGAAGTATGCGGTCCACGGACCAGCCCCGGAGCCCCTGTCCAACTACCTTGATGTAAGCAACCTTGGCTGCCCGTATCACACTCCCAAGTGAGGGTGATTCACTACTATCAGCCAACGAGCTGATTGCTGAGAGCAGAACGTGATTTTGTGAGGTTTTCTACTGCCAAAATAAAATCCATAAATTCAATCAATCAATTTGAGGGGGCAAATACTTTTGCCAACAATAGATCATGGCAAAAGCTACCTATATAATTGTTACATAGTTAACTATTATTAAGTTTGCAGAAAATTTGCTTTGGTAGATACTTGATAACAAGTAGATAACCCCTCCCAGGGCATGTTATCGCTACCATTTGTTTATGTTCTCTCTGTTTGAAATCAAATCATCCCGCCTCCCACTACCATGTCAACCGATTGTTAATTAGACCAGCAAGTTGAGCAGCACAAGAGCTCATGTTGTTATTGAATTAGGTGTCAGTTAATTAGGTATTTCATAACCATTATTTTTTTTTAAATCAATTTGCAAGGAAAATTTTAAGTATTCTTTTTAGGATCAATCAGTAAACCATTGTTGATAGCATCATGTTTTAGAACTTTGAGTAGAACACTGCCATATCTGGTGCACATCATGCCAGCAGTCAATGTGTTAACAATCATAATTTTATTTACCACAAAATAGTACAAATAGGTAGATTTGGTGTAACATGATTTTATGTGTAAATAATATTTCCCCTCTACAATGTCCTCAATCAAATTAAATTCCAATTATTCCAGTAGATAGATCTTACAATGAAAACTTGACACTATAGTATTAATATGTATTATCTATGACTCAACTGAACCTTTTTCCTGGAAGGATAATAACTTAATAAGGTATAATCATAATAGTTATTAAAATTATTGATAACCTCAATTATTAACTGAATTACAATAAAATAGTCAAGGTGCTGTGTGTCGTTCTTATGGCTTCCATAGACATGACAACGAACTTTTGAATTTTGAATACACCATCATGGTACTTCAACATAGACCTGGAGTCTGCCTAACGTGCAAAATTAGTGCTGCAGTGGGAATCGAACTGACAGTCTGTTGCATGTCAGCCGGCTCCCGCCAGTGCGGCGCGAGAAATGGCTCGCTGAGACTGAGCTCGTGTTGTGTGCCGCCGAGGCTGAGCGCGAGTTGTGTTGTCGTGTGCAGGCGCAGTACTACGGCCCCATCTCCATCGGCCAGCCGCCGCAGTCCTTCAAGGTGGTGTTCGACACCGGCTCCTCCAACCTGTGGGTGCCCTCCAAGAAGTGCCACTACACCAACATAGCCTGCCGTGAGTACCCTCCGCCCGCCGCCCCCCGCCTTCCGGCTGTGTGTCCGTGAGAACAAACATGATAGGCTAGATGCCTGAAAAATTCTATTTAGTCCGTCATTTACATAATCAAAAAATATTGGACTTATTTTTTCTTTTGACCATTAAACTCAAAATTACAAAGATATACCCCCTTACTTATGAACGCTACTTAAAGTTAATCAATGCTCAAAGTTAGCCCTGGCACTGTTTGTCATTATCCAACGGTAAAAAATGGCAATAGTTTAAGCATCGTTTATCTTCTGAAAGATATTCATAAGTAAGGCCAATAGTGTGTTACTATATTTTTACATACAAGTGACGTCACGAGCCCTCCACTCCCGAACTTTGACGCTCTATAACTTTATCAATTTCTATTGATTTGATCAATAAAAAATGTGTCCAATATTTTTTGTTAATCTAACTGACGGACTAATTAGAATTTTAACATTTTTACCTAGGCATCATCCTTATTATGATCTTCCTTCAGAGATTGTTGACGATGTAAAAGCGTCGGTCGATGCCCCCGTACGTAACACATCAATGAGATAAAATTATTCGCGACAACAGTTGTTACTTCGTTCCATCCACAGATATCTGGGGCCTTGTACCTACCTACTTATCTATACATAGTAATTTATGTTCAATAGGCTAGGACCTCTGAACATGTATAAAAATAAAAAGATGTTCTTACAATAGGTATTTGCTAACACTTACTATCTATAAATTATGTATGTTGTTACAATTTCAAAGGTGACCGTGTGACTCTGCAGTTATTTTTGAATCTGCGCCAACAATAGATTAAATGCAAAATTACATTTTAAAAGAATTTGTTGCCAATAATTAACACCTGCAAGTACGCATGCGCAGGCAAGTAGAGCCGATTAGTCGACATCTATGGCGCAGCGGGTGAAAGTCCGCTTGAGGCGCAGAAGATTGCGGATTCGATTCCCGCCTTGAGACAAGTGTTTGTATTCAATATATGTCTTCAAATATATTCTCGCGAGTCTCGTCATTTTCTTATACTTAATATGTATTTATTTTTAAAAAAAAGTACATCAGTCATGTGGTACCCATAATACAAGCTCTGCTTAGTTTGGGGCCAACGATGGTGAGTGATAGTGTCCAGCATTTTTTTTATTTAGTTGCTGTAGTAATATATCTCACAGATTAAATTAACCTTTTCATAGACCGCGAAAATGCGTTATATCTGAACGCCCCTCCACTAAACGTACCACCTACATTCGACTAGCGTAAACACGGTCTGCACCACAGAAATATTTCTGTGGTCTCCAATAAATGGGTGAGCGTGATATAGGAGAGCACAGAACACCACCAAACATGGTGTTTGTATGTATGGTACGATCGCGGAGTGAGTGTCGGCACATGATGTAGTGGTGTGTTGTGTCGGCACATGAGGTAGTGGTGTGTTGTGTCGGCACATGAGGTAGTGGTGTGTTGTGTCGGCACATGACGTATTGACGTGTTGTGTCGGCACATGAGGTAGTGGTGTGTTGTGTCGGCACATGACGTATTGACGTGTTGTGTCGGCACATGAGGTAGTGGTGTGTTGTGTCGGCACATGACGTATTGACGTGTTGTGTCGGCACATGAGGTAGTGGTGTGTTGTGTCGGCACATGAGGTAGTGGTGTGTTGTGTCGGCACATGACGTATTGACGTGTTGTGTCGGCACATGAGGTAGTGGTGTGTTGTGTCGGCACATGACGTATTGACGTGTTGTGTCGGCACATGAGGTAGTGGTGTGTTGTGTCGGCACATGACGTATTGACGTGTTGTGTCGGCACATGAGGTAGTGGTGTGTTGTGTCGGCACATGAGGTAGTGGTGTGTTGTGTCGGCACATGACGTATTGACGTGTTGTGTCGGCACATGAGGTAGTGGTGTGTTGTGTCGGCACATGACGTATTGACGTGTTGTGTCGGCACATGAGGTAGTGGTGTGTTGTGTCGGCACATGACGTATTGACGTGTTGTGTCGGCACATGAGGTAGTGGTGTGTTGTGTCGGCACATGACGTATTGACGTGTTGTGTCGGCAGTGCTGCACAACAAGTACGACAGCAGCAAGTCGTCGTCGTACCGCGCCAACGGCACGGCCTTCGCCATCCAGTACGGCTCCGGCAGCCTCTCGGGCTTCCTCTCCACTGATGACGTCACCGTGAGTACACATCGCATCTTCTATGCACGGACGGACGTACACACCTTTACCACTAGTTTAGTTCTTTGTGAAGGGCTCGTCCGGGGAAGTACTACAACCATGCCTATTTCTGCCGTGCAGCATTGTGTGCGTTACCCCAGCAGAATTTTTGCTTCTAGAATGAAGTGAGTTCCAGGAATAATTAGTGCATTACTTGCTGTAAATGTGCGTCAAGAAAAAAAATTTGTGCGTGCTGCCGTTTTGGAATAAAACGCAAAAATAGGTTTTCTGCTGGAGTAACGTTCTTCCAGCAGGAAGATTCTAAACGGATGATCCTAGACAAAAATGAATGATATGGGCAGGTAGCTTATATTTGTGCATAAAAGTGCGCAAAAAATAAAATTTGTGCGTCTTAAGGTTTTTGAGTTATTAACTTTCCTGCTGCGGTAACGTTTTGCAAAATCTTGGATCTCGGAAACCATTGAATGTGCACCTATAAAATATACATGCACGAGTAGCTCTTAATTTGTGCGTATTTGTGACAAAGTAAAAATAACAAAAATCCATACAGTTTTTAAGTAATCTAGCTTTTTTGAAAAACCTTAAAAAAATTCTAGCTCTTTAATGGACAGACGCACAAATTCATTGTAAACGGTGTTCGGTTCTTGTTGTTATCCTTTGTAACCACAAAAAGTTTCAAGAAGGTACATACACGCGTTTTTGAATAATATCGATTAAACCAAATCTGATAAGGCCATAACTTTGACGTCAAAATGCAAGAAACCTTTTCAACGCACAATTGTGGTATGAACAAAAAAATTAGTGCGTTTAATGATAATTAAACCCTGAAAATTTCAGCTCTCTACGTCCCGTATTGAGCTAGTTATGAACGATAGTCTGAAATAAGACCTAGACCCTGGTTTCTGACCTGTGATCCGACCAAATTCGAATGACCACTAAAAAGCGACCGTTTCATACATATTGATGACCTTCTTAATTTTCCTTACGAGACGCATTGGTCCTGGATACACTCAAGTACAAAAGTTATTGATACTTTTGCAAACTATTTTAGGATTTAAGAGAAATGAAGTCAGTAGGTACCTATCTACCCACATACCTATCTTTTTAACCGACTAACTCGGAAGGAGGGTTATGTTTTTCGAGAATTTTAAACCTAAATGATTTTTTAACATTGATAGTTTGCTACCTAGCTAGGCAGAGACTTTCTCCAGTCAAATTTACCAACTCTGGATCGAAAAACACTTAAGTACACACAAACAACAACTAGGTAGGTACGTTTATCAAATCCTTTTAGTTATTTTTAATTTAAACGTTATAGTATATTATAAGTAATTAGCTAGTTAGGCAGTAGTTAGGTAGTACTTATGTCTACTGTGTAGTTTACTAGTTAGGTACGCTTATCAATATTTTAAGGTCGGGTTTTAGTCATTTAACTTAGGTATACCTCCCATCTAGTTTATTAAAGTAATTAGCTAATTAGGCAGTAGTTAGGAAGTAGGTACTTATGTATATTAAGTATATAATATACCTATTCCTTACTATGTACTTTACTAGGGCAGAGCTCATTAAACATATAATAAAATATTGTTTTGTAATTTAAATACCTATCACTAATAGTAATAATAGTAATAACCTAGCTACTAGGTAACTATTGATAGGTATATTACCTACTAAGATTCCTACAAACTTAATAAAATCACCTATTTTCATTAATTTTATCTACTTAAAAACAGTCGGGTAGATAGGTGTAGGTAGACAAATCGATGTGGTAAGTTACCTAAAGGTAGGTGTACTAACAACTAAAACTAGATACCTAGGTTACCTACAAACCAAATGTTGTTTTTTTCTCTTGCAAATATCTAGGTAGGTACCTACCTACTAAAATTTCTCTTAAGATTTAGCATGATGTACCTACCTACCTTGAACAGTGATTATTCCGTTTTCGTACACAAGACACCTAAACACTTAAGTAAGTGTTAAGGACCCAAGTACCTACCTAGTAGGTATGCCTATTTTCTGAGTTCTTAATGCAGCTAGCCAGTGTAAAATAGTTATCTGATCTAATACTAGGTAGGTAGATATTATTTGAATTATCATTGTTCCTAACAAGAAATAGGTGGCTAGGTAACTGGATAGTAAAATGTTCAACAACAACAGCCTATTCAGTCCACTGCTGGACATAGGCCTCCCCTATAAGAAGGGGGATATGCCCATAATCCCCACGCTGGGCATGCGGGTTGGGGATCGCAGGATACAGCTTCTCGCACCGCCGACGCTGCTGCCCGTCGGCGGCCAGGTTATTATTATTCGTCACAGAATAATTCTCAAGACAACCCTAACGTTACACGTGCCACGTCAGTAGAGATAGAGCTATACGATAGAAAGGGATGCAAGGTGTAGGTTAATATAAATGTTAGGCACTGAGTTCGGTGCGAGCTGAATAGCGCTTTATTGCGTAGCAGCTAAAGCCGCTATTTATTTAAATGATTGCGCGGAGTGAAGCTTCTGTCCTCTCTGTATTCTGTGCTTAAACATTAAAAATAAAATGTACCTACCTACCTGTGACTATACCTACTTGCCTGTATGTTTTGTATTTCATTATTTTCTAGTTTCAGTAAAAGCAAAAACCTGCATATAAATATTCTTTCATTTACGAGTACCTATATCTATACCTACCTACCTACCTAGTTACCGTCACAATCCATAGGCGGCGAACACTGAGCTCTGTACCTATAGCCATAAAATGTATACAAATGCAAGTAGTAGCTAAATATAACCTAGACGTCAGCTTATACAGCTACGCCAGCTTATACTTAGCTTTAAAACTAAAATTCACTGAGGGAAGATGGAATCACACATGTTAAAACTCTGATAAGACACCGTAAGCGTGGATCAGAAACATAGTGATATTTTTTTTCAAGAATGGTGATAACGCTGCTGAGCCACGTTTATGAGGTGTCGACTTTTAGCCTCCCAAACAAACTAGGTTCCGAAATCTGGGCAGCAGGTACCTACCGTAGACCGCATACATACGCTTTGGTAGATTATACATAAAAAATATGTTTTTTTGTATTTTAAGTGTTTACCCACACTTTAGGGAAAATCTAAGATTTTTTATATATCCCAAAAATTTTCCCTGAAGTGTGGGTAAACACTTAAAATACAAAAAACCATAGAATAAGCAAAGCGACACCTCTCGTCAATGTAATAAACTATTAGTCATTGAGCAGGCTTGGAAGCTGAAACGTTTCCCCTGTAGGTGAAGCAAACGGCGCTTAGTCGTGACTCCCCGAAAATTTCGACAAGGCGAGGTGTTGACTCGGTAGCGCAGTTGGTTAGCACGTCCCGGTATTGATGGGAAGGTCGCGGGTTCAAATCCCGCCTGAGTCTAAATTTTTGGGATATATAAGATCTTACATAAAAAATAATTGTAAGTATTCTATAATCAATGAATTTATGCTTTTATCAAAATTATATGCAAACAAAATTCGTACTTTTGTAACTTGGTGGAGAATGACTGCAGCTTTGCCCTTACAGTATTAAATAAAGTGAATGTGAAATGAGATGTGAAAAAGAAGTGTGTATTAATTAACGGAATAACTTTTGTTTTTATAAAAATGGTATGAAAATATATAATCTTCAAAGTTCTGAAACTCGGCAGATATTGACTTTACAACATTGCTCCAATAGTTAAAAATTATGAGAAAAGCATGTGCTCCCGGAATGTCACATTA
Organism: Horisme vitalbata; assembly: GCA_951804965.1. Lineage (NCBI taxonomy): Eukaryota > Metazoa > Arthropoda > Insecta > Lepidoptera > Geometridae > Horisme > Horisme vitalbata. The sequence goes on along the minus strand of OX638101.1, from coordinate 18,932,201 downwards.
TCTTTGTTTGGCCGTTACTTTGAGATTTAGCCCAAAAATGTATGGAGCCTGAATGATCTCCTTTATTTTCAGGTCGACGGAGGACCTGTGTTACTGATGGGCCTTTTAACTTTTTAATACTAACCGTATAACGGAAATTTCTGTACGTATGGCAACATCGGCTTGGTAGGCTGGGATTCCCCACGTCATGTTTTACAACAATCCAGTTCACTAAGAATGACAGTAGAATTTAAATTAATATATAAGTGCGAGTGAGATGACCCACAACATGTTACGTCGTATCAATGCCAAGCACGAAGTTCCGTTTGGAAGCATTTTCTGAGCCAAGCAAGACGAGATCGAAATAATTATTCTAAAATGAATAAACAAAATTTTACCTAGGAACAAATGCAATTTTATTTAATAAGTTCATAACAGTGAAGGTCATATAGGTAACCACATCTTTAAAAACCTAGGCTAGGTATATATTTTATAGGTAGGTAGGTAGGTACCGGTAGCTATAGGTACAGAGCTCAAACCGATGGATTGTGTAGGTAGTTACTCGTAGTATTCAATAGTAAATTAATATTTTGATGCAGGTTTTTGCTTTTATTGAAATCAGAAAATAATGAAAAACAAAACAAACAGAAGAGTAGGTACATTTTATTCTTAATGTTTAAATCAGTAGGTGTGATGAGCTGTGCTATAGTAAACTAGAAGACCTCTAGTACCTAGAAGACTTATTTACTACCTACCTACGGCCTAATCCGCTAATTACTTATAATTAGATAGGTAGGTAAATAATAAAAAGACGTGTGGCACTCGGGGACTGCCGCGGTAAAGCTATTGCATAGCATTTTGTATCAACTTATGCAATTATAATTATTTATTTATTTTATTAATGCAGTATTTCTTTTTCTTTGATATTAATTCAAGTTACACTTTTTGAGCGTGGTGACCGATAAGAAAACATTTTTTTTTCTTTTATTAAATAAACGAGCTTCGTAGAGTCGTACAATACGTCTAGTTGCACGCACACAAACACCGTGTCGAAGACTGCCGAAAAGAAACGACGTTAGATAATGCACGGCCTTCAAGCCACACCTCCGAGCCCGTCGGAGTGGGGAGCGTGAGGTTTTTTTTCGTTACGGAATTTCTGGATTCGGTCCCCGCGCTCAAGGCCCTCGATAGAAGCTATGCAATAGCTTAATAAGTTAAAAAAATATGAAAACCAGACTGAAAATTATTGATAAACGTGTCTACCTATTTGTTCCGTAGTTTCTGTCGATTAATATCTATTTACCTATGTGTTTTTCGATCCAGGGTAGGTAAATTTTACTTACCTTACTGGAGAAAGTAGAGACTGCAGGCAGAGGCCTAGTTAGGTAGCAAACTATCAATGTTAAAAAATCCTCCTTCCGAGTTAGTCGGTTAAAAAGATAGGTATGTGGGTAGATAGGTACCTACTGACTTCATTTCTCTTAAATCCTAAAATAGTTTGCAAAAGTATCAATAACTTTTGTACTTGAGTGTATCCAGGACCAATGCGTCTCGTAAGGAAAATTAAGAAGGTCATCAATATGTATGAAACGGTCGCTTTTTAGTGGTCATTCGAATTTGGTCGGATCACAGGTCAGAAACCAGGGTCTAGGTCTTATTTCAGACTATCGTTCATAACTAGCTCAATACGGGACGTAGAGAGCTGAAATTTTCAGGGTTTAATTATCATTAAACGCACTAATTTTTTTGTTCATACCACAATTGTGCGTTGAAAAGGTTTCTTGCATTTTGACGTCAAAGTTATGGCCTTATCAGATTTGGTTTAATCGATATTATTCAAAAACGCGTGTATGTACCTTCTTGAAACTTTTTGTGGTTACAAAGGATAACAACAAGAACCGAACACCGTTTACAATGAATTTGTGCGTCTGTCCATTAAAGAGCTAGAATTTTTTTAAGGTTTTTCAAAAAAGCTAGATTACTTAAAAACTGTATGGATTTTTGTTATTTTTACTTTGTCACAAATACGCACAAATTAAGAGCTACTCGTGCATGTATATTTTATAGGTGCACATTCAATGGTTTCCGAGATCCAAGATTTTGCAAAACGTTACCGCAGCAGGAAAGTTAATAACTCAAAAACCTTAAGACGCACAAATTTTATTTTTTGCGCACTTTTATGCACAAATATAAGCTACCTGCCCATATCATTCATTTTTGTCTAGGATCATCCGTTTAGAATCTTCCTGCTGGAAGAACGTTACTCCAGCAGAAAACCTATTTTTGCGTTTTATTCCAAAACGGCAGCACGCACAAATTTTTTTTCTTGACGCACATTTACAGCAAGTAATGCACTAATTATTCCTGGAACTCACTTCATTCTAGAAGAAAAAATTCTGCTGGGGTAACGCACACTGCAGCATTGCTGTGATTTTGTCTGAAGGGTGTCGGTGAAATTAAGGCACATGAGGCTTAAAACCTTCATGCCTCAAGTTAATGGAAGCAGGGTGTTGCATCGTAGGGCATGTTCTAAACATTATTTTACAAAGTAACTTTACTTCAGCTTCATATAAATTTTATTTGTATGGAAAACTATTTTTTTATTTTTTGCAAAATCTTACGATTTGATTTGGTAAGTTACTTTGGAAAAAGTGTTCCTGATGGGAAATGTCGATTGCGACTAACTTGGTTTTTTTTTGGCCAATGTGATTCTCTAGGCTAATTGTACAGTTTATGAAAAATCCAAAAATGTGTTTTTTTTTATTCAAAATAAACCTAAGAACAAAACTTTCTAACTACAAAAGAAAAGGAAGCTGCTCTCAATGAGGTAGAATTTTGCCCCACCCTGTAACATAGTCTTTTTGAAACGTTCGTGGCGTGGCTGCTTCGCTATTACTGATGAACCGATTGAGCGCCGACTAGAGTCAAGATAGTTTGTAAGACAAACTATTGCTTTACAAATAACATGAAGACGTTATTATTTGTAAAGCAATAGTTTGTCTTACATGTACAAGTGTCGTGACTCTAGTCCGCGCTCAGGCTGAGTAGTTTCGGTGGTCAGTATTTGGGCTGGTGTTGGTTCAGAGTTGAGGCACGTAGCGAGTAGCGAGTAGCGAGTAGCGAGTGTGTAAGTGAGCGGCGAGTGTGCAGGTGGGCGGGCTGACGGTGCGCGGGCAGACGTTCGCGGAGGCGCTGGCCGAGCCGGGGCTGGCCTTCGTCGCCGCCAAGTTCGACGGCATCCTCGGCATGGCCTTCTCCAGGTAACGGACGACCGATATCACACTCACCGATACTACGCGCTCAAGGGCTTATTACACCACGCGGTATTCACTCTGTCTTACTGAGCAATTAGTCAAGCTAAGGCAGACTTAGTGGCTTACTCTTATTATACTACGCTAAGTGTAAGGCAGTCTTACGAAAATACAGATAAAGACTGACTATCGCGTGCTATAATAGGCCTTTTAATGAGGGCTGTTAAAACTTCATCGTGTGTATCTATGTATCTGTGTGTCTGTCTGTGAGATCTTAGCTCCTGAACTGATGAATGGGTTTTGTTTTTTTATTTGAAGGTGTCTTGATCGAGCATTAGCTATGATTTTAAAAAATCTGTTCAGCTGTTTGAAGATTATCAGCTCTTTTCTTGCGTGATGAAGGGATCTGTCTGATTAAGTTCCGCATGTCTGAACTATTCAGAATTTGATATCCTGTTACTTCAATAATTTTGCTTGAATATGGTAAACTTTACTTCTCTATAAATTGGAGAGCATTGGAGAGAGGCAGATGGAGGGAGCTGCATCAGTTGCGCCGACAAGAACACAACTATTAAATAAATGATGATGATGATGGTAAAGTTAGGCCTATGTCCAGCAGTACACTGATATAGTCTGATGATGATGATGGAACACTAATAACTAACTCCTCACTAACTTACAACAGAGGTATCATGTTTGTGCTCATCGGAATAGTTATAGGTTTCGAATAGATAGCGATCAGGATCTGATGATGGAGTAAACAAGACTGTTATGGTCTGAGGAAATTTAGAAATTTCTTATTTATTTCTTGTTTATAATGTAATCAGCTTTTTGCTGGTCTCACATGTATTGTTGAAATAAAGAGGAAACACAATACTTATACTTTCTTTACATTTTAGTACACATTCAATCTTTGCACTCGTGGGACCTGCCGCCATGACTAAAGTGTTGCCCTCTACACCGTATGCATATTGCTACCACTATGCTTCATATATTTGAAGGTTGTTTGTTTGTTTGTTGGTCGGCAGCATCGCGGTGGACGGCGTGACGCCCGTCTTCGACAACATGGTGGCGCAGGGCCTCGCGCAGCCGCTCTTCTCCTTCTACCTCAACCGGTAACTACGCACCAAACACACGACACCACACGACACGACTGCACTGCTGCTCTACAGTTCAATCTGTAGGGCCATGTGAGGGACACGACCGCATGAGAGGACGAGATTTCAGCGAACTCAAATATACAACACTAGCTTCCAGTCCATCCTAGCACCAGATCAGTTTAGTCATTTATGTTCTTAACTACGTACAAAGACGCGTCGCACGCTAAACTTAAAGCGCGGTGTTCAAATCTACATGAGTCAAGTGTCTTTCAAACAGGCCGCGATGGCGGTGGCGGCCTGCAGTACCATTCGATATCAATTACATCTTCATCATTTTTCTTGAAGGCTTAAGGTTCTTAGGACCATTCATTGGGTCAAAAATGAATGCTGTTTTGGTAGAAATGAATAGAAAAATAAAAAAAATGAACATAAATAAATATAGAAATGAATCAGAATGGCCATAAGATCTTTGCCGAAACAGGGGTGGAGCGGCAGCCGCCCTAAGGCTTTCTGTGAAGTCTTCATATGCGGGTTTCACACTGGTGACTGAAGACGGACAAGTCCCCGATTGAATAGATTGTAAAAATCGAATCTCCAAAACGTTCACACAGGTCGAGAAAGGTCTGCAGCGACTATAGTATTTTGACAAAGAAAAAACAGAGGAGATCGCTTGCGACCGAGCATCAGGCCAAAGTCGGGTGGCAGTTCATTTTGGATCTTGAGATTTTAGTTGTCTTTTATGAATTTAATGATGTGTAATTTGATGTAATGTAATTTTAATATAATGTCATCTGAATTTGTAACATAATTAATCCTTTCTATGTATTGTCATTTTATTGAAATTTAATTTAAAAGGGATGGCGACTGGGTAAAAAACAATCTTATTTGTTCATCAGATAGATCAACAAAAAATATTGGACACGTATTTTTTTATTTATGAAATAAATAATAATTGACTGAGATAAAGAGCGTCAAAGTTCGGGAGTGGGGGCTCGTGACGTCACGATTTTGTAAAAGCCGTGACGTCACGCGGAATTTCAACGCACTATATCTTTGTAATTTTTTGTTTAATTGACAAAAGAACAAAAACGTGTCCAATATTTTTGACAATGTAAATGACGGACGAATTAGAATTTTTCAGTCGTCATCCCTATTGTGTGTACTTATGTGTGACATGGACATTATTTGAAATAAATACAACAAAGAAAATTAAGCAGTCCATTATCGCCTAGTGATCGAAATCGTGCGGTTTTAGTCACCCGTGGACCCGTGTGAAGCTCGCATCACGTATACAGCGATCGCAATCGAACGGCACCGTCACCGCGCCGTCTGTACTTGTGTGCTCGCGCTTGATGCGGCATAGATATTTACGGTAGCATGAATCCTCATCCTCGCGTCGCGCTCAAGACCGATGGTCGTGATTCTCCCGTAGAATCTTCTTTGTACAAGTATGTCGGTGTTTGGCTGCGTGCGTGTCTTCGGTAGCATATGTAATGTATATATCGAGTGCGTGTGTATGTGCAGGGACCCGGCGGCGGCCGTGGGCGGGGAGATAATCCTGGGCGGGTCGGACCCCGCGCACTACGAGCCGCCCTTCACGTACGTGCCGGTCGACAAGCCCACCTACTGGCAGTTCCACATGGACAGCGTCGTCGTCGCCGGGAAGACCTTCTGCGCTGAGGTACCGCACCACGCCGCGACCTAAACTAATACGCCTCGTAGACCACGCGGTATTCAGGCTCACTAATATACATTGTGAAACAGTCTTAATAAGACTATAACACTGTGCAAGCATTGCTTCTAATTATTATGTGTTTTCCTACGATTTTATCAAATCCCCGAGTGTGGCAACCGGTTGTAGTTCTTTTATTTTCTGCGACTCCATCGATCCGCGCACCATCCTTCCGACGTGACGTCATCGGAGAGACGTCGGACGGGCGACGACGGCCGCGTGCGTCACCTGCTACTCCCCATCGTCGATTTTATGTAATTTACGTAACATTAAAATACAAAAAATCATCAAGTCGGTTAGCGCGTCCCGGTATTTATGGGAAGGTTTTTGTGATACTATTAATCTGAATCCAAAATGAAATCATACATCAGGCTGATTGTAAAATGATGCCGTAACATTGTCGTGACGTGTGCACTGCGCTGGGTGCAGGGTTGCCAGGCCATCGCGGACACGGGCACGTCGTTGATCGGCGGGCCGACGCGCGAGGTGACGGCGCTGAACGCGGCGCTGGGCGCCACGGCGCTGGTCGGCGGGCAGTACGTGTTCGACTGCAGCATGCTGCCGCGCCTGCCGCCCGTCCGCTTCTCCATCGGCGGCACCTCCTTCACGCTGCACCCTGCCGACTACGTACTCAGGGTAACTATGCTGCCCCCCTCACCTTTCCCCCGAATCTGATTGATTCGTTTCTGAATCGAATCTGTCCATTTTTGTTTAGGGGAGGCCTATGTCCAGCAGTGGACTGATAAAGGCTGATGTAGTGGTGGATTAGACCACGCGGTATTCAGCGGTATGCAGTACGCAGTAAGACTGTCCTACTGACTAATAAGTCAAACCTAAGACTGACTTAGCGACTTGCTCTTATCATACTACGTGCTGAGTTCACGACAGTCTTACTTCTTCGTATGAGCTAGTTACCAACTCTGGTGTCCGAGTTTTTAGGCCGCCCGAAGACCTCTGACATGGCTTAACGGCTGAAAAGCCGAGACCAACACCTTATCGTGCCTTCCGAAGCACGGAAGTGCTCATATCTAAATGTCATTTAACGATCACTCATCCAAGTGAGGACCGGACGGCGGACTTAACCGTGGTGATCTGGAATACCGGAGTGAAGCACGCCACGAGCGCTTCAGGTTGTTAGTCAGTAAGCCGGAGCGAGTAGGTTGCGGTGTAATGACGTAGTATTGTGGGTGCAGATCTCTCAGTTCGGCAAGACGGTGTGTCTGTCGGGGTTCATGGGACTGGACGTGCCGGCGCCGCTGGGCCCGCTGTGGATCCTGGGCGACGTGTTCATCGGCCGCTACTACACCGAGTTCGACGTCGCCAACCGACGCATCGGCTTCGCGCCCGCCAAGTAGCGCGCCTGTACGACCATGCGCCAATCCCTAGTTTGATATTATTACATAATTTCGTGTATAGATCTTTAGTTTTTTAACGAGGAGAATATGTGTCCTCTCTGGCGGGTTTAGTATGGAAGGGCACGCTTTGAACAAAAATCTGTGCCTGATGTGGTCTCCCAGATTAGGGTTGTGTCTCGTTTCCCGTTCACGTTCACACGTTATGTGTACATAAAAGGAAACGTGACAACCTAATTTGGTCATTTTTTAAGAATAATGAGATACCGATTTTTATTCAAAGCACGAATTCCCCAAGTACGAAGAACTATTATTAATTCCATGGTATATGGATCCTTAGTTTTTGACGAAGAGAATATACGTTATGTCCTTCTCTCTGATGGCAAGTCGATCTCCGGCCATCCGCTGGTCCGGTATGACTCCAGCCGGCCGTACGCTGCGCACATGAAGCGACCTGGCTGGTGCCATCCGTCTTAAATTGAATGGGAATTTTTAAAATAGATTTAGCTTTAGTATAGCTTCAGTTATTCGATGCGCTGCATTCGTTCTATTGGTGATGTGAAACTCGAATGACTCTGAAACAAACCGCGACTGTTTCTCGTTTAGAGTAGGTTTACTAACAATCTTATACCAAAGATATCGAGGGATAAAATAAGCAACCAAGTTGAGTACGGTAGTCGTTATTATTCCAGTTTTAAAATTAGATATAATTAATAGTTAACGTAGCGCATCAGACGGCATAGTGCCTTGCTCCTCGTAGCGTACTCCAAATTCATGACATAGAAATTATAAAGCACCATGACAAAAATTGTTTCAAGTTTGTACTTTTCGAATAATAAATACATTTTTAAATAAATTGTTTTTTTTTTACATCCGTCATCTACACTTCCATCAAATAATACGATAATATTAAAATTAAATACTATTTTATTTTAAATAAGTATTAAATTAAAATACATTTATCGTTATAAATTATATTACATAATCTGTTAGAACATCTGATTGCGTCACTGTCCTGCCTGTTCGCGGCTCGTCCTATGCTACACTGTATACTGTATACCTTACCTATATTCGCTACACTACATTCGCTATTGGTTGAGTTTGCGTCTTTTTCTAAATTTTTTCACGTAAGCCTCGACTAAAGCTTGTATCTTCGTGGGGTTGATCTCTCCGGTTTTGTTGTGGCAGATCTGAAACACAATGAACATAAGTCGTAACAATATACAAGGCAGGCATTCGGCGGCGGAGGCGGTCCTATAAACGCGCGGCATCGACGACCTGTCATTTTGAGTGCTTTAGGCAAAAGGTAGTACACTCGGCACTAATCAGCGCAGAGCACGGTCTAGCAGGGCTAGTTTTCAGTATACCCCAGAGTTCGATCGGTTCATAACGCAAAATTATGGCACTTGGATCACCGACAAGGACTCAAGGGCTCTGAAACATTTGGATTATATACAGCGTGGCGCAAAATGTTACTTTGAGGAAAATTGCATTTTTAGAATTTTGGAAAAAATATAGTCTGCCTAGAAAATGGCATTTATAAAAAAAAAACAAGTTTGTCTCAATCGACATTTCTCAACAGGAACACACTTCCCATAGTAACTTTCATAGCGTTTGGTGCGCTCGCGAACCTTGTTCGCCCTTAATACCTGCCGTACTAATGCTGGTCTACGCACACCCGTGCGCCGGATGGTAGAGTCATTTAACAATAACTTTATCAATATAGACATATTTGCAACAGCATTGGTCGATTCAAGTATCTTGTCCTGGACAAGCTGTCTTTCTGACTTTATATTTTTTATCTAAATATTTACATTAGTCTTAGCTCTGTTATTTCTTTGATTATTTCTTTTTTTAATTTATTTACTATGACTGTTGCCAGCTAAACTTTCCATTAACAGTATATAACTATTTTAGTCTTTAGATCTATTATTATTACTGTAGTAGCTGTCAGTAGCCTCTAGCGTAAGTTTTCATAAATTTAAATTTTGTATTACTAATCTGAGTGCAATGTCGTGGGTTACATTATTATTAAGTCTCTATTGTATAAAATCTTTACTACCTACCTTTATATTGTAACTGTTTATTGTACCAAATAAATAAAATAAAATAAAATAAAACTTACCAAATCAAATCGTAAGTTTTAGAGAAAATTAAAAAAAAAGTTCTCTATACAATTTCTATGAAACATCATTCGCCACTACATTGAGTCCCCATGTATGCCATTCCTCTATTCTTATTTTAAATTGACCTTTCATAATGTTTGGCAGAATTATGATACCCCCCGATTGCCACTATGCGTCGAATTGAATCATCATCATCATCAGCCTATAGCAGTCCACTGCTAGACATAGGCCTCCCCTAATGAGCGCCATTGCGCCCTGTCCTGAGCTACGAACTCAATGTTATGGCGAATGATGTTTCATAGAAATTGTATGGAAAACTATTTAGAATTATTTTTTTTGACAATTGTCGTTCTCTGGGCTGACTGTACCTTTTTAAAAAATCCAAAAATGACATTATTTTTTCCTTAAAAATAAACCTCCATCGCCTTTTAATTGTTAAATTATGTCGACGTCGACATTGGCTAGTTGTGGACGCTATACCACAGAGGCCATAAATAAAAAAGATGCAGAACCTGTAGTTTCCTCAGAACAAAACCTAACTACAAAAGAAAAGAAAAAAAGACACTCAATGAGGTACAATTTTGCCCCACCCTGTCTAAGTAGTATATCAGTCACGTGGGGCGGGTTCCATAGTACAAGCTAAAGCGTTTGGGGCTACATGATGCTGCGTGATACCGTCCAGCATCTCTTACATGACCAGCGCCGACTACTTGTCGTTTGGTCGGCGACATGTGTTGTTTGTTGGTAGTTCGTTATGGCCGTACCTTGGGCACGGCGCGGCGCAGGATGTGCTTGTACTCGTCCTTGGAGACGTGCTTCTTGTTGTAGTGCGGCTTCAGCACCAGCTTCACCTCCTCCACCACGCGCTCCTGACGGTTCAGCTTCTTCAGGAACTGCAACGGAACACGTGTCAGCTTACGCACGTGATGCACGACCACGTGACCATGGCGTGTCCGTGGAGATACAACAAAACGATGTATGGAATGTATGGATGTTAGTTACTCTTTCACGTCAGAACACAAAAGAATTTGGATGAAACTTTGTAAATACATCAATTGTGACCTGGATTAACACATAGGCTACTTTCTATTCGGGTACCAGGCGAGCGAAGCCGCGGGCGGAAGCTTGTACTGAATATCTCTCATCAGCCCGAAGGTGCTGGCATGGTTTAGGCTCTCTAGCGATCTTGGAAACATTCGTCTGAAAACTCCGTCCGGAGTTTAGCACCGGTGGGACGAGACCCGAGGATTCCCAGCTCGACGGAAGCCTCCCGCTAGGAGGATGCCACGCCCCGCGCTGGGCGGGCGCTTGGCGCAGGGCACGGGCCCGCAGCCGGCAGCCGGCCGGGGACCAGCTGTGCCGCTGTTGGCTGCGCTATGCTGCAGTCGGCCGCCGCTGGACCCCGCTCTGTTAGTCGGCAGGTGCACCACGCCCCGGCAGACTTGGCTTGTTTTACGAAGATGGCGGAACCACACTCGCACAGACTTCAGTTCTCCCGTGATCATGGCGCATGCAACTGCGTCGAAATATCGGGAAATAACAGAACTCACAAATCATGGTAAATATCCCGTTGATATTAATAATTATGGCGGAACCATTTAACGGAACTACATTTCAAAGAACCTATGATACTTTTACAAAGCGATGTGCTCGAGTTCTACACCGTGATACAGAGCTTACTTATCACACTTCGATCAGAGAACAAGTCTATAACGCTAAACTATCAAATGAATATCACACTGGCAAGCAACTAGGTGAACTCCACCGGCGAGTTAGTTTGCAACTGAAAGCCGAGGACTGGATGTATTTCAAGTTAATTAATAGTTATCGCTGAGCATGAGAGGGTAGGACGGCGTGGGGCGATGCTTACATTACTCACTTTGCTCTTGACCTGCATCTCGACGGCGGAGCTCGGCAGCTCGTCCAAGATCTTCAGGTTGTCTTCGTCCAGTTTCACGCCGACCGTCGTTTTGCCTGAAAATTTAACAGGTTGCAGCTGAGTTTTCAAAGTTGAACCTCTCGTGTACAAAAATATCGAGACTTGATCTTCGGCAGTGATACTGATGAATATCTATCTAATCACAGACTTTCGTTCAGGTTCGTACTTAAATTTAATTTTAGACTTTACTTACCATAAAAATTAAGTAAATCAATTATTTAACAGATTTTTAATACTTTTCTAAAGTAATATCTTCAGAAACAAATGTTATTTATTTATTTTGTATTAGGAATACCACCGGCACAAAGTAGTTATTAAAGTTAGCGTTGATAAGGTCATATGATAAGGATAGAAACATACTGTTTAACTGTTAGGTTGATACAATAGACTAGACGACTGAAAAATTCTAATTAGTCCGTTATTTACATATGCAAAAAATATTGGACATGTATTTTTCTTTGGTCATAAACAAAAAATAACAAAGATATAGTGCGTTAAAGTTCCGCACGACGTCACGATATAGTAATTTTTTTACCTAGGCGTGACGTCACGAGCCCCCACTCCCGAACTTTCACGTTCTTTATCTCCGTCAATTTCTAATGATTCGATAAATAAAATAAATACGTGTCCAGTATTTTTGTTGATCTAACTGACGGACTAATTAGAATTATTATTTTATGACCCAGTAGTCATGCCTATTCTAGAGATGAAAACATTATTAGAGTTGTTCACATCAATCATTCACATTCAGGATAGCTATGTCGTTAGGTAATGCAGTTGATTTAGGTAAAAAAGTCAATATCGAGAACAAAAACAAATCTTTTCTACCTGTGTTATAATGTTATACAGATAATGATTGAAAAAAGTGTTGTTAAGCTTAGTTTTAAAATTAGAAGCACTGCAGCTGAAGAAATGATGGTCATGCTCTAATTTAAATTATGACTAAGTATTAATTAAATATATGGTTGATATGGCTTAAGATTGGATTACTCTGTTCTGTTTGTGAATATAAATTTGTTAGGTATAATAACTTAATCTTTTTTATAGGTATTTAAGTATTTAGCATAGTTCATTGTGTAGGTTATTGCTTATTTTTAATTCTGGAAGTTATTTAAAATTCTATAAGTGAAAACTTTGAAGGCTTGTTTGTTTTCAGCCTTGTTCTATGATTTGCTAAAAAAGCTGTTTGTTTTCCATGAAATAAATAAATAAATAAATAACCTTACTCAGGGAGTTGAATATTCTACTCGCGCGATAAACAAAGGCATTTGGACGATAGTTAGTGGATACTGAGGGCAGGTAAAACAGATTATTGTTTCTGAACGTTAGTGTTGGGACATTAAAATTAACCTTATTCATAAGTAGTGGACAATTTACAAGAGAATCAACAATTCGTGACAAATAATTGCAAATATTCGTTTAAGATAGGTAGGTGATGTTGTGATATCTTGAATTTTTTTGTGCTTGCTTTTTCTAAAAACACAATTGAAAAATCCGAGTGGTAGGTCTTCATTTTAAAATTTAGAAAGCGTAAGAATTTTCTTTGAATTGCCTCGAGTCTATCGATGTAGATTTCATAAGCAGGATTCCACACTTGCGACGCGTACTCTCAGTGGCACCGCACATAAGTACGATAAAGGATATGTTTTTAATATTTTTAAATTCCTTTGATGATCGCATTAGGAATCCTAAAGCTTTAAATAGCAATTTTGAGTAATGGACTACAAGAAGATCCTTCACTTCATTGACCCTTTGAAGTACATGTCCTTTTAACGAGTAGTTAAAGTTGATTATGTTTTTATCATTTTGTCGCATTGAGGTAGAGTTTATTTTCGAGGCAGTAAGAATCGAGATGGGTAAAATCTTCATGGAGAATATTACTTGTCATGCGGATGCGTATAGCATCACAACAAGTAACAGGTCTCAATATCTTCATATCATCCGCAGTCAGGTTGGAAGTGTAGAAAATATGAGTGAGTGTACGTCGGCAATAAAAAATTGAAATAATAAGGGTCCTAATAATGAGTTTTGTGGAACACCACTCGGGCCTACCATCCACTTCGATGTGTAATTCTTTAACACTACCACCTGCGATCAGTTGTGAAGATATGAAGTAACCCGCCTATGGTCATCCCCGATTCCGTCTTTCGATAGCTTGATGATCAAAACAGCTGCGGTCTAAACGATCAAATGCTCCGTTATAATCTGCAGAGACCACATCCGTTCGATAACCGGCATCGATCATGTCTCCTCCCAGCCTACATATTAAAGAACCGCATACAAGTATATCCGGCTGGAAAAGAGCTCTCCGCGTATTCGCTGATGCCGTACAGTCGAGTGGGGGTTCGGATCGGAGGCAGGGATCGCGATCGCTAGGTCCGATCCGGTGTGGTGCGTCACCTTTCTTGTTCCGGGCGGCCTTGCCGTTGCGGCGCGGGCGCGGGCGGGCGCGGTCCTGCAGCGCGTCGAATGCGTCGCGGCGCGAGGCGGGCGGCGGCGGCGAGAACAGGTCGCCGAAGTCGCTGGAGCCGGGCGAGTACGGCGACGCGCCGCCGCCCGCCGGCGACTCCGACACGCGCCGCACGCCCGCCACCACCATCGGCAGCGGCAGCCGGGAGATCTTCGTCGCCTGCTGCGTTACACGACACACCAGCGTTACATCACACATCGCACACTCCGCACACTCCGCGCACAGCGGCGCCTCCACTCTCGCTCACCGGCATGGGTTTGATGGGGTCCGACTTGATCGGCGACGGCTTGGCGAGGAACAGCTTGGGCGGCGGCCGCGGCTGCTCCGGCAGCAGGATGCGCGGCGCGGGTGGCACGGCAGCCGTGCTGGGCTGGGCGTCGGGCGCGCCGGCGGCGGGCGGCGCCGCGCCGGCCCCGTGCGGCGCGCCGGGGGACGCGCCCGCCGCGCGCGGCTCCGGCTCCTCGGGCGACACGTCGCGCGTCGACTGCAGCAGCGCCATCACCTGCGAGCAGCGCCGAGATCTCACACATTGCCGGCGCGAGCCGAGCGCGCCCGGAGGATAGAGGGAACGGAGCTCGTCACCTTCTCTATGGGCGACAGCGGTCTTCTATCCAATACTTCGTCGGCGGAGAGGTTGGTCTTCTGGGCGGCCTCGAGCGTCATGGAGGGTCGCTCTTCGGCGTCGTCGTCGGGCGGCGTGGGTCGCGGCGCGGGCGCGGGCGGCGCGGGCGTGGGTGCGGGCGCGGGCGCGCCGGCGGCGAGCGGCGGCGGCGAGTTGGACGCGGAGCGCGTCGGCTCGAAGGGGTCGTACGCGTCGGGCGAGCGCGGCGCCTCCGCCGGCGTCAGCCAGCCGCGCGACTCCGCTGCAACATCACGACACACGCTTAATTTAGCTTTTATTTCGACAAACCAACAACAGATACATGTTTCACTTAATAAAATGGAATTCCAATCTAACGACCTAGGGGTCTACTACAATTCACCGAAGTATGAAATTACGTGTTTCGTTTCTTGCGATTGGTACCCATAATCAAATGAAAACCGATATTTCGGCACGAAGCTTGTAATGTAACAGTCCGAACGTTGCGCATCCTACTCTATTTCACAAAACATACGATGGCAATAATGGAATCGACAGAATGAAATACGACCGATCGCACGAAACGAAACACGAAATTTCGTACTTCGGTGAATTGTAGTAGACCCCCTGACACTTAAACGTAGTTGCAACATTCTTGAACAAATAATTTACCTAGTTACCTGTTCAAGAATGTTGCACACACCTTTAAGTGACGAGGACCATATAATTTTAAACCTTAATTCTGTTTTATAAGTATTATATGTATCTATTGTTGATGTGCCGAAAAAAAATAATGCGGTTGAGAGGTGAATGCGAACTCATATTTGTTTTGTGTTGACATGTGCTGAATATTTTCCTGGTGTGAAGTCTAAAGTTACGACGTGGAACTGTGAGTGAGATTTCGCGGAGTAGCTCGGAAACACTGAATAGTCCATTACATATTTTTTAAAGATTGACATGGTCAATCAATGACCTTCTGCATTGTAATAAGTCGATTAAAATATTTTAAGCGGTCGGAATATGTGAGTTACTTAGAGACTCCTTTGGATTTAAAAACAAGATAGTAAGTTTATGATAACATCAATTAAACTATTTTTGTATTTACTTCTTGTTGTATAAGCGAAAACTATTTAGGATTAAGTATTTTAAGTCCTATGTACCTTTTCCATTCTGTTTGTTTTCCATGCAAAATAAAATAAAATGAAATAACATGGATTCCATGGCGACGAACATCGCATCCGTACGTAAATGAATCGAGTGTTCGGTGGATACCTTCAGCGGCAGGCGCGGGAGCGGCGGCGGGCCCCGGCGGCGGCGGGTCGGCGGGGTCAGGCGGCGTCTTGGGGCCCAGCGCGGGCGGCGCGGGCGCGCCGGGCGTGGGCGCGGGCGGCGCGCCGGCGGGCGAGGCGCGCTCCGCCTCGTCGTCCGACAGCACGATCACGTTCTTGGGCGAGGGCGTGAGCTCGCGGAAGGGCGAGCGCTCCAGGTCGATGATGGCGACGGGCTTGGCGGCCGGGTCGAGCGCGAGCGCGGCGCGCCGGCGACGCCGCCGCCGCTCACGCCGCCGCTCGCGCCGCCCCACGCGCTCCGCACGCTCCTGCTCCTTGAAGCTCACGCTCACCAGGATGTTGTCGCCCGACGTGAACACCTGGTACCGTGATAATGATAACTAACACATGAGATCACTCGTGGTGAGCTTCACGAATCGCGACACAAGCGAGGAGTTCGCGATTACTTAGTTAGCGTTCGCGGTCTAACGGCCCCTGGCATCGGATTCTGTGACTCAGTGCGTCGCTTCTACATAAATGACTATGTTAATTTGGGAGCGTTTCTTGATAAGGTGAAGTCCCTAGCGAAGGAGATAAGTGTGAACTATGTGTGGGTGAAGTTAGAGAAAATCCACGTTAGAAAAAAATATACTTTTCCGGTGTTCATCATCAGTCCAGTAAGTGATTTAAACAAGCTGTCTTTAATTCAATGAGCACAATGAACATCATTGCAATGTTTATCAGGCCGGTCCCTAGCGCTGTCCGGCTCGCTCGCCTTAGTTCTATTGCTAGTGGTAAAGCGGCGACATCGCGCTTGCGCTGCTAATAACCATTAAGAATGCTTTGATAATTTGCTGCCCTACTATTTGTTTAAAATATCAACTCTCGTTTCATTTATGATACTTTATGCTTAAATTTTAACTCTCAGGGAATTAATTGTTCCAAAATCATGGGATATTAATTTATTTATTTAAGGCTTCCAATGAAACCTACAAACCCTATTGAAACTCTTTTAATCCTCTTTTAATCGATGATACGAATACACACAATTTTTGTCAGTACAATGGTGTAAGTAATATGTATGGGAAATTCTTAGATTTAGTTTGGTCTAACGAAGATGTCTCAGTCACTGAATGCCTAGACCCTCTTGTGCCAATCGATCCGTATCATAAAGACCTACTGCAAATAATATATCCTTACCATGTTTAAAATCTCAATCCTGTGAGATTGAGATTTATAGTAAAGGTATAAATACATTTATAGTAAAGGTAATTATGAACTGATTAACTTAAAAATATCTGATATTGACTGGTTCAATGAGTTTTCATATAGATCCATTGATGCTGCTGTTGATTATTTTTACTCCATTCTTGACCGGTTATACAATCAGTATATTCCCGCTAAAGCTGTATGTGATGGTTTGTATCCCAAATGGTATTCGTCTGCACTAATTAAAGTTATCAAGGAAAAGTCAAAATATTTCAAAAAGTTTTAAACCAAGCTGACCATGACACCTTTATGCTACTGCGAGATAGAGCGCACGCATTGGAGGGTAAGTGTTATGAGAATTACATATCGCTTATTGAAATGGTATAGAAGAACAACCCAAGCACTTTTGGTCATCAAAATAAAAAATCGATCCTATTAAAAAATGGTATCCCTACCTGTGTTAGTTATCTTGGTTCAAAGGCAAATAATGGTGGGTCTATCGGTGATATGTTCTCAAAGTATTTTCATTCCATTTTTCTATCACCGGACATGCAAAAAACCCATTTATCACCCATTACACCAATTCGAGTGCGGCAATACGATATACACAGGATAGAAATAAACGAAAATTGAGTTTGTAAACTTATCTTACTTTGTAACTAACTTGGTGATCGACTGTAGCGAGCTTCTGGCAAAGGTTAAACTCCAGGTGCCGAATCGTGCTACAACTTGACGAAAAAATCTTACCCTACATATAGGTTCCTGCCGTACCAACTATAGACAGAACTCTTACTTCATTAGAGTCTGCAAGAGCTTCAACACTTACCCTTATGATGACTTGGATATATTTACAGATAAATTAAACTTTTTCAAAATGAATTCTTTTGTAAGCTTTTTCCATAAAATTATGACTAAGTATAATTATTAATTAAATCTATGGTCGATATGGCTTAAGATTGGATTACTCTGTTCTGTTTGTGAATATAAATTTGTTAGGTATAAAAACTTAATCTTTTTTATAGGTATTTAAGTATTTAACATAGTTCATTGTGTAGGTTATTGCTTATTTTTAATTCTGGAAGTTATTCAAAATTGTTTTTTGCTTGTTTGTTTTCAGCCGTGTTCTATGATTTGTTAAAAAGCTGTTTGTTTTCCATGAAATAAATTAAATTAAATTAAATTATTTTAAGATTGGATAAGTCTAAATCTGCTGGCCCTGACAAAATTAGCCCTATATTTCTTACTAACTGCGCTAAATCAATATCTGTCCTAATAACGTTACTTTAAAAAAAAATCTATTACCGACTGTACTGTACCTTCCATTTGGAAATCCGCTTTTGTCTCACCAATTCAAAAAAAAGGATCTAGATAATTACAGGCAAAATTCATTTTTATGGCGAGTAAGCAACAATTTTAATAAGCTTTGCAAGCGCACGAATTTTGACTTGTTCACCACGAGCGTCAACTCCGCCAGACAGCGGTCGAGTGCGGAGTTCATTGCCAGTGATGTTGATTGTCGGATTTGATTTGACAGTGTACCTTCCAAATTATGTTGATATTTCTTAATTATTATTGTTATTCAAGCTATTCACACTATTTGTTTCTAAGCAACTTCTACTCGTGAAAACCGTGAAAATCGTGTAATTGGCTTTCTGTTTTTATAAGTCATTGTGTTACTTTAGCTGTTGGTTTTCCTTTGTAAATAAATAAAGGAGTAATCACACAACTCTTACAAAAATACTTAATATTCTTTTCTGTGCTTAGACAGTACTATTTTAATTTTAAGAATGCTTTGAAGTATATTTTATGTTAGTGATTATTATACGTATTAATATATATCAGTTGTTTTGCTGATGCTACGTCTATGAGTTTTTTATGGATAGTGCGACTCATAATAATCTAAACATTTACTATCAGAACGTTAGAGGTTCAGACCTCTATATGCTTTCGTAATCTCTGCATGAGTTCGTACGATGTAATAGTGTGGACCGAGCCCTGGCTCCCAGAGAACATACGTCAGAGCTCTTCGGCGCAGAAGCAAAAGTATGGAGGAGTACTGAAGAATTCTATGCTATCTCTCAACGTACTACTCGGCTACTATCTCGTTTAGGCATAAAAATAAAAGATGCGTTAGCGTTAAAGGGTAGCAGAGAAGGGCGGGCTCACCTCCTTGGAGGGCCCCGCGGGCTCGCGCAGGCGGCGGTGCGCGCGCTCCAGCTCGCGGCGGCGGCGGCGCTCCTCCATTGGCACGGGCTCCGCGGGCGGCGGCGTGCGCGGCGACGGCGCGCGCTCCGGCGCCGGCGCCGACCACGCCGCGCCCTCGCCCGCCGGCGCGCCGCCCGCCGACCGCGCGCGCTTGCGCCGCTTCGACGCGGCCCGCGGGGAGCGCGCGCGCTTCTTCTTCTTCGCCTTGGCGGGCTTCGGGCTGGGCGCGGGGGAGGCGGAGCGACGCCGCTTGCGGGCGCGCGTCGCGGAGGCGCGCCGCCGCGGCGCCGCCTTGCCGCGCGATCCGGACCGCTTGCGGCGCCGCTTCGGGGTCGGCGAGCGGCGCGGGGACGGGGAGAGGGTCGGCCGCGCCCGCCTGGGAGACGGGGAGAGGTGGCGTCGGGGCGAGGCCGAGATCCGGGCGCGCCGCGGCGAGGGCGAATGCCGGGCGCGGCGTGGCGAGGACGAGAGTCGGGCTCGGCGCGGGGAAGGCGAGATTCGTGCGCGGTGCGGGGACGGTGACAGTCGGGCGCGTCGCGGGGACGGTGACAGTCGGGCGCGTCGCGGGGAGGGTGATAGTCGGGCGCGGCGCGGGGAGAGCGACTGTCGGGCGCGACGTGGGGAGGGCGAGAGTCTGGCGCGGCGTGGGGAGGGCGAGAGTCTGGCGCGGCGTGGGGATGGCGAGAGCCGGGCGCGGTGCGAGTCCGGGTCGGCGCGAGGCCGGCGCGGCGGCGCGGAGGGCGAGCGCGAGGCGGAGGGCGACACGTCGCGGCCGAAGGCGTCCTTGCGCGGACGGCGGCGCGCCGACAGCAGCGTGCGCACGTCGTACCGCTCCAGGTCCTTGCGCTTGTCCTTGCGGCGCCGCTCGCGCGACGACGACGCGGCCGAGCGCCGCTTCTCCTTGTTCTTGTCGCGCTCGCGGTAGTTCCGCTCCTTGCCCTTGCCTAGCTTCTTGAAGGCGACTTCGGCGCGTTTGCGAACTTTGCCCTTCCCTTCCTTTTTGGCCTCCTTCTTCTCCTTCTTCTTCCTCTTGGGCTCGGCGCTCCTGGGCCGTCCGTCCAGGATCTCGCCGTCCTCGGGCGCCGGCGCGCCGGCGGCGGGCGGCGGCGCGTCGGCGGCGGGCGGGGAGCCCTCCGAGAACATGTCGTTCCCCTCCTCTTCGGATATCATCTCCGTGTCGAGTCCCTCTATGCCCTTGTCCTCGAGCGAGGCGTCCTTGGATTTGTTCTCGTCGAGGCAGGGCGTGTAGGAGCGCTCGTCCTCCGTCTCGCTGATGGACTCGGTCATCTTGGGGAGGGCGGGGGAGCGCGGGGAGCCCGAGCGGGTAGAGGGCTCGTCCTCCGAGTCGGAGCCGGGCCCGTCCTTGTCGGCCAGCTCCTCGTCCGTGCGGTCGTCGTCGAAATCTTCGCCCTTATCATTCCCCGGCTCGTCCGCTCTCTCGGGCGTGGCGGCGTCCTCGTCCGAGACGCGCGGCGGGCTCGCGCTCCCGTCCTTATCGTCTTTCGGTTCCTCGATGCGCTCCATGGACGTCATCATCTCCGGCTCCGTATCGGTCGGCAGCGCCTCCTCCTCTGTGGCGGGAGGCCCGGGCGAGGCGGCGGGGGCCTCAAGGGCGGGCTCGGGGGCGGCCGCGGCGGCCGACTCCGCGCTGTCAGCCGGGGCCTGGTCGACGTCCTCGTCGTCGTACAGCGAGACCTGCCGCTTGATGAGCGAGGGTGCGAGCAGCTTGATCTTGATGGGATCGCGCGCGCTGGTGGTGATCGGGCAGCGCTTGGAGAGCTTCGCCTTGTAGTCGTCGGCGGGCGGCGCGGGCGCGGGCGGCGTGAGGTCGCCGTCCTCCTGCACCAGGTCCTCGAGGCTGGCGGCGCGCGACGGCGGGCGCGGCGCGGGCGGCGGGCTGGCCGCGTTGGCGATGTGCACGCTGGTGGCCGAGTAGATGGAGAAGTTGGGGCAGGCGCCGTCGCGCGGCAGCAGCGCGCGGTGCTCCTGTAGCGCGGCGCGCACGGCCGAGTCTAGCGCCGCCGGCGACACGCCCAGCCCGCGCGCCTCCAGACCCGCCAGGATGCTCTCCACCGACGGCGCGCCCGGCGGCGGCGGGGGCGGGGGCGGGGGCGAGGGCAGGGGCGGGGGCGAGGGCGGGGCGGCGGGCGGCGCGGGCTCCTCGCCGCTGTCCTCGTCGTGCGTGGGCTCGGTCGGGTCGTACTTCTCCGTGTCGATGACGAGCCCCTCGTCGCTCCGCTCGTCGTCCTCGCGCTCGGGCGGCGGCAGCGCCGCATCCGCTTCGAAGGCGGACGTCTCGGGCTCCCGTCGGAAAGAAGACGGTGCAGGCTCCGGTCGGAAAGAAGACGGTGCGGGCTCCGGTCGGAAAGAAGACGGTGCGGGCTCCGGTCGGAAAGAAGACGGTGCAGGCTCCGGTCGGAAAGAAGACGGTGCGGGCTCCGGTCGGAAAGAAGATGGTGCAGGCTCCGGTCGGAAAGAAGACGGTGCAGGCTCCGGTCGGAAAGAAGACTGTGCAGGCTCCGGTCGGAAAGAAGACGGTGCAGGCTCCGGTCGGAAAGCAGACGATGCGAGTTCTGGTCGGAAAGAGGACGGCGCGGGCTCCAGTCGGAAGGCGTCCGACTGGAAGTTGTCCGACTGGAAGACCGGGGGCTGGAAGGCGGGCGGCTGCGGCAGAGGGCGGTACGGCTGCGGCTTGTCCCGCACGCCCCCGCCCTCGAAGGGCGCGGCCGGCACCCTCATGTCGAGCGGGTTGTCGAATCCGCCGAAGGAGTGGCGATGGAGCGGAGGCTGCGGGGGCTGCGGGGACTGCGGGGGCCCGACGCCGCCGCCGCTGAAGCGACGCTCCTCGTGTCTCTGGTTATGACCTCCTCGATTATGATCGGGATGCTGCCTCCTTGTTAGATCAAAAGTCGTTTAGTTATTAAATTATTGATAGAGGATTAATTAGTAAGATAGTTAATTTTTTTTATAGTTAAACGGTTTTTTTTAAAGAAAAATAATAATAACATCTCAACCAAATTTCTCATCAAATGTGCGTTCTCTATCAATAGCTATTCTTTTTGGGAAGTCATTGTCATCAAATATTGTACCCCAGGTATGGAAATCTGCATTTATTACTCCAGTGTACAAACGGGGTCTAAAACTGAGGTCAAGAATTACAGGCCCATTTCTAACGTCTTCATCATAGACAAAGTTTTTTTTAAAAATTATTACAATCAAACACAGCTTTAAAAATTCCTATACTTTCTTTCGACATAGGTTTTTAAAGGGCAGGTCTACTGTTTCGAATCTTATTATCAACAATGCCATGGTCAAGGCCAAAAGGTTGACGTAGTTTATACTGACTACAGTAAAGCCTTAGACCAAATTGACCAAAACGCATAAATTAAATCGGTCAGGAATTCGATAAGATCTACAAGTGGTTATCATCATGTATTTATGATAGGTCGCAGGCTGTCTGTCTTGAACTACTACATATCTAGCTGGTTTCGTATCCCTAACGGAGTTCCTCAAGGATCTCATTTCGGTCCTATTCTTTTTATCTTCTATATCAAAAACACAGAATTTTACACACACATACATGTGACACATGACACAGAGCTTTTTAACCTCTAATCTGCTTAGTTTTGCTGATGATATAAAAATCTATGCTGCGATCTGCACTACTAAGATATGATTACCCTTCATTCTCACTTGTACCCTTTAGAAGTCTACTGTCGAATCTTGATTTTAGCCCGACCAAACGTTCACGTTTATTGTAAAATTACCTATTTCTATCATGCCAGGGCTCGTCGTCGCTGGCGTAGTGGTGCGGCCTCCGGTTGTTGTAGTCGTTGAAGGGTCCGCCGTCATCTCTCCGCTCGCCGAAGTGGCCGCGCCCCGCCCCGCCCACGCCGCGCCCGCCGAATCCGTTGTCGTACCCACCGCGCCCGTACCCTTCACATTTATTATTGTATTTTGAGCATAGGTTTTATTATTTACATGAATTTTTGTGATAAGGGTCTAAAATAGACGAATTTTGTTACTGAAGTGAAACATCTAATGTTAATATAATGAGTTAGACCGGTTAATGAGGATGGCGAGTTTGGAGTCGAGTTCTGAATAGTGTTGGGTGGAGTGTAGCGTGATTAGATTACCTTGGTTGTGTTGGTTCTGATTGTGGTGGTGGGTATTCTGGTCCCGCGGGTAGCGGTAGCCGCCGCCCCAGCCGCGGCCCTGGCCCGGGTACGCAGGCGCCTGGCGGGCACCTTCGCCTCCGCTGGTCAGGTCCACTTCCTTCTTGTCGGTGAGAGGCGTGCGGTCAGGCTGTGCGTCGGCGGTTGGCAGGCCCGGGCGGCGCGCCGGCGCCGGCGCCGGCAGCTGGATGTCGAGGTCGCCGTCGCGGGAGAGCGACACGACGGCGCGCTTGGAGTGCAGCAGCGTCTGGCGCGCCAGGATGTCGGACAGCAGGTCGGGCGCCGCGCTGGCGTGCGGCGGGGACGGCACCGACACCATCTTGCGGCGAGCCTGCAACAACACGACACGCGCCGACACGTCAGCGAGCGCGAGCGCGGCCGGGAGCGAGCGACCGCCTACACCAGCTGCTCATCGTTGGACACGCACAGGAGAACTATCATGCGCTACATTCTCAACTAGATCTAGAGGCTGATCAGCTAAACGCGGGTAAAATTAATCTCCCAAGAAGTATGGCACCTGCACCTTCTGGCCATCTGGCTGCCGACAGAAGCCGCTGGAGACGAGCCATCCAGTCCATCACGAAGACGACACATAGTGGTCCCAATTTTTGATCATAAAATTACTGACCACAGAGAAAGCATGCAATTTTAAACTCAAAATAAATTTCCCTATTTTTAGACTATCTTCAGGTGCGGCATAATTTTACCTCATTTATGGCAGCTAGCTTTTTTTTTGAAGTTCCTAAAAAGATTGATTGAAAGAAAAAATTTACGGAAATAAATATAAATGTAAAATATAAACATGGGAGGCTTAATTTGTGTAGATACAATAGTATGAGATATTTAGAAGATAATTCTCAGGGATAGATATTAATGTCATATTAGACATATTTCGCTAGAACTTTCAAACTTTATGGTTGGTCCTCAACCTCAAGAAACCGGCACGCTCAGCGGAGTGTCGTCAGAGACCTGTCGGTAGGCGCTGAAGACGGCGGCGCTCGGGCGCGCGGCGACGGCGGTGGCGGCCGTGCTGGCGCCCTCCGAGCCCTGCCCCTCCTCCTCCTCCAAGTAGTCGAGCTCGTGCGCGCTGCCGAACAGGCTGAGCGCGGGGATGCCGGCGCCGGCGCGCCGCGCCGCCAGCTCGCCGCCGCGCCCCGCGCCCGGCGCGCCGCCTGCGCCCACGCCCGCGCCCTCGCCGCGCACGGCCGCCAGCTTGGCGCGCACGCTGGCGATCACGTGCGTCCGCCGCGCTGCTGTGCGGGGCTGACGCTTCTTTATCTGCAAGATGAACACACCTGCTTGTCATCATTTTATTCTATTTATTTATTTATTTTGTATTAGGAAAACCATCGGCACAATGTAACAAAGTAGTTAAAAAATAGCATTGTTAAGGCGATTTAAAGGTATCCACTGATAGAAACATACTGTTTAACTGTTAGGTTGATACAATTCAAGAGAAGAAAACATTAATAGTTATGAACCCCTAAGTACTTTCCACATTAATCGTTCACATTCATGATAGCTACATTAATGTAGTTGATTAAGGCTAAAAAGTAAATATCAAGATCAAAATTAATGTTCTATAGGTTATACTGGTTGAAAAAAGTGTTATTAAGCTTAGTTTTAAAAGTAGAAGCACTGCAGCTGAAGAAATCAAGGTCACACACCTTACTCAGTAAATTAAACATTCTACTTGCGCAATAAACATAGGCATTTTGACCATAGTTAGTGGATACTGAGGGCAGGTAAAATAGATTATTGTTTCTGAATATTCCGGTTGGGACATAAAAATTAGTTTTTAAATTTAGTTGTCTTATTTTTTTATATGATTGCGTGTGACGCGAGACGACCGCCGCTGCGTGGCCCGTGCGAAGACCGTACAGCGGTCTGTCCGTGGGCACCAACCTTTCTCCTTCTGACTGTCGTCTTGAGCTTTCTTGTCTTGGTGATGGGAAACTTTCCGTCGCCCTGCACCTCATATTCGACCACGATGGTTCTCGTCTTTCTCCTTTTATATTTCCGTTTCCTGGCGCGCGGCGTGGTGGTTCTCCTGGCGTAGCCGGCGGTGGCGCCCCCGGGCCGGGCGCGCCCGGCGCCGGCGGGGGCGGCGGCCGAGGCGGGGGCGGAGCGCCCGCGGCGGCCCGTGGAGGTGGACGGCTCGGGGTCGTCGTGGCTGTCTCGCCTCGCTCGCTCATATGTCGATCGCTCACGGTTATCCCATGTCCCTAATGACTGAGATGATTGCATGGGAAAAAAGATAGGTGATGATCGCCACACACCAGAACAATTCGGACAAAGCCATTGGTCTTCAGGAATCTGCAACAAATTTTTTGGAATGCTTAATGAATCTCTAGTACATACTAATTCTGCCTGATATTGATGAATGTAACACAGTAAATAATTACCCGAGTGAGTGGAGGGTTGAGACATTGCATGTGGAACCCTAGATCACAACCATCACACAGCAGCATGGTCTCCTCACGGTCAGCATTGTGACAAACCTGCACATATCAAACTATTACACAAAGCTGGTTTCATCTATGCACTTTCTTAGATAAACAAAGTCACTGGTTTTTTTCAAATAATTTCAAAGTAAGTCACTGATCAAGAGACAAATCACATCAAATTGTAGGGCGCTGGAAACATAACCTGCATATGCTGCAGGAGCAGGGCATGGCCTGTAACAGCATGTCTGAGGCCTGCCCTCACCGGGCTAGAATCATCCCAATTCAAAAGTACAAACTTTTAGGTTGCAAATGGGCATTGTAAAATTTTTTATGTCTTTCTACAAGGTATTTTGCTACATTATATGATTTCATGGGTGAAGACTATTATTATTCTATATTTTAATAATTTACTGCATAACAATTGTTATGAATAAGTGAATATTCTATTATATAGCTATAATATGTATGAATACCTCGCATACAGTTGGGTCCTCTATGAGCATCATCTCGACGGAGGGCCTGCGTTCGATGACTTTGACAGGCTCGGTGCGCAGAATGCGCCCCCCAGCACATGCACGCACTACTATTGAATCAAAAGTGATGCGATCCACAGGGCATGTGTTCATGTTCCTGGACCATTCTGTTATACAATCCAAGCAGAAAATGTGTTCACAATTTTGTGGTGTTCCAACCTCCTGGTTGAGAAACTTCATCAGGCAAATCGAGCACTTTTCAGAGTTGCCTTCCGAACTGTCAGAGCTGAATCCAGACTTTGACTTTTCCTTTCTGGTGGCAGATTTGGAGGGCGAGGAAACTGTGTCGGCGGGGGCAGCGGCGTCGGGGGCGTCCGAGTGGTCGGTGGCCCAGCCCGACGAGTCGCTGTCGGGCGACGAGTCGCGCAGGCCGGGCAGCGCGCGCCGCCGCCGGATGGCGCCCATCGCCCAACTGCCGCTGCTGCTGTCGCTGCCATCCTCGCTCAACACCTGCAACAGACGATGCACACTGTGAGTCCCGGACCTCTGTGCTCCGACACGACCGTGTACTTCAACTTGAACACGACGATCACCCTGAGTCTCTTCCTGCGCGTCGAGACGGCGGGCTGGCCGTCCTCGGAGTCGGAGCCTGACGCGGACGACAGCACCATCACCTTCTTGATCTTGCGCTTCGGCCGAGGTGATGGATCTTCGCCTTCGTCGCTCATGATACGTTTTGAGTGCACCAAGTGGACAAGATACGAAGCTTCAGGCGCAGGGTGTAATTGACATTCGTGCTTGAATTCTACACCATTATGTGCAGAGATTCAATGTATTCATCAGGTTTACAGATGAATTTATTGCATAGGAAGCTGCAAAATACAATCTACTTTGCATACGCGTTTTAATTATTTTGAGTATTTTATTTTGACAGCAAGCCGCATATCAAAAAGTGGTGTGTCGGCCATTTTGTATTTTTTTTTTCCTTGTTTTTCAATAGATGTACACTAAAGTGTAGATTGTACATGTATAGATTATAAAAAATGAAAATAGGCACTTTATACTTTTGCGCATGTACAGTCGTGGAGAAAACAGTTTATCAAATAGATTGTTTATAGCTCAGAAGGATTTCTTATTTTTTGTAGTTTTTTTCTATTTTAATCTTGCTATTGGTTTGCCCAAACATAGACCTCTTTTTCCTAGAATATAAATAAGAAATTCGAAATAAGCAAATTAACAACCACTTGAACTATGTACTTAGTAAATAATTCTACAACAGGTGGTACATATTTTCATTGGTTACCTACCTAGTAACCTACTTAAATTGTACCTATAGTATATTTAATAACTTATCAAAATACCTTACACAACTAGTAAAATGTTCAGATTTATTATTGCTCGTCACAAACCATTAATAGTGTTCTATGTCTAACTATTTGCAACTTTTGTTTATATATTGACACTGCCTCTCATGTGGTTGAATGACAGAATCAAAGTAGGTCTCGGCAGAATAACAGCGCTGACCTGTCTTCGGATAGTGAAGCAAATGCTGAGTCACACAGAACAACACTACTAATAGATTTGTATTGTCATAATATAGGTACTGTACTCTTTTTATTTTTTAACTTTTCGAATCTCTTGTTAATAATAATTATGTATGTAGGTACTTAGGTTAAACATAAACTGTTATATTGAATAATTATGCTGTATGTGTGCTTAAGTAGTAAATAAACGTATGTCTTTGTCTAGATAGTTGTTGTAGAGATAGAGTTACGCGATAAACAGGGATGCAAGGACCAGGTGAATACGTGTTAAGTAATAAGCGCGGTGCGAGCTGAATAGAGCTTTACTGCTTGGCAGCTCAAATCGTTATTTATTTTAACGTTTTTGTGGAGTGAAACTTCTGTTTCTTTTTTATTCTGTGGCAGGAGTGAGTATTTCTAGCACGTTGACAGCGGGCCTCAGACATTACGCTACGTGCAATGCCCGAGGCTACGTCCGGCAGCAGGCACGGCGATGTGTTATTCAGCACTCAAAGCGTTAAGTACCTAGAATGATTTCCGTTGTAATATTAATTAAGTGAACCATTAGTAATATTAATTACAAATGGTTCGCCTCGTGTTTATAAAATGTGGTATAAAAGGTATATTCTTTTGAAATACAATGCAAATACAGATATGCGATTTAACTACCATTCACTTATACTAATGCAACCGAAACTATCACAAATGAAACAGTATAAATCATCCGCGTTCAAAAACCAGAAACGTAATCCAAAACTTTTCGCCGTTTGATCCCTAAAAATGTGTTCTGCGCAGCTACTTGCGCAAAATTCATTGCACTCAAGTTATTTTTCGGGAACTGTACTTCGTACTTGGTCTATTCTATGGTGTGTGACATGGATGATCGGGTTGTACAAACCATAGACAATCGTGTACATGGATGCTCGGGCTGAATAAAATCGGGATGTGCTATAATGGCTGCCGTATTAATTAATCTGTGGAGTAGAGTTGGATTGGTTGGATGTGGATTGGAAGGAGGGAGAGGATTTTTGAGTTGCTTTGGAGATTTCTTGAAATTGCCGAAATCATTTATTATTATTTGGTTTATATAAAATATGACTGCTGAAAACGAACGTGAAATATATCACAAGTTGGAAGCTATGAAAGAAATCAGGTAAGAAACCCTTGATCTCGATAAAACATCGAGGCTTTCGCACCTGTAGACTGGATCAATAAACATTTGAAATAAATCATAAATTAATGAGAGCCAGGTTCACAGAGTTTCCTTCTTCTATCCTTTGGTTTAAAACTTAAAAACATGGCGATGACCACGCATAGTGTAAAGGTACAAAGGGAGGTATAGTTCACAGTTCCAAATTCCAAAACAGATTTTGTTTATAGCATACAGTTCAGTTGGCCCGCCGCATCATAAAATTGATTCTTTTCAGCGCGAACTCTCAAAACACTTTCATGAAGTGGCATTTATTAGCCCTTTAATTAAACATTGTTTTGTGAAGTGTTTTTCTTCTGTAATATTTCAGGAATAAAACCATAACTCTTGAGCGTTTAAAGCGCAGCATAGTGAGCGAGGTGCGAAGCGGCGACGCTGAGGGCCGCTGCCTCGCGCAGTACAAGCGCGAGATGGAGCTGCTGCAGCAGGAGAAGATGAGCCACGTGGAGGAGCTGCGCCAGATCCATGCTGACATCAATGCGGTCAGACATCCACTAGCAAACTACACCTCTTGAACTTGAACAACTTTATTAACCACAGATAAAATATCTAGGCAAAATAGAGTCTATATATGGAGCTCAGGGGCTGCAGTCTCTACTTTAGTTAGTGACCGATCGTTAGCTAATGATCATAAAACTTAAAACTTGAAAAGTTTCAGTTTTGGTACTGACAATTCCGATAAACTCAAGTCTCAACTGCCAACAAACCGTGCAACATTGTAACTTCAGGCTTCGCAAAGTTAACAAATAACCCTATTCATAGTCCAGTATTTGAATGGAATAATGGAACTTATTAAAAAAAACTTCATGGAATTTAAGGAAAATAAGTGAAGACAAGGTTATCAGAATACTAGTTATTATCATAAAACATTCAAAAACGAATTATGTAAGTCTACTACAATTTTTTTCATCATTATTTATTAATAATTAGTTTCATCTCTACAGTTTAAAGCTTCAGGAAAAATACACTTATTTTACTTGAAGGTATGAAAAGAAATATTTTAATTTATTTTACATGGTATTTTGATTTCATGTCCTTGCAACACCAACTTAAAGTTGTCATTATCAGTGTCATTATTATGAGTTCATCACCATCACCAATCTCGACTATCACTGAGTAATAAACTTCTTGTTTATAAAGTTATAATTAAACCGATCTGGACATATGGATTAGAACTCTGGGGCTCTGCGAGTCACTCTAACATTGAAATACTACAAAGGTTCCAAAATATCGCCCTAAAGAACTTTGTCAAGCGCACACTGGTTTGTGAGAAACAACGAAATACACAACTACCTCGAGATGCTGACCGTTAAGGAAGAAATAAGTATACATAGCAAGCGATACAAAGAAAGGCTTAACAAGCACACAAATGAACTGGCCAAAAACTTGCTCAACGACCAAGAAAATGTTAAACGCCTCAAAAGATGGCAAATACTGAATCTCGACCAAAGAGGATGACCAAACCTCTCAACAACCAATTTCTGGCGCAACTCATTGGAATTGCGCCCATACGACTCACCCCCCAGATCACATCTGATTATGGCTGAACAGCCGATTGCAGATAAGAAGAGGAAAAAAAAAAAAAAATTTTTATGAGTTCAATAACTAAGGAGTTTGATTGTGCGGTAACCAATGAGTTTGATAATTGAAAAGTTTTTAGGTGCCAGCCATTTAATAAATAAAAATACAAGAATTAATTAAATTTAATTTAATATTAGAGAGTTTTAAGAAACCGAAAAATTGATTACTCACAGCAGCTATGGCCGGGACCTCTACTCCCAATAAGCCTAGGTGCATGTACCTGCACCTACTCATCCAAAGTAATTACCAAGTAGGTAGATACTGTACCTACTTATTTTGACAAGTAGGTACGCCAGGTACTCGTATTTATCATCCCATGCTCCAAGGATCGCCTTTTTTTCGTACAGACTACAGTATTTATTGTTTTCGTGTTCAAAGTCTCGTTACTGTAAAACTAAACATTGGTTTATTAAAATTACGTTGGTAAATAATTCACAATTTATTTCATGTAACACATGTTAACGTTTTTATGATAGTATTTAACGATACTTTACTCTTAGCGGGCTATAAAGTTCGGTCGCAATTAAATTCGAAAAAATCGTTAAATTGACAGTTGTTGTCGATACGATACCGGCAAATGTCGATAGTTCCGATTGTAGAGTCTACCAAAAATCGTAACTGAGCGATCATTAAGACTTACCGACCAAATCCATCGTTAACTAAAGTCGAGACTGCAGACCCAGGACAGGGCGCATTGGAGATCATTAGGAGAGGCGTATTTACCGCAGTGGACTGCCGTGATAAGCCGATCATGATGAAGATGATAAGTGGGTAGTAGCATGGTTCCACTTAAAATTGTATGCAAGGAAAATTAACAATTTAATGTCCTACGATGATGATTATGATTTGAAAGAATCCATATGTTTTAATGCTATCATCATCTGCATCAAGATAAATGTAAATTAACAAACATCACAATGGATTTGATTGTTTACGTAGAGCAGCTAGGGATGTGATCATTGTGAGAACAATTTGGAACATTTCCAATTGTTTGTTTTGCCTGTCAGGTGTACCATACTGCTTCACAGAGTTGTAAAATAATGAATTATCCTCATAACCCTGTTAGAATCTAGCACAGGGGCAGTATCATTGAATTGAAAATGGAAGTAGGCATAATAAATATAATGAGGTGTATCAGTTATTATTATCTAAGAGCCCCACTCTTGTCAGTGTACTGATGCAATTCTCTCCATTTAGCTTTTTCCATTCTGGCCTCTTTCACTTCATAAAAAAAACAACCCCTTTGTTTTATCTGCATGAATGTAGCATTTTCTTGGTCTTCTTCTTCCACGCCTTCCTTCTACCTTTCCCTCAATTACTTATACATAATAAGTAATTATTAATAAAGAAAAAAAAAAAATTGCAGATGGAGACAGTGATAAAGCAGACTGAGGAGAGCATGAGCCGCAAACTGTCGACGGCGTCGCGGCTGCACGACGAGTACCGGCCGCTGAAGGGAGAGGTGGACCTGCTGCGCCGGCAGTGCCTCGGCCTCGAGCGACTGCCGGACCTGCACGAGGAGGAGGGCAGTCCCATCACGCCCGAGTCAGTACCGACATACACACTTACCCACTGCATGTAGCTGACTAACAATTGCAGCGTATTCTAAACCATATGCCCTAGTGTCTTGCAATGTAAAAGATTTCTTGTAGGATACCCCAATGCAGAAAATCAGTGCAGAACTTTCTCCCCCCCACCTTATAATTATGTGTCTTGAAGGGTGCACTCTAGTATGTTGGTAACACAACTTCTGAAGTGGTGCAGTTGGGGTCAAAGTTGAAAAAGCTTTAAGAGGTCGCCTTTGTTTCATGAATGAAATGAAATGAAAATACCATGCGTGTCTGTCCCACCTACATAGAGATAGTTGGTATGATACTCAAACTTGGGTATTTACATCTAGATAGTATGATTTAATCATCATGTGCAGTCCACTGCTAGACATAGGCCTCCCCTAATGAGCGCCATTGCGCCGTGTCCTGAGCTCGACGCATACAGTTATGATCTAATATGATTAATGCATCATCAAATGGTTTATCACACCGTTGGTTGATGTCGATACGTATGAGGCTGAGTAAGCCGCAGCTTTACTCACGATGTTTCCCCTTCACCGTTAGATTTGTAGTTGATTAATGTCTGTAATTAGAGCTTCTGTCTGTCGGATCGACGGCGGGAGCGAATATATCAAATTAGTGTCGTGTGTCATGACGACGGATCGCAGTGAGTGTGCAGTGTGCAGCCCCGAGCTGTCGGTCCGACGGACGCCGGCTGTCGCCGCGCGGAGTCGCGCGTAGCGCCGCCTGTGTCTGGAGACATCGAGCGTGACTAACGTGTCGAGGCAGACAGACCCAATCAATCTACGTAATGTTTAACGTCTTCTTACCAACCGGTAGCAGACGATTAAACGTGCTAATACCAGGACCAGATTGCAGTAGGTCTCGCTACCGAAATGTAAAGTGCATCAGAGGCTGAGTTACTCGTGCGCTGAAGGCGTACTACCATCCATGAATGGTACCGGTGCTGTTATGTCGCTCACTACCTGCTAGCCACTAAAAAATAGCTAACAGCTAACTTGTAACCCAGCTTAGGTCGTCAGTAAAGCCGTCACTATTTCTCCATGAATAGTACCGGAGCTGTAAAGTACGCTCACTTGTCGGTACACATACGCGCACCTCCCCGCACCGCTCGACTGGTAGGCCGGTCCGTATGTCTAGCAGATAGAGACTACTTTCTATAAATAAATAAATAATGCTGGACACTATCACGCAGCATCATGTAGCCACAAACTAAGCAGAGCTTGTATTATGGGAACCACATGACTTATATTTTGTAAATACATACATAATATAGAAAACAACTAGACCTAAGACAAATATCTGCAAATAATGCAAACATCCCACGGCGGGAATCGAATCCGCAATCTTCTGCTTCTCAGGCGGATCTTCGCGCACTGCGCCACAGAGGCCGTCGTTGCTATCCAGGCAAGTGGCGGAGTTCCGTAACAAGTTAGTGATAAGGGTCACTGATAGAGCTATAGCCCGCTATAAGGCATGTTTGAGTGTCGCCCTGAGGCCTTGCGCGTGTGTGGGGTGTGTGTGGTGAGTGCGTGCGTGTTGCAGCCGGTTCCCCGCACTGCCGACGCCGGCGCCGCGCGCGCTGCCGTTCCTGGCGCCGCGCAAGCCGCCGCCGCCGCCGCCCGCGTTCAGGTCTGCTCTCGACCAAGATTACATTACCGTCTCGCTGAGGTTCGATTCTGTTCATTTTGTTCAGTCCCGAGCTTTACACCGACCGCCCGGCGCCCGCGCCTCTCTGTCACCTTTATTGTATTGTCATCGAGGGAAAACCCACGATAGCAACACATATATATTGCTAAATTCTTTAATACATTTTTTACACTTATATTAGATCTATTGATATTGGAATACGGTGGAAAATATGATTCCTCAATTTAAATATGCAATTTTCTGCGACACATACCATTGATTATTCTTTGGAATCAATATTCTTAAATTTTTGGGCTAATCGGTGTTTAAGCTCCTCCTTACTACCTTTTCCTTCCCATCCCTTTACTTTAATTTTGCTTATTTTACCATATTTTTTGTTATTACAATTTTAAAATAAATCAAAGTATATATAAAGTGTTCATTCATATCATCATAACGCATTCGCACTGCATTGCGCTCCGAATAAACATTGGCTTCAATAAGAAGCACAGGGTTTGCCACGATCTCCACGGGCGGATTAGTGATCGTCTCAAAAACTAAGCATTGAATCGAAGCCGCTCCATTTCCTCCCGTGTCGTATATCAACTATGAGCATACAATGACACCACGACATCCAGACCCGGAACGAATATCTGCAGATCAGGCAGACATTTGTCACGTAGCGGGAATCGAACCCGCAACCGCGTCTCAGGCATGGCATCGAGCCCGCGACCTGCGTGCCTGCCCCCGCGCCAGGCGGTCCGTTGCGGAGTGCGGCAGCGTGAGTGAGAGTGTTGTCGGTTGGCCGCAGACAGCAGCCGCCGCCCATGAAGTCGTGCCTGTCGTGCCACCAGCAGATCCACCGCAACGCGCCCATCTGTCCGCTCTGCAAGGCGAAGTCCCGCAGCCGCAACCCCAAGAAACCCAAGAAGAAATAGAACGAGCCGCCGACATGACAACTTTTACCTTACATCGCTCACGTCGAACCATACTGCGAGATCAAACTGCGCTAAATTATAATGTTGACTATGTTATTTAGATTGTTCTCCTTGGGCATTAACTCGTAAAGCGTCCGAGGCGCATTGAGTGTGTGCGGTAGCGGAGGCGCTCTCTATAACACGAATTGCAGTGGATTTTAACTGGGACAGTACGGGGAAATCCGAAACCAAAGCTGATTCAGGGAAAATGTCCCAGGAAATAGTTGGTCCTTTTTAAGGTGAACATCAAAAGGAAAGTAGGAACCCTTAAAGTATCACTTGTCCGCTGTTGATCCTATGTTGATTTGTCTATCTGTCTATCTGTCTTTCAAGAGTTCAAGATCCATTTGAAAAAAAAACTTCTAAGTCAACGCAATCAAATGATTAGGTACGGCCGCTTATGCCGCATTTTAATGAAATTACAGGCACTTGAGGCTTAACACCTTCAGGCCTCAAGTTGATGGACGCAGGGCGTTGCATCGTAGAGCACATTCCAAAAAACATATAACATTAGGTGGGCCATGTACCTATTCGGTACTTCCTAGGTTGACCTATAATTATGAAATTTTGCAAAAAGCTATGTCATAAAGTAGCACAAGTAAAGAGAAAAATCTGAAAACCTGTTTTTATATCACATAAAAAATCGGAACTCTCGGTGCACGAGACTGACTTGGCCGGGTTTTTTTGTAGATTGTTGTGTTTTCATTATCAGTCTTGGTTTCGGATTTTCCCGTACTGTCCCAGTTTAAAAAAACACTGCATACAATGCACCCTGATTTCTTCAATATCCAATCCAGTAGAAGATACTTTTCGAATCGTCAATACCCATTGGTACTGCCGCCATCCCGACCGGTGAGGATGGATGCATAAGTAATGGGATCGATGAACAATAAAAGATCTCATTCTGGTAAATCCTTAGGTCAGAGATAAAGAAGGCCAAGGAAAGTCTTCAAGTCTCACATGAGTCATTTCATTAAGTAAACCATAAATAATAAGCCGCTGGTGTTATTTTATTAGTGCGTGTTATTGGACCCAATCGATGATCTCATCGGTCGGATTTCGAAGACGCAAAATATTTTCAAAATAAAACACGGTTTTATCTCTGTATTGTTTCAGCGTGAGTCATGAAAATTCGCTTAGAATAGTTAATCTATAAGTGAATTTTCTTTGTGCGATGATCGATAATGTTTTAGTAAACCGATAGTGAAACGATGATAACGATCTTAATAATGTTTATAAACATAAAGTGACAATGTGTATTATAAAACTTAGATTTATGTATCTCTATTTCATTCAAGCAAGTTTGGTATTCATTAATTATTAATTCGATTCTAAATAATCGAGGACAACGTTAATAATATAAATAATTTTAGTATTAAAAACTTGTAATATAAATGTGCCTACCTTCAGCAGTGAGAATTAAAGTCGGTTTCTAGAACATACACATAACACTATTACTCCTATCCTTACAAGTTACCCGGCAGAGGCAGGCAACGGGCTGATATTCCTCGGATATCTTTCTAAGGCTGCCCACGTCAGACTTTTTGTAAGATCGATAATCGGGCCGATTTTTGTAGGACGTGTGCGTTACACTATTGCAATGAGTACATTTCATTTTTCTCCTATAAAAAATCGGTCACTGATTATCGGTTGTGGCGGGCAGCCTTAGATAGAGGAACGACTGTTTGACTGACACGTTCATACAGAAGCAAACAGCCTGTTGGTTCTATGGATATTATCATTATACACATTATTGGTATATTCTAGAAATTGGCCTGTAGTTAACATCTAAGTCAGTATTTTCTAGCGTTTATTTTGGGTTGATTTTGAATCACATTAATGTTATATATGCGAAAGTTTTTGTGTGTGATGTTTGTGGTCCCTTCACTACGTAACTGCTGAACGAATTTGGATGTAACTTGGAATATACATAGTTTAAGACCTGGATTAATTAAAATGCTACTTTTTATCCCGGTAAAAAGCGAGCGAAGCCGCGGGCGGAAGCTATTGTTGAAGCTTGTGTTACATAAATACATACAATAGGGATGATGACTTAATTAGGGATGATGCCTGGGTAAAAAAATGATGTTTCTAATTAGTCGGCAGTAGTTAGATAAACAAAAAATATTGGACACGTATTTTTTTATTTATCAAATCAAAAGAAATTGATTGAGATAAAGAACGTCAAAGATCGGGAGTGGGGGGGCTCGTGACGTCACTTGTATGTAAAAAGTGTACTTACCCGTGACGTCACGCGGAACTTCAACACACCATATCTTTGTTATTTTT
This sequence comes from Horisme vitalbata, assembly GCA_951804965.1. Taxonomy (NCBI): domain Eukaryota; kingdom Metazoa; phylum Arthropoda; class Insecta; order Lepidoptera; family Geometridae; genus Horisme; species Horisme vitalbata. The sequence continues at coordinate 18,895,115 of OX638101.1, read as the reverse complement.
AGATTAATTGACAAAATAAAAATACGTGTCCAAATATTTTTATGATGTAAATGACGGACTGATTAGATTTTTTCAGGCATCTAGCCTATTCTAATCAGTCCGTCAGATAGATCAACAAAAATATTGGAGATGTGTTTTTTTATCAAATAGATAAAAATTGACGGAGGTAAAGAAGGTCAAAGTTCGGGAGTGGGTGCTCATGACGTCACTATGTATGTCGTGGCTATGTAGTAAAAGAGTAAAAGTGTACTAAGCCGTGACGTCACACGGAACTTCAACGCACTCTATTGACTATATCTTTGTAATAGATAAAAGAAAAAATACGTGTCCAATAATGTTGATAATGACGGACTAATTAGAATAAACTTTTCATCAGATTTCATATTTCTCTCAACTTGCACCACTTCACTTAACCAGTACAACATATCCAATTGATGGTACAGTCATAAGTACCTACCTAAAGTATATTAGGTAGTTTACGCTATTTGTTTATGTGAAAACGGTATTTGACTGTAAATATAGGTATTGATTAGTTAGATGGTGTTTCATTGTTGTACTTATGTATTTACTTACTCTTTTTTATCAGAAAATATGTCTTGTAGATTTTGTACATAAGCTAGGATAAGTAAGTACCTACTAAATGATAGATCTCGTGGACTCGACCTACTCTAGTAAGTCTGAATCATTTCGATGTAAACTAACTGAATGTCTAGTGTTTGTTTTGTAGTTATATCTAGTGCCAAATATTTTTTTTGTAAATATTTCTCTGCCAATAAATGTGTTGTGAAAACCTAGAAATGTAAAAAACGTGTTTTCTTTTGCCAAAGAGGCATTGCTTGGTTAGTGGACAGGAGGTGGACACTGGAAACTGGACACTGGACACTGGACACTGATAGAATAGGGACTGAATGGCTCAACTCATGGGAACACTGACATAATCCCTAGATACGGGGATCATAATAAAATAAATAAATAATGCTGAACGTTATCAGTTATCCTTATCAGATAGCATCATGTAACCCAGGGGCGTATTTACCCTAGGGCCATGTGGGCCATGACCCAGGGGCGTATTTACCCTAGGGCCACCATGTGGGCCATGACCCAGGGCGGTAGGCTGAGAGGGGCGGCTCGCCGAAAAATCATTATTATTAGTAGGATTTTTGTTTTTATTCCATTCATTTATGAGGAGGGTAAACCTTATTGGCCCGGGGCGCTGAATCTCTAAATACGCCACTGATGTAACCCCAAACCCAAACTAAGCAGAGCTTGTATTATGGGAACCACATGATTGATATTTGTAAATACTTACATATATCATACATAGAAAACACCCAGACCCGAGACATATATCGGCTGAACATGCAAACATTTGTCCCACAGCGGGAATCGAACCCACAGCCTTCTGCGTCACAGGCGGGCCTTCCCCCACTGCGCCACAGAGGTCGTCAGTTTGTATGCAGTTTACACTTACTTTACATTTTATTGTTGTTTAAATATTTTTCTAACATCTATCTACTACTTACTACCATAATGGAGATAACTACCAGCTACAACGTACAAAGGTGCATGATCATTGTTTTATGCACTGTCTATCTGCGATTCTGGCGTTTCTCTGTATGTATACTGTAAAGGGTAAGGACACAACACAGGTAAACGCTTTTAAAAATAAAAAAATATTTTACACAGCGCCACAAGCAAGAGTGGAATCCAGCTAGCTCTTTAGACTAAAATTAAAAAAAGACACGAGTACCGTAAAAAATTAAAACTAATTAGAGGAAACTTTTACCTATGTGAAAAAAATTATACGCAAACGAAGTTGAAAGCGGGTTAGCTAATTCATAAATAAAAATATTTAATTTCAACGCTTAGGAAATCTACGTACGCGTAGTAAAAGAAAGCACTAGTAGTCTAGCGATAGTTAGGTACCTTTATCTTACCTCAAACTTCGCCAAAGGCAGAGTGGTAAATCGACAACTTTACCAAACGAACAAAACAACGAATGTTATTCGAAATACAACGAAAGTTCGTTTATAGTTAATGTATTAAAATGTTTTGTTATAATCATTGGCTATTAATTAGAATTCTCTTTAGCCTGTTGCCGTAGCCAACATGACAAAGTACAAGCTGCGGATATGGGTCTCCCTGCAGCCTACATAAACGTTGATTTTAACTTATAACTCGAAAACTCGATTTGTAGTAATAGAGTTCTTTGTAGAGGGCTCGTCCGGGTGCGTACTGCCACCATGCCTATTTCTGCCGTGAAGCTGTGCTGTGTTTAGGTTTGAAGGGTGTGTGTGCCGGTGAAATTACAGGCACAAGAGGCTTATCATCTTCAAGTCTCAAGTTAATGGACGCAGGGCGATGCATCGTAGAACACGTCCCAAAAATACGTGATCTACGATGTATTGCTTTGTGATAGGTAATGGTTACCACTTAACATCAGGTGGGCCATGTACTTGTTCCATCCACAAGTACCATAAAAAAAGAATAAGCCGTTTGCTGGATTCCGATGTGCAATATCAAGCTGTAGACACATTTTTTTTAAATAGTTTATAGGCCTTACGTTTGACCGCCATCTTACCTGTTGGTAAGTGAAGATGCGGTCGACGACGCGACCACACATATCTCTGGCATACCTACACACAGTTTCAGGCCAGTAACTCTGAGGTTTTTTTGCCACCTAAATTATGATCTAGATTTCGAGAAAGCATATAAATTGCACTAAATATTAGCGTATTCAGAATTTTGAAATTTGTTTCATGCTGGGGACATTCATACAAAAGTTATTGAATAAAAGTTGTTGTTTATGATGTAAGTATTACAGGCCGAGGTTGTTCGCGTTTGCGAATGATGAAGATGGCATCTCTTCGTACTGATCCAGTTCGATCGATTCGGCTGAAGGGGGGTGGGGGGGGGGGGGGGGGATCCATTTAGATCGATTCGGCTGAAGTGGGGGGGGATGGTCAAGTGAGTGTACTAATACTGGTTTTACTACTGATTTTCTTCTACCTACTTTACTGTATGGAGTCATTGCCACGGCGCGGCACGCACCTAGGCCCAGATCATTGGAAAGCTGAACACGAGTGCTTATTGTAGGCGATTCTAAAAACTTTACAAAACTTATCGTTAAAGTTAATCAACAGTTTCAAAGGCCAGTAAAGTTAATGAGTCCTATAATTTGCGTCGCAGTTCTCGTCTGGCTGAGTTCAGTCCGAGTAGGTATCTAGTCCAGTGACCCTGCGACCTCATCACGTGCTGATACGCCTTATCTGAACCTCGTCCATCACAAAGTTATCGAATGGCGTCGCGTGACTCTGCTTATTACTAGGAAATCTGGCTTTAGCCCTGTCATGTAAATACGAATATAGACAAGGCTTTATTATAAAACAAACAACGTTTTCCTTTAATGTAGTCATTGTACAATAATAAAAACATACCTATTAGCTAGGTACGTACTCATCAATAACTGAAGCTATGTACTTTACCTTCGGTCGCTGACTTTACCTACATAAAAAATAATAATAATAAAAACCGACCAGAGCAGTTGAACTCGCGCACCGAGGAGGGGGAAAACACCCAGACATGAGACAAATACATATTTGCGGAATACAAACATATGCCTCACGGCGGGAATCGAACGCGCAACGTTCTGCGTCTCAGGCGGACCCGCACCCACTGCGCCACAGAGGTCGTCATTATACTCATTAATTTACGATATTTACAATACAACTTGAACTGAAACGCGCGTGGTACCTCCACGCGAAAAGAGAAAAGGGAAAAGGGTCTGTGCTAAAAGGAATTTTACTGTCCGGCAATACGTTTTTTTCCGATCCGGTGAGGCAGTAAAAAAACGGATGATTGGCTTGTGCACTACAAGGAATTTTACTGTCCGGCACAGAGCTGCCGGCAGGCAAACAGAAAAAGATCCGATCCCAGGGTCTAAAAAAATCTCAAAAATTCTAATTTCAATTTCAAGCTTCATCATCAGACCCTGATCTCCTTATTACTATATAACATACGAGCTTTTGCCCGTAATACTTCTTTCTGGATGAAAGGTAAGGCCTATGTCCTTTTCTTTGCCCCAGACAACAAAATCAGCCCATTCAGTCCACTACTGGACATATGCATTCCCTAATAGGGGGGGGGCATGCAGGTGGGGGACCGCAGGGCACAGCCTCTCGCACCGCCGACGCTGCTGCCCGTCAGCGGTTAGGGAATTTAGCTGTGCCAATGTTATAGGCTGTGCTATGCTGCAATCAGCCAGCCGCCAGAACCTTGTTTGTTAGTTAGCAGGGTGCAGCACGGGCAGGAGAAACGAATGTCGAAATTGGATCGTTTCTATCGTTTTGATAAGTAAGTGAAAAGTAAGGCTTGAGTTCCGAAACCCATACACCCTAGTTAGTACTGCTATTTAGAATAGGATTCATTTATGTAATTCCGATATTTCATCATCATCATCATCATCACGACAAGACTAATTATTTTTTCGAAAATCCGCGTTTCAATGTATAAAACGTGTTAAGACGCGAAACGAATGTCTAAATTGGATCGTTGGAAAGGCGACGGAAAAAAAAAAAAAACAAAAAAAAAAAAATCCTGGACGTTATCACACAGCATCATGTAGCCCCAAACTAAGCAGAGCGCTTGTATTATGGGAACCACATGATTGATATACTACATAGATACATATTTTTTTTGTAAATACATACATATCATACATAGAAAACACCCAGACCCGAGACAAATATCTGCAGAACATGCAAACATTTGTCCCGCAGCGGGAATCGAACCCGCACCTTCTGCGTCACAGGCGGACCTTCGCCCACTGCGCCACAGAGGTCGTCAAGGAAAAAAAGGAAGGAGGCAAAGACGGCCAGGTTTTGAAAAGTAATAATAACGATAGTTCTACCATAATTAATTACAGTATAGTTGGCGCTACTTACTACACGCGCCCCCTTCCCCTGCGAATGATTTCTCATTGTTGAAATCTCGCACCGGAAACACGGCCCGGAATGGAGAAAAGTAAAATGTCGGACGGTAAAATTACGGGTAGTGCAGAAGCTACTATATAATATAAATGTATGGTCTGTCATAACGGACCGTACAAAACCGGGATGCCGGACATGATAATTCCTTGTAGTGCACAAGCGCCCTTACTCTTGACAGACGAACGTGATCTTATAAGGGTACCTTTTTTCCTTTTAAGGTACGTAACCCTAAAAAACGTCTATTTAATCTACACTATATTTTTTACAAAGAGGTGTAAAGTTGTAAGCTTATGTTTGTTCGAGCTTATCTCTCCGTTGATCTAATCAGCATGAAATTTGGTATGGTCGATAGCTTGTAAATATTTGCTGGTAAGTATGAGTTAAATAAGACCAAGGATCAGTTAGAGGGAGCTTGAATAGTTGGTTAAGTTGTTGGTTAATACCACAGATTATAGGAAGATAACTAGATAAAGTCTTAAAATTCAATACGGCTGATATCTACTTTCTTATGTCTAATATCATCAGTTAGAAATGGATGCATACATATATCAATGCGACTTCAAAAAGTTTATCGTACCAGGGCGCTCGAACAAATTTATATGCAGGTTCAAACAAATGCCCTGGTACGAAGTCGCAGGAATCGCATTGAGATAAAGTATGCATCTCTTTCTAGCTAACATATATGGACGTAAGAAAGTAGGCATCAGCCGCATGAGTTAATGTTCACAGCATAAATGAATTTTAAGACTTCTTCTATGCTTAAGTCCTATTTCGTTGATACCTTCAGATATTTTGATTAATGTGTAGAGTTTATGAAGTTGGGCATGTACCTAGAGAAGATTGGTTCGTCATTACCGAGTTGCAGAATTCGAAAAATTTACGTTTTCGAGCATGTTTCGAGCTTAATTTTCATGTATGTTTTTGGAAATTATATATAAATAGAAACTGATCGAACACAGTTTGTAATGTTATCTTCTTGCAGATTGCAATGTTAACAATTGGGTAATTAACTAAAAAAGGTACTTTAAAATTGAGCTCGAACACGTAAACTATCAAAGTTTTCGAATTGTGCAACTGGTACTAGGGGTAATAATAAATTTGACAGTGCGAGCCATAATATGGTCTTGTCTTGACAACATTTTTATTTTTGATGATAATGAATTTTCCTACAAAATTATCTTGAGCGTTTACCACGTGTTCAGAACGGTTAATTGTCGGAAAAGATAGCCTAGCCTGACTTATTTCTGCAATAAAGAACAAACTTCACTTTACCACTGCTAAAGAAACCTACTTATTTTGGTACTTAATTAGTTTATAAATAACAAACAATATAATTATAAAATATTTATTTATTGTTTTTTTTATTATTACTTACATTTTCTAACACACATATTTATCTTATCTACATAATTATTTATAATAAGTATCACATGTTTTACCTAATCCACACGAACACTTGAAATTCATAATACACTTTACTTACGAACTACTTCGTTTTTTAACTCAAAGATGGAATGTTGTGTGACATCGGTGCAATGAAATGATTTTACTTAAACAAGCTATCATTGAGTCGCTTCCAAACTACATAAATGGAATATAAACTTAACAAATGCTCATAAATGATTATAATGTTTTTAATGGCTATTTTGTTATACAATTATCTACATAGTTAAAATGTTATAATTAATTATGTTTGCTGAAAATACTACATTAATAATTTTATAATACACGGTACCACTAATAGCAACTAATAACGCGTTACCGTGAGTTACTTTTGTACGGCCACTTTGACCACTTTGAGACGGGTAGTCACTAGTCACGTATCTGTCACATTAGAGGTGTCTCGTGTTAACAGTCGGCTCGAGTTGTTAGAGTTATACGAGCGGGTAGGAGGCGGCGGAGGCGATGCCGCAGTGGTTGTTCTTGTTGCGCGCCATCTTGATGTAGCCGAGATCGCCCCAGTTGCGGTTCCACGAGTTCTTGACGAGCCAGTAGTCGCCGCCCTCCTCGTCCGAGCCGTACCCCACCACCAGCACCTGCACAGGTACAGGTAACATAACACTCAGTTTCAACGGTACCTATAGCCTATAGCGCGAGTCACGTAAAAAGAACGCTGGCGCTCGGCTGCGTATTATGCGATTTAACGGTATTTACCCGTGCGCAAACAAACTCTCTCCACTTCGGGCAGCGTTCTTTTTAGCTTACCATATCTAATAGATCAAAGGCAAGCTCAACATGTTCAAACTTAATTGATGTTTTATTTCGGATAACTTATAAAATCCATAGATAGAGATGTCAGCAAAAACACAATTAAATAGGTAGGTACCTACTTAATATATAGTTGTAAGTAATACAAATAAAAAAAAACAGAAAAGAGGACAATAGATTGGAGAATGTGCACACAGTTATATCATTGGTTGAGATCAACCCCGAACCCCGCGTGATGAGCACCCATACTCTGCGCATCAGGGAAGCGCTCTTTGTGCGGATAATTGCATCGAAACTGTCCGTTTGATATTCCGTAAACATCTGGCAATAAACTTTGAAAAGCTAAGCTAAGTATACAATCCTATTAGTGAAACAGTTGCTAGTGCTATTTATAATAATAGACGGCAGTTGGGTAGGATATCTAGAAGGTAACTAAGTAATAGTATATCGCACTATAAGATCCAAAGATCAAAGAAGCACGGATATCTCAAAACAAAGCAGCGATAAACTTGTTTTAATAACAAACTTCGAATATTCGACCCACTGACTTAATAGCTACCGCTTATCGCCTTATTTGAATAGACATAATCACATTTCATAACATGTTTTGTATTTAGCAAGATTGAGTTCTCAGGAGAATAATCTAATTTTACTTCTGAAAAGTTCTACAAGATAGCAGATATTTTTGTTTGATCTTTTGACCTTGTTTTTGTCTTTTCATTGTTTGTTGAAACCATTCTTTGTTCGTTGGATAGCTATAATGCGTCTTCTTTGTGATAGGTACATACGAAACAGTTGCCAAGTTTGGCGTTTCAAGATGATTAGTGTAGTTTATTGACTTAGGTAATAACTAGAACGGCTTGCACCAATTACTCTAATTATATAAATTTGGTTATTGGTCAGAATTAAATTGGTAGATATTTACTACATTCTAAAGTTAAGGCGACGATTCATGTCTCACCTCCCTCTCGCTCGCACTATTCAACATTTTTGAAGATATAAAATCTCTGATTGTATTTGCAAAATAGTAAACCTTCACGGCCTAGAAAATAACAATTCAAAGGTTCAGTAAGAATATCATGTTGAACCCAACACGTTTTGATTTCCAAAAAAATTGCACTAAAATTGATCACATTAGTACAAATTTTTTGGTAAGAAAACTTGATAGCATAACTACATTCAGTGATTTTATATCTTCAAAAATGTTGAATAGTGCGAGCGAGAGGGAAGTTCGACATGAATCGACCATAAGTGGCAGCTCGAAAGCTCTTTGTCCCGGCAGCGATACTCACTCCGTGGTCGAGCTCGGTGGAGGAACAGTTCTCGTCGTAGTAGACTCCCGAGGAGTAGAACTGGAAGCTGTCCTGCGAGGCGTCGATGGCGACGGAGACGGGCCCCACGGTGGCGACGGCGGCCATCAGCTTGTCCTCGTCGCCCTGCGGAATGTCCACGAACCCAACGTCGTCGGCACCGGTGTTCTTAGGGTTGTATCTGAAACACGCGTTATATAATATATAATATCCTACTAATTATTATTTTTTTTGACTCTTCAGAAGTATTTATTTATATTTATAACAACATAAAATTCACAACAGTATATACAATAACAAGTTCTTAATAAATATTTCATAGTTATACCTACATGTTTGACAAAATATGTACATATACCTACTAATTAATATAATTAGTAGGATAATGCTGGACAGTATCACACAGCATCATGTAGCCCCAAACTAAGCAGAGCTTGTACTATGAGAACCATATGACTGATAAATTAATTAGATAATTGTTTTTGTAAATATATACTTAATTATAGATAATAAACACCCAGACCCGTGACAAATATTTGCAGATCATACAAATATTTGTCTCGCAGCGGGAATCGAATCCGCAATCTGCGTCTCTGGCCTTCGTACACTGCGCCACAGAGGCCGTCGATCGAACATCGTAATGTACACTTCCGCATGTCATTTAATGTTAGGAACCAAACAGTTGCTATCGTTTAGTGAACAGGAACTAGTTTTTTAGCTAATCCAGTTTGGAGCACGTACCGGCTGCGTATATTGTGTGACGTAAAATACTTCCTTCCTTAAAATAATGGGTCTCCTTGTAAAATATCTTGATGCTTCAAAATATTTCCGAGTGCTAACTCCAACTAGATTTTGATTCATCAATTCTAAGTTCAAGATATGAGTGACCAGCTGTGTTAATTTCAAAGCTCCACATGCTATATTTCCGACAGAAAATTGGTCTGTATGTACCTCGTTTTCGTGTTCTGAGGAATATAGTGTTAGCATTTTTTATTTTGTTGAAACTGACCTGCACTTGTCATCGACACCCTCATAGGGGTAGGTCTTCTCCATATCGATGCCTCCGTTGTCCTTGATGTACTTGAAGGCGTTGTCCATGAGTCCTCCGTTGCAGCCGTTGTTGCCGTACGACGTGGAGCAGTCGATCAGGTTCTGCTCCGAGAGCGACACGAGGAATCCTGACTTGCGGAAGTGCTGACCTTCTAGGGCTCCCGTCTGACAACAGATAGCTGTTTTTAAACCACTTCAAAAAGGAGGAGGACTACAGCTTGGCACAGACTTCAAACAGATGAGTAGGTACCTAGACTATATCATCATCATTATAATCAGCTTACAGCAGTCGACTGCTGGAAATAGGCCTCCCCTAATGAGCGCCTAGCCCATATAATATAAGTATTGTATTTTCTTCTTTCAATTAAATATCTAATTAAGTTTATTTTTCGCTTTTTAAGACAGTAAGAAGTGTTTTTTTAAGTCGGTTTTTTTTTAAAGATTGTTTTAATAGGTCGTCTTTTAAACAAAATAAATACCTAGTTAGGGCTTTATTTATTCTAAACATGCTCTTAAGCACTTTTTAATTAGAAACCACAATCACAGGTTAACGTTGGAAAGTTAAGTAGTGAGGTAGTAAACTAGAAGTACTACTAGTTACCTACTGCACATACACTGAGATGTGACAGAGTTAAGTTAACGGTAACTCTTCCTTTTACAAAATTTCATTTACTCTTGTTATTTCTTATATATCTTCCTATACAATATCGTTACTTTCGTTAGATAGGACGTAGATATTATGACCTACATAGAATAATATAGGTATGTTTCTCTTCTAAGACTACAAACATTATTTTTTAAATTTAACAGATTTATAAGGATGATTAACAGTGATAAAAAACTTTAGTATGTAGGTATCTACTAGGAAAATAGTTATTAAATTTCTCACTCATGGCAAGAGACATGATCTTTGTATTATTTTCACATTTTTGCTAATAATGTTAATTTTATTTCAAATCGAAAAATCCGATTTAAAGTCTTCTGCATTGTGTAGGAATTATGAACGTGGGGACGTAACATGAAGCTGTACTTCCAATAACCTAACTAAAGTGAGTCAGCTCACCCCAGCAGTGTCTATGACTAATGAATGTACTGAGTAATGACCCGATGGAATAAAGTTAAACACAAAACAGATGCGGACGTCATTTTGTATGGAAAATAATATGAACTCGAGTCGTTGTCACCTTTGTGGACGCTATCGGTCATATTATTTCTAACAATTGTTTTTGCCATTTGTACAAATATTAAATTTGGTTACAAATGAATTATTTATTTTAATTTGACATGAATAAATTCTAGGTAAACATACCTATACAATTAGAAAATTATTATTATATTATATGTAATAAAACACCTACAAAAATGTCACCTACTTAGTTACATTATTCATCATTTTGCTTTTGCATAAAAGTAAACCGTAGGTAGGTAATAATAATAAATCGTAAGTGAAATTTCTACTTACCTGGTACCTAGTTTCCTATCGAATATTATTAAATCTTAGTATTACTTCAAAAAAACCGTATATCTAGTTATGGAAAAGTAGGTCGTTGACAGCGGCTGGTAGTGGTAGGTACAGCAGCTCTATATTAAGGAGTTGGCTACCTATATCATACGAAGAAATAAGGAAACATTGAATACGTAAAATGATGACTTTCTAAAGCTGGTAGGTTTCTCTATAGTTCGGTTTGTTTGACAGAAACTATGCAGTGGGACCGGTTTGGTTGGATGACGCAACCCTGTTGAGTTTTTACGACCTTCTTCGTAAAAACATAATAATCGCATGATAAAACCATCGAGATAGATTAAAAAAAACTCTAGCTGCTAAGTACCAAGTACCAACCATAATATGCGCTAACTTGGCACCCATTATGTTAAGTACTTGAAGCCAGTACTCCTAGTACGAGTTGCACAAAACTTTCATTACTATTACTACTATAATTATTTTCATAGACTTAGTTAACCTTTTGGAGCTCAATTTTAAGGTAGATACTTTTTTTCGTTAATTACCCAATTGTTTTGATCGATAAATATTGCAATCTGCAAGAAGATTACATTACCAACGTTGTTCGATTATGGTTTTTTGTATTTTAAGTGTTAGTCCACACTTCAGTAAAAATCTAAAAGGGGAATCTAGAAGCGGAATGGGAAGGTCGCGGGTTCAAACACCGCTTGTGTCGAGATTTTTGGGATATATAAAAATCTTAGTTGTTCTATTAGTTTATATTTAAAACCAGTTGCGTAATTTCCAAAAAAACGTATGTACATTAAAATTGACCTTGAAAACGAAAACTACGAACGTTTCCATTTTGCGCAACTCTTACTAAGGGTATAGAGGTGAAAGTTCAGTCACGAGAATCGAGTCAATAATATTTATCAATCGCGTCGTATGTAAATAAATAAATATTACTCAATAACCTGTACCCTGACCGATTCCTCGTGTCATATAATTCGCTAACATTCAGATAAATTGCAATAAATACTCTGACCTTACGAGCCTTGATAGGTCGACTTCGACACTTCCAGTTTATAAGTAATATTAAATTCTTCTAATAACTAGTCCTATGACCATGTTACCTATTATTTATATGCAAAAAATATCTAGTATCTTGTAGTATTAAAGTTGGTAGCACGGCTATTTAGGATAATGAATGTTTGTGTCCACACAGTTGTGTACCTATCTATGTGGACACCAGAATTCATTTTCCTGCCTTAAGAACGAAATCCTATGCATACTTAATAATAAGTACCTGGATGGCCGAGGTTTGATGGTTTTTTACTCCTTTTTTAAAAATGAATCCTAGCTATATCGATTTATCGCCCCCAAAACGCCTTGCATACTAAATTTCATGAAAATCGTTGGCCGTTTCCGAGATTCAGATTATATAAATAATAAATAATAATAAATAAATAAATAATGCGAGTCTTAATCACACAGCATCATGTAGCCCCAAACTAAATATATACATACATACAAGAATTGCTCATTTAAAGGTATAATATTATATAAAAAAATGTTATTATATAAATGTTTCTGTCCCCTTCAATGTGACGGGCGTTGAAGCTGCTACGTACACAGTTGTTACTTTTGCAGTTTCATCCGAGTTTCATCGTACATATTTGTAATCTAATACTTATGAACGTGAAACATTATATATATTTTTAAATGGATCTATAATCTTACTTCCTAGGCTACTATCCTACTTCCTAATCCTAATAATATTATAAATACGAAATTTTGTGAGTATGGATGAATGTTTGTACTCTTTCACGCAAAAACTACAGAACGGATTTGGGTGAAACTTGGAATAAACACAGTTTGTGGCCTGGATTAACACATAGGCTATTTATCCAGGTAATCCGTGGGCGGAAGATAGTCGTACCTACATCATTATTTGCAATCTAATACCTAAGGCCGTGTGATTAAAAAAAATGGATTGAGATGAAATAATTGTTGTGCTAGACCAGATATAACATAATCTAGGAGTCTTTCCAAATAAATCATAATTTTAGGGATGGAAGTGCCATTAAAAGTATTATCTAGCTGCCATTTACGTTGGTATTGCGTATAATGTCATAAAGAAGAAGCGCATACTCACAGTACTGAAGGACCAGCAGGAACCGCACTTGCCCTGGTCCTTCACCTCGGTGACGGCGCCCTTCTTGCGCCAGTCGACCTGGTCGGGCAGCGACACGTGGGCGGGGGGGATGAAGGTGGCGCCGCGGACCGACTGCCGCTTGTTGTACAACCCTTTGTTATGTCTGCGGAGCGCCAACAAATATCAATCTGGGGTCTGATTTTTAGTCGTCAAAATAATATATCTTATCGAGCTTATTCAATGAACAAGCAATAGGTTAATAACTAACGAGTTGTCTGACGATCGAGTTGATGGCCCTGGAGCATATTGCATAGGCACCTATTTATCTCAACTTTTAAAACTTGCTTTCTTTGTTTTCCTCATATACATAAATGTATATTTTTTTTAATGTTACCATTTGGCTTTCATAACTTTGTAATTATACATTGTGTCTAGTAAACACGCTTCTGGGAATTGGACATTAGTTATTTTTCAACTTGTATCAATAGTTATTTTAGTTATTATTAATATCCTGTCGTTTTCTAAATAAAAAAACACAACGCAAGCAATTACTTTGTGTGTAATGATAATGAATGACCTTGAAATCAACCTAGGTTAGTGTCAGAACATGACACTGCATATCTACTTTAATTAGTTGTTCCGTAGTACCAAGGTACACAATACAACACAACACAACACCAGCCTATTCAGTCCACTGCTGGACATAGGCCTCTCCTATGAGAAGAGGAATATGTCCATAATACCCACGCGCGCGGCATGCGGGTTGGGGATCGCAGAGCACAACTTCACGCACTGCAGACGCTGCTGCCTGTCGGGGGCCAGGGGATTTAGCAGTGCCAGTGTTAGTGTAGGCTGTGCTATGCTGCAATCAGCCGGCCGCCAGAGCCCCGATTTGGATTAGAACCTGGGGTGTAAGGGGTACCAAGCCCCATCTTAAATAATACATATATAACCTAGCTAGCTCTTTCACTGCTAATTGCACACATCGTATGGTATCGAACGCCCCTCATAATTATAAGTCTCGCACTGGTAGTTAAGTGGTACCTACTGTACCTAAGTAGGTACCAAGTTGAGGTATGTACAGCCTAACCGGAAAAAAACAAGAGGTAGGTAAATGTATCTACTTATACTGTATTATTTTCCTTAACCCATTGTACATTGTAGTGCAACCATATTAGGCTGAGGTAGGTACCGCCCATCTATAACCTTCGTAATCTACCTAGGTTAAAACTAGAGGTTAATCGAAAAAAAAAACAATGCGATTGAAACAGTTCTAGCCGTGACCGTGACTTAAAGCGGCAGTTGTTTTAATGTACGATAACGGCTAAGTTAGATGAATTTAGATTAAGAGACCTTCGTTTCGATGAAGGATATAATTTTAACAACATATTTTTGCAAGCGAATGTTTATTAACACAACAATAGACTAGCTAAGTAGCTAGGCACAATTTATTTTTATAACATACGCCCCCTATTGTATGTCAGCAGGCGGCGGAGCCGAAGGTAGGTAGGTAGGCAATCGGTGTAGGTTTACAGAAACAATTTTATCAAAGAAAAATTCTACCAATATTGATGATGTAGGTATTGTTTTTATCAACTAATCCAATCATGTAACGTAAATAAGGTACTTATCTAGATTGCTATGGTTTCTTTGTTTTATAAATTGGATGTATGGATTGGTACATTATCTACTTTAGATGTTAGGAAGGTCCAGTACTTAATAGGTACCTATTAATACACTTCTGAAAAAAGCAAAGTATGCATTGTACCTACTTAGGCAGGTAAGTAAGGCCCACCAGTGTACCTACAACAAACCTTATGCAAAGTGTAATAAAGTGACACTAGGTTGAGAAATACTAACTTGGAAGTCTTGTTGAACCCGTTCATAGTGTGGACGAACTCATGGTGCAGCATGTCTCCGTACTTGTTCAGCTTCAGCTGGTAGGAGACCAGTCCCTTCTGGTAGCGCTGGTTGTGCTTTGCTATTTTGTGCTTGTTTTCGGCGTAAATTTTCATGCGGAATCTGTCTTCAATTTCGCTATCATAGTTCTTTTTGTGTTCCATCTGGAATAATTATTTAAATTATTGCCGCGCACCTAGGTATTTAGTAGTAGGTAGGTTGTATGAGTTGGTTCGTACCTCTACCTACGAATAAGGACATCCGAGTCCGTAGGTAGGTGTAAGTGTAGACTAACCTTGTACGCAGTCCATTCTTCCTTGATCAGGTCCACGAAGGAGACGGCAGAGGCCGCCGCGACCACGCACAAGAGCACGGCTAAACACTTCATGGTGCGATTCTAGAACAATAAAGTTGAGAAAAAAATGTTGTGGTTATCATTGTTTAATGCAGACCCTACTTACTGCTACTTCTAAAATTAGTTAGCCAGACAGAGGTCGACAAATAAACGTGAATAGGTAGGTATCAAAAGTACATATATTGCTTTTAAGGTCGTACATAGCTCGTAGGTACTTAATCTACCCACTTTAATAATGTATGTTAGATAAAGGCAGCTTTGTAGGAAATTTTTCTCTCTACCTGCCTACAATACAAAGGAGGTTTTTTATTTTTAAGTGGTTACCTACGAAATTAGGGTCTGCATGCATAGGCAGGTACCTAACTATGGCTACCTAGGTCAAACAACAAAGAACGCAATCGAAAACACGCAACGCTCGCTGTGTGTAGTGCGCAGTACGAGATCAAAACCTATAATACATGCATGAAGTAGGTAGGCTGCAAATATGTTCACGACTACATACTCCAACAAAATTTATTAAAACTCACCTTGTGTTATTAATTTAAATTCGTCTTGTCGTAACTTTTATTTTTATTTTCGCTTCGACGGAACGCGTCTACTCCCTTAGCACTTTTGTTAATTTCTGTCAGTCAGTCAACTTCAATGAGAGAGGGAGGGCAACCTAGACAGAGAAAGCTATATATACTTAATCTATGGAGGGCAAGCTCGGCTTGACGGCTTGTTTTTACCGGAATGAGTGAATGAGTGAGTGATTTAATGAATTTTGTCATGTCATCTCATCACATTACCATCAGTGTACAAGTAAAGTCAATGAGGGTTACCGTAGATTTATGAGTTCTTTATACACCTACATAGATTCTTTCAAATAGCACGAAAGAAGTCTGAGCAGTCATGAGTACGTGAAACTGGTGATAAAAGTTATCAAAAAGTATATGAAAGCGGGATAGCTACTAAATAAAAAAATAACAACTTTTTCGCTTGTTTTTACGTTGCTGTTGTGGTAGTCAATGGTTTGAACTTTACTCAGTCACTGTACATATATACGACACGAAGAAAATCACTAATTCACAACACTAGACGAATGAATGAAAGAAGTGTAGACAAAAAATTATATTGTCACTGTCAATGTCAATGTCAAAACCAGCATGTTCATAACAAAAAATCTTCATTGCCTAAAATTCATCTTCCACATTTTAACAAGTCCGAAATACACGCAAATCAAATAATTTATTGCAATGAAACAAAATGAAAAGTCGCAAAAAAATCAAGGAAGACGGATTAAAGTTCAATTGTATAAGCCTAGAAAGAAAAAGAGTGTTGAGGAAGATGCTGCCATTAAATATTTGCAAGCTCAGTATGAAAAGGTAAACATTCGTGTTTATTCTCACATTTTTACCGATTCCTCCTACTATTCAGAAGTAGAAGGCAACGAGAGTAATGTATTAACATATATAATTATATGAAAAATTAAGTAACTATGTACAATAAATTACGAAACTTTCAGATTGATCCGGATCTTATACGCACCTTCAAAGATTTCCCACTATCACAGAAAACTCTAAAAGGATTAAAAGACAGTAACTACACAATTCCAACAGAAATTCAAAAGCAATCAATTGGATATGCCTTGCAAGGCAAAGATATACTAGGAGCTGCACAAACCGGCTCAGGGAAAACTCTGGCATTTCTTGTACCAATATTGGAAAATTTATTCTGTAAGAAATGGACTAGATTGGATGGTGTCGGAGCACTAGTCATATCGCCCACTCGTGAACTGGCTTACCAAATATATGAGACCTTGCGTAAAGTTGGTGGCCTTCATGACTTTTCAGCTGGTCTCATTATTGGAGGGCAGAATCTTAAATTTGAAAGAAAGAGAATGGATCAAATAAACATTTTGATAAGCACTCCAGGTCGATTGCTGCAACACATGGATGAGAATCCTCTGTTTGACTGTAGCCATCTTCAAATATTAGTCCTGGATGAAGCAGATAGATGTTTGGATATGGGCTTTGAGACTACTATGAATGCCATCATAGAGAATTTACCACCTGAGAGACAAACTCTTCTCTTCTCTGCAACTCAGACCAAGTCGGTGAAGGACCTCGCAAGGCTCAGCTTGAGGTTCCCCACATACGTAGCTCCTCACGAGCAGGCCGCTACCGTCACTCCTGAGTCCCTCCAGCAGAGTTATATTGTATGCGAGATTGATGAGAAGCTTGGCATACTGTGGTCCTTCATCAGAAATCATCTCAAACAAAAGGTCCTGGTATTCATGGCTACTTGCAAACAAGTAAAATACACTTATGAATTGTTTTGTAAATTGAGGCCAGGAGTGAGCTTATTAGCTCTGTATGGAACGCTACATCAGGAGAAAAGGGAAAAGATCTACAATGAGTTTTGTAGAAAGTCAAATGTGGTGCTGTTCGCTACTGACCTGGCCTCCAGGGGTCTAGACTTTCCACGAGTCAACTGGGTTATACAAATGGACTGTCCGGAAGATGTGGAGACTTACATACATAGAGCGGGTCGGACTGCCAGGGGGGTGTTGGGTAAAGGGGAAGGGTTATTGATGCTCCTGCCTAATGAAGAAAAAATTATAGATGATTTGCAGAACAGTAAGATACCTATTAACAAAATTTCAGTTGACCCTTCAAAAGTACAGGCTCCTCAGAGAAAAATTGAGAGCTTATTGTCAGACAACACAGACTTGAAGCAATCTGCACAGAGGGCCTTTGTCAGCTATGTCAAATCTGTTTATATGATGAAGAACAAAAACATATTCAATGTACAAGAATTAGACACTGATGCCTATGCAAGGTCCCTTGGTCTGATTATACCTCCAAGAATAAAATTCATGTACAAATTCCAAAAGAAAACCACACAACAAGAAGGAACTGCTGATCAGTCTGATGATGATGCTGTTGTTGATAAGTTGAAAGCAAAACATGCTAATAACAATACAGATGAGAGCGCTTCAGATTCTGATCACAAAGAACCAGAACCATCTGGAGAAAAATTAACTAAATTGACAAAAACTAAAAAACATGAAGCATTTGAATTTCACAATGATGTTGATGATGACAGTGATGAAGACTTTCTTCAAGTCAAAAAAGGTGATTTTGAAGAAATAGATGAAATTACCCCAGAAGAGCAACAACCTTTATCCAAAAAGAGAGCTAAGCCTATAACTAAAGCTGCTGTAGCCAAAAAAATACTCAAGAAGAAGATTCAAGTAAACACTAAAGTCAAGTTCACTGAGGAAGGTGAAGCTATTGGTGATGAGAAGAAAGATGTGAAGTCTGCGCTAGCCAAACAATTTATCAATGAAGATGTGGGAGGTATAGATATTGAGAGAGCTAAAGAAGTTCTTCAAGAGGAGGATAAGTTTGACAAGATAAGATTCAGAGAGAAGGTAAAGGCTAAACATAAGGAACAGAAACGAAAACTGAAAAATAAGAAGAAAGATGAAGAGCAGGAGCAAGACGACTTTGGTTCCCAGTCTGAGTCAGATGGGCCGGATCTATCATGGCTGCCAGATCCTGACAAGGTGTATGATGGAAAGGTTGCCAGCGTTGATGAGGATTCTGACCAACACAGCATTGGGATAGCATCTGCAAGCTCTGATAATGATGCATCTGATGAAGATGATGCCAAATTCCACAGGTAACTTTTAATTTAATTGTACCAATTTCACAACTGTGTCTAAAGATAATTTAAGATAACGATAATTTATTTGCAAAAAACACGTGTAAAATCTAGTGTGTTGAATCTAAATAATACTTTGTTTTCTATGAATTGAAAGTTGATTGATATCTTGTGGTGTGCAGTTTAAGAGAAAAAAAAAAAAAAATGTTGCAGGCCTAGCAAAAGAAAACTGGTGGAAAGCAAAGGTATTCCGCAGGACAGTATAGCGCCGCGAAAGATCAAGAAAGTCCAGGATATATCAGCTTCACTGTCGGTGCAGGAGGCCGAAGCACTCGCTATGCAGTTATTGGCGAAGCGATGATTAAGTTTGCCAACTTATTGACTTTTTGGAATTTTTCTGAATAAAATGTCTATTTTTGATCAAAATCGTTTTCGTATTTATCATCTTTCGTCGCCCATGGAAATTAAAGTGTAAAACTCGTTTAAACCGCCATCTCTTGTTGGAATTTATTTAACTATATGTAGACTACTCGACAACAGATGGCGCTAGTACCAATTCGATTCTATAATTGATCCTTTCGATTATCAGATAATTTTTATTTTTGTGTTTTGGCAACGCACCCAGTTGAACAGACTGACGTATGACCTTAATCAGTCATGGTAGTATGGTAAAAGACTTTAGCCTGCCCAAATTGGGCTACGAAACGAAAAAAAAACTATGGCCTGACAGTTTAAACTGACTGAATTGAAGTGAGGCACACATGTAGAGCGGAGAGAACTGTCAAACAGCGTGCCGGCGCGGACTTTTTGGTCCGTTTTCGGACTTTTTTGGGCCTTAGCACAAAACTACGCACTAAAATATTGACCAATAAGAGTGTTATAGCTATAACTTAACCTTAACCCAACCAAAAAAGTTTACAACAATGACGAATTAGAACACGACAGCGTTAGTAAGATATAATAAAAAAAACTAAGCTCCCTCCGCTTGCCACCTTTGTTCTCCTACATTTGTTGCAGACATGTACATGTGCACCTATGTGGGTGTTAAAAAAATTGCTACCGTTTTCTTTGTCTTTTTTCCATTGAACACAAAAAAAATCACGAATTGCTACGCTTGCCGATCTTGCTGCATTTATTTCTATAAGGAGTGCACTGCACTGATTAGTCAATCGATCTATCTCAATTATTTATAAAAGCGAAACTATTCCTATTACAAGGATTTTTGATTATTTCCATTAATTTATGTGCGGCAAGCCTTACAGGCCCGGGACGCTGAGTCTTAAAAAACGCTACTGATAGGCCTGACCTTTCATCCAGAAAAAAGTGCCTACTGTTCCTGAGGAATATGTAACTTTTAATGCGAGTCAAGCCACGGGCTAAAGCAATTAGGTTATAAAGAAATGCGGTGATCAGGATCTGATGATGAGGCAGGAACGAGAAATAAGAAGTTTTTGGAGGTTATTTAAGGTTATATCTTTTTAAATTACAAAACGGATTATTTTGTCATATTTCGGACTATTTTGACCTAGGAATAGGATCTTTTCTGTTTGATTGCCGGCAACACTGCTGTCAAAAAGAAAACGACGGATCGCTGGACTTTCAACGAAAAGAATATCGTAAAAATTCAAAGTTTTCTATGGATTTAGATTAATTACACCAGTTGTACAAATTAATTTTAATTATGTTTTGGAGTGGTAATTTTATGGCCGTGAGGGAGCTAAATTTCCTTCTCAAAGAAGAGGTGCGTATCAGTTCAAATATTCATGGTTATGAGAGGTTGACTAGTGGTTTGTGCTGTTATTTCTAGTTGTTTGCATTGTTTTGTCGCTTGTTCAAAGATACGCAAGCGGCATAGTGGCAAAGAAGTAGGTACTTTATTGAGGCCTTTCTCAAAGTGCCTCAATTTTTTTGTTTCAGAATGTAACATTGACCTCAGTGCTGGAAGCTGATGACATTCTTCAGGAATGCAAGGCGGATAATAAAGCATTGATTCAATTGTAAGTCATACTTTATGAAATCTTCAAAGGACGTCAAAACCAAGGAAGCTGATAGCTGCTAGAACACACAAAATAAAAGATTGCAATAAAGTTACTGCTACTGGGTTTTCTTTTAAATTGCAAAATAACTGTAGCTCTTTACTGTAGTTAGAGTGTGAGAGTGTGGTTGGCTGTGTTCACCCAATAACTTACATTACAAGGATAATACCTCAAACTTGTACAGAACAGGGTTATGACAGCACACAGTAGTGGTGTGTTCACCTGACTCCTCAGATCTATCAGATGACTCGACAAACATTTCTAAAGAGCATTTGAAATAACCTGGTATGCTAGCAGCAGCCAAAAGTTGTAGTATCTTGGCTCCAAGCCATTAGCTAGCTCCAAATAATCTTCTCTTTTAGAACAGAGATGAAAATGTCAAATGAATATGAGTAGATTAACACTCACAAACTTAAATTACAAACCTGTAACGTTATCCTAACTCACAATTTAATTTCCAGCCTCACACGGCCTGACATCCTTGCTGAGTTAATAACTCTTATTACCGAAGAGCCTCCGAAGAATGTGGAGTTGAGTCAACAGTACCGGCATGCCAGCATCGCTTGCGAGGTGCTCACCAGCCACCTCTCCACACTCAGCGATCGCCTGACCTTGGACACGGTGCAAATGAATCGTCTGTGTGACTTCATCAATAAGGATCCTCCGCTCAATCCACTGCTTGCTTCTTACTTCAGTAAAACTGTTGAAATGCTGCTTGAAAGAAGTCCAAAGCAGGTATGTTTTAATACTAATTCTACTGCTATAAATGCGAAAGTGAGTTTGGCTATTTGTTTGTTATCAACATGAAGGGTTTTTATTTGTTATAATGTTGGTCATTTTCTCCTTACAACACCCCAAAGTAAGCAGAGATAAGATAAGATAAAACTTTAGACAACAGAGCTTATATCATAATCATCATCCACAGCCTGATTTCACCCACTGCTGGGTATAGGTCTCATGTGTTAGCTTAAATATACATTTTTGTAAAGTCTCCCTCAACTTGTGCCATCTACCACGATCCTGTGCTAGTCTAACCCACGTACAGCCCGCGACTTTGATAATGTCATCCGCCCATCTTGCAGCCGGACGTCCCACACTCCTAAAGCCATCCCTACATCTGTGGGCTATCGTCCACAGAGGTCATCAGAACATGTATGGTTTTATTGGTGGCCTGTTCCCTTGTGTAGTGCCCGGATAAAATGAAGGCTATATCTTATTCCTGGTTATCGATTAAAAGAACTTAATTTACTCAGAAATGAATTTTACACTCACTTATGAGCTATTTATCTATGAGGACAGGGTGAAATGCCACTCATTAGGTGAAGCCTATGTCCTGCAGTGGATTGCTATATGATGATGATGATGAGCTATTTATCTAAATACATAGTGTTTATACTTTGATCAACTATACAAAGGATTTTGCACTATCCGCCCGAAAGCCGCTTGTCTAAAACTCCGCCAAAACGCACTGGAGCAGCAGTTTTCAATTATTCGGCTTACATATGAATTGCTAATTGTGCAAGCAGAATTGCTACGTAGCTATCTTTTTCTAGCATTATACGCTCTTGACAAATGATAGCTAGCTATACTTGCCACCTTTTTCGCAGTGCTTAGTATAGTGCGTGATATCCTATACTATAGTTGATCGAAGTGTTCATAGTAACAAGTATTTATTAAAAAAAAAAAAAAACCCGACTGCATAGACAGGAAGTTTTTAGTACCAACGCCGTAGGTCTACACTAATATTATAAAGAGGAAAGATTTGATTGTTTGTTTGTTTGTTTGCATTGAATAGGCTTCGAAACTGCTGGACCGTTATAAAAAATTCTTTAACCGTTGAGTAGCTACACTATACCCGGGTTTTATAGGCTATATTATATTTTCAAATAATTTGGGTTCCTTACTAAAATTTAAATAATGTAACCCGAGGTGTAAAAAAATGACTTAAAAAATTCCTTACATCGCGTGCGCTGCGAAAACTATTGATGATAGAACAAAATAATGTACTACAACTATTTACAACACATCATAATCTACAAAAAGTGTCGGAAGAGCATATGTCTAGCTATTATAGTTATGTCAAAATAAGTGTTAATTTATTTAAAAAATTTAATTGAATTGCCGGCACTGGAAAAGGCTTTTTATTTGTCACTCTGTGTAATCCTTTTCAAAATAAATTACTTTATAGTCAAGACTGTTTCAATAACTTTATATAACTTTTTAAATCATTCAATTCGGACATTCCATTCAAAAGATATCACGAGTTTAAAAATGTAAGTATTTGAAAAAAGTTGCGTGGTCATGTCACCGCTTACCCCGCTCGGCTTGCTAGGCAGCAAAGCGATGAAATAAGCGTTACGGGGGCACGGAAGGGAAATCAATACTTATTATCAAGAAATAAAGGGTTTAGGTGTGTATGTAAAAAGTTATAATTTTTGATTTTTTTATTAACTACCCGTGCGAAGCCGGGGCGGACCGCTAGTATTTTATAAACCGATCTCTACTCAGAGTGCAAGCTTGAGAGTTGTCAAAACAATTATTTAATATGATTTTGTCATTTTGAAAATACATCATCTTATCATATAAGATTGTTCCCACTAAACAATATTTCCCTTCCATTCTATGCTTTATTTATTTACCTCATGAAAATATCTAATGTAAATGAAATGATTACCAACAGTAAATAAATTATTAAGTTATAATTACAAACACGGGATTATTTAAAATTAAATCATGTGTTAGATAAATAGTGTGTTTTATAAACAAAATCAATTATACATAAAGCAAATTACCTAATGATATATTTATCTACATAATTGTGACAAAAAGTACCTATTACTATAAAGTAAAAAGAATTGCTGATACATAAATCCAGTGAGAGATGACAGCGGAATTATGTAATTTCTGAAGATTTTTCTAAAGATAATATTTTGACTACCTACCTACTCACTATCTACGAAACCGAGTTTTTTTTTCTTGCTTGCAAAATTAAAGCCTTCCCCACTCTACTGCGTTACTATCAGCGATCTTACCGCATGCGTTATTGTGATAATGCATGCCATATCCTTGCACACAAATGCGTTATCGCAGCAGTGTGTAACTTCGTAGTCCCTATACATAATGTACTAAAAACAGATATTACAATAACGTATGCGGTAAGATCGCCGATAAATAATTCAGCTGTATGGGGTAGGCTTAAATCCGCCAAGGAGGTCAGTTCGAATTTCGAATTAGTAAATTATGGTAGTAGGTACGTGTGTTTTGTTGTGGTACCGAGGTTGTTGGAACTCTACTCAAATCTTCGTAACAATTTTGAGGGAAATTGAAAATGGCTTCTCACAGAATCTAGATGATTCAACCTTGGAATTGTCTTAGTTTTATTACTATAGGTATTAAATTCCGTATAAAGTAGGTATCTATGAATGATTTACTCACTAATGAAGTGTTGGCAAGCTACAAGTAACAGCAGGGCAGAAATATGGCAGGACAGTACGAGGCATTCAAGTATGAATTTCGCCTGTATCGTAGATATCAGGAATTACGAGTACTTATATCACCGTGTAATTTGCCTGAACTCGGAGAAAGTACAAGCATTTGTCCCGCAGGGGGAATCATATCAGCAGTTCTTCATTGTCAGCTAGGTTTTGCTCCATTGTGCCAAAGAGGTCGTCAATGACAAATGCTAGGCACTTAGGCAGTAGCATTTTATAAGCTACAGTTAGGTAAGTAGGTAGGTAGCAGGTGTACATTACCTATATGATTGAAACAACAACTATATATCGTTTATGTAAATAAAAATTGTTGATCCATTGTGGAACATACAGCAGAATTATTATGAAGTATTTCTGAAGAATTTAGGAGGAGGTTGTTCGAATTTCAAATTAGTAAAAACTTTTTGGTATGATAACTTTATTGTAAAATTTATTCTGCATTCGGAACAATGACTAAAGAAACAAATTTCATATAAATTGGGAAGCTCTGAGATAAAAATAAAAATCAATCAGTATTTTTATACCATTTCAGTTCAGCGTAAAATCACTTCTTTCAGTCTCCATATTAGATTTTTGAAACTTCACAAAGATCTACATCAATTAAATGATTCAGTCAAATCCAATGGCACCTAATTTGTGGAAATAAAGGAGTTTTTAATACCTTTTTAATTCATCGTAAATTGAAAATTGCTTCTTACAGTCGCTATTTTAGATTTTTTTACATTTAATGTAGCCTATGTCACCCTCGTGATCTAGACAAATCCAACGACACCTCATTTGTTAAAATCCGTCCAGCCGTTTGGGCTAAAGCGACGGACAAATAATATTACCAACATACATACACCCTAAGAAATAATAATCATAGTTTGCATTTCCATAGATGTATAAGATGAATGGTTTGGCATGTTGCAGGACTGGTACTTATACCACATAGTGTGCCTTCGAGTGCTGGACTTCTTCAAGTCCCGGCGCGACTTCCTGCCGAACCTGTTGCGGCACATTGCAACCTCCGCCATCGCCGACACCTTCAAGTACCTCATCCGTCTCGACGACCTCTTCAACAAACCCATCATGGAGGTAACACTGCTGCTCACTGATTAAAGTTTGCTGTATAAAATATTTATTACTCATATGAATCATAACAAATTCACTTACAGAGAAAAATTTAATCTATAGTGGTTAGTGTGCCTTCAGCGTTTTAATACTAGTAAAATGAAATCTAAAAAAAAAATATAGGTGAGCGATAAGTAAACAAAATGAGTCACAGTGGGGTAGCTTGTGCGATTGGACTAACACGTGGGTAGCGAGTGAAAAGCGCGGCCGGGCGCTGGCGTTGGCACGCTGCTGTCGCTATAATGAGTTAAAAGCTAAGGCTACGAGGGTTATGAGTTAAGGCTATACCCACTGTGAGATATATGTTACAGCAAACTTAACGAGAGTTGACTTTATTAGGTTTAGTTAGGTACCTAGTGTGGTTATCAATGAAAAATCTTTTAAAATGAGGTTTTGGAGCAATCGTTTAAATGTTGTGTAATTACAAGCTCCGTAAGAGCTCATTGTTTATGTGCTGGTAAAGATCTCTCTAAAAATATTTTAAAATATCTACAACAAGCTACCACCCGCGGCTTCGTTCGAGTAGCCTATGTTTCAATCCAGGCCACAAACTGTGTACAGTGCTACAAGTATATGTTGGCGAGGCTGTGCGCAAAAGTGCTTCAAACCAAAAAAATAATGCACTGTGAATACGGTTTCTCTTGAACCACACAACTTTCGGCATTTTAAAACCCAAATGATTCACAGATTTATCACAATGGTGTCCGTAAACTAGCACACGTCAAACACACCATTCCGGTTTTAGTTTCTAAAAACGCCACCGCCAACTTTACTTGTGGCACTGTATATTCCAAGTTTCATCCAATTCCGTTCAGCCGTTGTGAGTGCAAACATTCGCATTAATAATACTAGTGTGATAGATTTATTTAAATAGGAATTCCAACAGTCTAAATAATAATTCAGCGCTATATAGTTTTGTTATGATAAAGAAGCCAATTAAATGCTTTAGATGTTTATTAATATTACGTATCAGCTTCCGCTCGCGGCTCGCGTCATATCGATTCCATATAAAAAGTAGCCTACGTTATTCCTAGTCTAGAACTACTTATGTGAAAAATTCCAGCTCAAATCCCTTCAGTAGTATTAGCGTGAAAGAGGAACGATCATTTGACATTTGTGAAACTACCGTCTTTATAATATAAGTAGGTCTACTATTAAAAGCTCAAACTCGAAAAATGTAAACGCATTTTTGAAAGATCTGAATACGCATACTCATTTCAATCTCTTTTACAAAACTATACTCAGAACTGACAACCGTTATTATGAAGTTGTTTATTTAACAACATGTAGGTTAAATAATGTAAACAAATATAAATAGTTGTACAATGATTGGACGATAAGTGGCGCGCAGAATTCATTGTTTGTTATCTCTGTTGTGACCAAAGTTATGTCTGTTTTGGATCTGGGTTGGCGATCTGATTCACGAAATGCCTACGCTCATTGGTTAAAAGGAAACTAACATTAAATGGAGAAAAGTAAACTGTTGTCGCAGTTAGAGCGTTTATTTGAAACTAACTTGCCATTGGCTTCGCTTGCGTTACTGTACATTTTGTCAATACGATTAACTTTTAAAATAACTTTCGCCCGCGGCTTCGTTTGCGTCAAAAGTCTTAATTGCGTCGTTATTTTTCTATCCCTCGTGACAGTATTTATTTTCTCGTCGAAATTTAGGCACCCTATGTGCCCTGCCCAACGTGTATGCGATATTTCACAATGAAAATCTCCAACCCGCCTGCCTAGCGTGGTGATTATAGGCATATATCCCTCTTCCAGTGGATGTCTATTGTTTATGTCTGGCAGTGTACTGAGTAGTCAGGTGTTATACTTGTAGGAATTAGAAATATAAGTGTGGATAGGATACTCTCAATAAAATTTCTTAAAAGAAAAGGTTTGCATACACTTATTTCGATTTTTAACATTAGCCTACTATATCAGTCCACTGCTGGACAATTAGACATAGGTTCTATAGAAAGTAGAGGGATATACCCATAATCCCCACGCGCTGGACATAGGTGGGGATCGCAGGCTTCGCAGGTCACAGCCTCTGCTCACCGCCGACGCTGGCGCTGCTGCCATACTTACCTGTCTCTACATCTTTATACTTATTTTTTATTTTGTACTAAAACGAAGTAGGTGATTATTTTTAATTGTATTTTAGCTCTTCTCGTCTGAAACACAGGATTACTTAGTTGAGGCTCATGCGTTATTCTAACCTGATGTCTAAACATGATCTTGTTTGTATTTAATGTATCATGTAAAATATTACATTAAAAGTTTATTTAGGGAATATTCATTACACCATCAGGTACATAACTATGATAAAAGTGTTGAGTGAGCCAAAAAACAGAAGAATCAGTCTTCACTCTATCGTCGGTGGTACGATTGTCAAGGCCTTTACGCGGTAGTTTTTCCAAGTCATCGTCGAGAACGCCACGTCGACAGCATGAAAGAGTGTGTGTAATCTGTGGCTTGCATTGCAGTGGCTGGAGGAGCACCAGTTCATCGACAGCCTCATCCAGATCATCTGCGGCACCTTCGTCCCGGAGCACTTCCCCGCGTCCGACGACCTGGAGAAAGGCCAGCGCGAGCACAGCGAGAAGGAGCGCCCCCACACACAACACAACGGTACGTCACTAGTCACGCACTGAACCGGCATATTCACCGTTATATGGCTCTAGATAGATCAATCCACAGCTTGGATTTTATAGTCGACAATGCTGTCGACGACAGATGATCAGAACCATTGTTTTGCAGAAAATATGGAAGAAAATATGTTTCTCGATCTTATATCCATTGCTTGTCTAGTATAATACCGTATTTTTATCTGTGTCCAGGTGTGGAAGTAGAAAATTGATTCATTCAGTCAGTTTGAATGATTTTGAGGATGATGTAAACCTTTCGTATCGTCGAGGAGCGCCCCTGGCAACTGAATCATAGATGATTACATCCGTAGGACCAGAGTGTGTAGAGATGGGCGCGGAGAGCCCGCCATCGAGCGGGAGTCCGACGCGCTGCGAGCCGAGCGCGGAGCGGGAGCGGGAGCGGGAGCGGGGTGTGCGCGCCGACCGGATGACGGCCGTGGCGGCCTCCAACGCGGCCGCGCTGCTCTGCGACCTGGTCGCCACCGGCTGTGCCGGCGAGGGCTGCTCCACCAGGTATACTAGTCATCATCAACAACAACCTATACAAGTCCACTGCTGAACATAGGTGAGATCCACCGATTATCTGCAATCTTGACGACGTCGTCGGTCTTCGGTCGTCGGTCGTCTTCCAGATCGCGGTGGCCATTCAAGAACATTTATGGTCAACAATAATAACTTTATTTCAGGTTATAAAAAAAATAGCGAATCCGGCTCGAAGGACTTTTATATGCATACGATATGCAATTTTAAATAGTTTCTGCGAAATGTTCTGCTTGATGGAACTGTTAATTTAATTTCGGATAGGAGTGAGGGAGTATCAATAAGATTGAGAACGATATTGTGCAAGAATGTAAGGTCCGCAGCTTCCGTTCTCATCTCCAGTGGCAGCAGGTGGTGATGTCTACAGCTTTCATTGTAGTCAAGGAAGTAGATCTTATCATGCTTAAAGTCGATAAATTTAAGGAATTTTCTTTGAGGTTTTCAAGTAGCGTGACAGTACTTATCATATTGAGGGTTCCAAACCTGTGAAGCATACTCAAGGTGACTCCGAACGAGTGAGCAGTATAGGATTTTTAATTTAAAGTTTCAAGAGAAGTAAAATCTCTAGTTACCCTGAAGAGGAAGCCAAGCATCTTCATTGCCCTAGCAGTGATCTTTTCAACGTCTTGATCAAACACTAGCTTAGCGTCCAAAGTTACTCCAAGATCAAGTTTGTTTAATCTGCAGTAGGAGTGAAGGTTGTCCAAATCGCTCTTAAGTAATAATACATCGGCGAAGAGAAGAAAGTCACGAGTGGTTAAAACATTAGCCAATGTCATTGACAAAGATGGTATAGAGAAGTGGGCCAAGAATAGACCCCTGGGGCACGCCAGAGGAAATCAGCGATGCGCCACATGCAAAACCGTTCAAAACCGGTCAAAACATTGATATATATTGTTACTATCGTCACTAGATGCCTAGTACCGGCCAAAATGCGTGTAGGCTCAGGTCTTGGCCATGGCCAAGATCCTCTCCTTTCTTCATACAGTGGCCATCTTGACATCGACCGAGTGACACTTCCACGAAATAGACAAATAATGTGATGAAAATGTGTAGTTTTCCCGATTATTGTGGGAGATTTTGATAACGGATAAAATCTTTGTTAAGCTCTTAATTTCTTAAAATAATTCATAATACATATAGTAGCAAACCACCTTGTTAACCTGTATATTTATATTATGGAACGCAATAAATGATTGAGAATTGAGTATTGAGCATATTTAAGATAATTTCAAATAGATCACTCACTTCTATTGATAAATGCCATCATCCATGAAATTAAATTATAACTCAAAGAAATAAAAGGAAGAACAGAAGACATTTGACGTTACATGCGGTGGTTGAGTGATATTACGATCGCTATTATATGTTGGCACAAACTAAATCACTTATTTTATTTCCACAGACAAAGTTTACTATTTCGGTCTACTAATATGATTAGTGATAGTATCACAAAGTTATGACGAACAGTTATTTTCTTAAACAATACACTTTTCAACTATATCAGGCCTCTTTCACTCCGCAGAATAGGTATAAAAATATACCTACGCATCGCCGGCCCTCCTAGCATGGTTCGTTACGTCGGTTGCCGAGT
Organism: Horisme vitalbata; assembly: GCA_951804965.1. Taxonomy (NCBI): domain Eukaryota; kingdom Metazoa; phylum Arthropoda; class Insecta; order Lepidoptera; family Geometridae; genus Horisme; species Horisme vitalbata. The sequence continues at coordinate 18,864,645 of OX638101.1, read as the reverse complement.
TCTGCCCGGAACGAAAGTCTTGTCTTTGAGCAGCCGCGGCATTTTACTTTGTTTTTGTTAATGTACCTATATTTTACGCCAAATGAAGGCAAAAAAATACTGCATAGCATTTGGTTGCCTGAATAATAATAAGAAAATGTAAATAATACCAATAGTAGGTACAGAACTGAAAGTTTTTCTACCAAATAATGCGTTGTTTAGATATCAAAGTCTCCCGTATTTACTTAAGTAGATAGGTACTTAGGTAAAAGTTCTATTTGAATGCGTTACCTACCTACATAAATAAACGTAATATTATAATGTAGATTTTTGTGCCATTGGTAGGTATCTACCTACATAGTGCTGTAGTAAGTAGGTATTATGATTTTAATTATGTAGACTGAGAGCAAAATTAGAAACCCAACCTAGGTACATTTTTATTTGATTTAACTTTAAGTAGGCAGTGTAGGTTACCTACTTAAAAACAGTCGGGTAGGTAGGTGTAGGTAGACAAATCGATGTGGTAAGTTACCTAAAGGTAGGCGTACTAACAACTAAAACTTGATAACTAGGTTACCTACAAACCAAATGTTGTTTTTTTCTCTTGCAAATATCTAGGTAGGTACCTACCTACTAAAATTTTGGCCACGCTGGGCATGCGGGTTGGGGATCGCAGGGTACAGCTTCTCGCACCGCCGACGCTGCTGCCCGTCGGCGGCCAGGTTCTTATTATTCGTCACAGAATAATTCTCAAGACAACCCTAACGTTACACGTGCCACGTCAGTAGAGATAGAGCTATACGATAGAAAGGGATGCAAGGTCTAGGTTAATATAAATGTTAGGCACTGAGTTCGGTACGAGCTGAATAGCACTTTATTGCGTAGCAGCTAAAGTCGCTATTTATTTAAATGATTGCGCGGAGTGAAGCTTCTGTCCCTTCTGTATTCTGTGACTATATGGTGGTAATAAATGGTGACTGGAGAACAATTTGTACTCTATGAATATGTAAAGCAGGCTAAAAGAAAAAAACTCGACAGGTACTGTTTTAGTGACTGACAGTCACATGTAAGTTTAAACTCCAGGTAAAATCTATAATCCTATTCTTCTTCTTACTAATATTATAGATGTGAAAATTTGTGAGTAGGTATGGATGTATGGATGTTTGTTACTCTTTCACGCAAAAATTACAGAGCGCATATAGAAATTTAATAATAAATAAAATAATAAAATAAACATTGAAATATACATAGTTGTTTATGGCCTGGATCGAACACATAGGCGACTTTTCACCCGGGTACCACGCGAGCAAAGCCGCGGGTGGAAGCTAGTATCCCATAAATTTCGACTCAGTGGGATTATCATCATCAGGTGGCATGAGCATCAATAGTGGGCCGAAACTGGATGAGACGAGCTTTGAACCGTGGGGATTGGCACATACAAAGGGAGGCCTATACCCAGCAGTGGGTGAAGTCGGGCTGTTAATGATGATGATGATGAAGATGGGATTAGAACCCGTGGCCTTCCCATAAATACTGGGAAACTACCAACTGCGCTACGTTGTACGTTGTTGTTGTTGGTACGAGGTTACTTATTTCCAATAATTAATGAGTAAAAAAATCACATTCATTTTCGGGAAAAAATCTAGATCAGGCAACATCGAGCTTTTTATTTCAAGCATTGTAGCTATCTCTATAAATCAACTGCCATTCTCGAAGCAGGCCAGTTTATATAAAAGAGATAAATATATGTTTCCTTCAAAATGACAATTAGTTTCAAAGCTACGTCTTCGCCATCAATAAGTGGTTACTATATTTTGACACTTGTTAAGGAGGTTTGCATCTCTTGTTATTATTTAACTCAATGGTTCAGAACCACAGTTTGGCAACGACCCTGAACATAAGTGGTAAACCACCTTAGGAGATCTCCTCTGATGCCGGCAGTATAAAGTTTGGCAAGAAGAATAGAGTGGTCTGTAATATGGAATACTTTGCTTTCTTTTTTTATAATCTGTATAGATTACATCGACATGACTCCCCGAGTCCATTTGTTCGGTTACAGTATCAATGAAGCTTAAAAGATTTGTTGTGGTGGATCTCCCTTTGAGAAAACCATGTTGCTGCTTAATTATGATATGTTTAATTGCTGGTAAAGTTGTTCATGTACAATCTTCTCAAAGATGTTAGCAAGTATACATAATATTGAAATTATTTAGATAATGATGTGTTCTGCAAAGTCGTAGGATATTATTTTGTTCTATGATCAATAGTTTTCGCAGCGCACGCGATGTAAGTTTTTTTTTTACACTAGGTAGTTTTTTACACTAGGTGTAAAAAAATTAATCCCTAAAAGGATCCCTAATTTTTTGAAAATATAATATAGCTTAAGCACCCGGGGATAGTGTAGCTGCCCAACGGTGCTATGCTATGCTATGATAGTCCAGGAACCCCTTGGTGATATGTTCCACATGAAGCTACATTATTTTATTGGTATATGTATGTTTTTTAAGTTAAGTTGCTATTAGCCTTGTATATATATATATATATATATATATATATATATACTCACCAATTTGATTATTTGTAACTGGCTCATTGTAACGTTTTGGCTTCTAGCTGTTAGTTTGTGAGTATTTCAACAAATATATAAATAAAAGGTGACAGAATTTTTTAAATCGGTTCAGTAGTTTCGGAGTCTATTCAATGCAAACAAACAATCTAATTTTTCCTCTTTATAATATTATCATTATATTATATATTATAGTGTAGATTAGCGACCCGCCCCTACTTCGCACGGGTAATGCTGATATAAAACTTCCTTTTCAATCACTCCTTCTATTAAAAAATACCGCATCAAAATTAATTATGTAAGATTCGCACTTATCGTCGCGCGTCGGAGACGATTTTATAACATGCTAAAGGAAATTGAAACATCCACAAAGCATTTATGTTCATTATTTGCATGAAATTTACGCAGCTTTGAGCTTTGTCAAACGCTGACATAAATAGATCCGTAAGTAGATATTGCATGCAAATAAGGAACTTAACTGCTTTGTGGATGTTTCAATTTCCTCTAGCATGTTTTGAAATGCGTTTCCATACTCCCCGACGTGCGCTGGTACGTGAGAATCGTAGTTACGTAGTTTTAAAGATATAAGAATACATACGGACAGACAGACAGACAGACAGCGGGAAGCGACTTTATTTTTACCCGACTGGGTGTACAGGGTTCCAACCCCTAACTTCGGAACCCAAGCCAACCCCACCTGCACGTGGTGCACCCTGCTAAACAACGAACGGGGCTCTGGCGGCCGGCTGATTGCGGCATAGCACAGCCTACATCTGCACAGCTAAATCCCCTGGCCACTGACGGGCAGCAGCGTCGGTGGTGCGAGAAGCTGTGCCCTGCGATCCCCAACCCGCATGCCCAGCGTGGGGATTATGGGTATATCCCCCTTTATTAGGGGAGGCCTATGTCCAGCAGTGGACTGATATAGGCTGATGTGGTGATGTGTGGTGGAAATCCTCTTCAGTCAGGCTATGTTTTTAGGGTGTATGTGTTTAGATCACAAGGGTGACATAGGCTATATGAAATTTCAAAAAATCCAATATGGCGACTGTAGGATATTTTGAATTTAAAAGACTATTAAACTGACAAGTACTAAAAACTTCCTGTCAGTGCAGTTTGGGTTTTTTGTTTAAATAAATAGTTGTATAGAATGCAGTGAAGTGATGATGCGTGAGACGGGAGGAGAGTTGCAGCTGCGCGTGTTGCAGGTCGCGCACGGCGTGGCAGCTGGCGGCGCGCGTCGGCAGCTGCGCGTGCGTGCGCGGCGTGCTCGGCCTCGTGTTCACGTGCGCGCCCGCACACCGCGCCATGGCGCTGCACCACGCCGCCGACCTGCTGCACGCGCTGCTGCACGCGCACACGTACGTACCCGCACACACACACACACACACACACCGTTATATGCCTAACTCGGGACAAGTATCTTGTTTTCCTATATTCAGATTCAGATTCAATTTCATTTATTGACCATTTTTTTACACTTATAATATAGGCATGTGCAGGGTGGGGCAAAATTTAACCTCATTGAGGGCATCCACCTTTTCTTTTGTAATTTTCAATTTCCATACTATTTCGATAAAGCGCCATTCGTCACAACATTGAGTGCAATTCGAACACTTGCCGGGAAATATTCTGTTCTTATTTTGAATTGATCTTTCTTAATATGTTGGCAAAATGATGATACTACCGATTACTACTTTGCATCGAATTGGATGCATGAACTCAATGTTAATGTTATGCGAATGACGTTTCATAGAAATTGTATGGTTTTTTTTTAATTTGATTTGATAAACTATCATTGGGAAAAGTGTTCCTGTTGGGAAATAGAGTCGATTGAGACCAAGTTGTTTTTTTTACAAATGTCATTTTCTGGTCTGACTATAATATTTTTATAAATCCGAAAATGCATATTTTTTTCTTCAAAATAAATCTGTAGTTTCCTTAGAACAAAGGAAAAGGTGACTGTTCTCAATGAGGTAAAATTTTGCCCCACCTGTATTTTAGTGCCTACCTATTCCTATCCGCGATAAAAGAGAAGAACTGTTATGGAATATTGCGATTTCGTTGGTCAGTACGTCGGCCTCGATAAACTGTCCTTTGTTAGGACCAACGCGAAGGTGGTACGAGGCATCTCATTATTAATCATCACCCAGTTACTAAAATTATCAAAAGATGTATTAATACTCTCCCTCCCTAAATTGTTCAATATGTGTAATTGGTACAGACGCTGTTAAAGTTACCCTGTTTAAAGCGTACTGTACATCCTTATATTCAGCGAGCCTGTGGTTCCGGTATACTCAAAGGGCTTACAGTGCTCTGCGGGTTCAATTCAATAATGCATTCAGGGCATTGTTGCGGCTCCCGCGTTTCTGTAGCGCCTCGGGTATGTTGGCGGAGGCGCGAGTTGATACTTTTGATGCTATCTGGCGCAAAAAAACATCCTCCCTATTACGCACAGTACGCACAAGCAGCAACAGTATCCTGAAGACAATAACCCATAAATTTGATTGTCCTCTAATGTGGAAACTCGCACAAAGAACCAAATCTCTTCTTGTTATTAAGTACTAACCCCTAATGATAAGTTTTTTTTTACTAACCCAGTGGGCCATGTTGTCTGAATAAATAAATAAATTATCATTATTATTATTATTGGGCATGATCAATTTCCGCTAGCTCTTAAAAAGTCCATTATCCATCAATAATCATTAATCTGGTGACAGCAAAAATGGTGATAAATTCTCAATGAATAATCTCCGGCCTATTTTCATGCTGCCTGATATATCGCAAGATTTTTGAAAAATCCCCACGACCTCAGTCAGCTCCTCTTAACCGAACCCGTATGTTTTTATGCCTCATAACTTAAAGCAGCTAGTGATAGTGGAGTTAAATAAATAAATAAAAAGACGTGTGGCACTCGAGGACTGCCGCGGTAAAGCTATTGCATAGCATTTTGTATCAACTTATGCAATTATAATTATTTATTTATTTTATTTATGCAGTATTTCTTTTTCTTTGATATTAATTCAAGTTACACTTTTTGAGCGTGGTGACCGATAAGAAAACAATTTTTTTTCTTTTATTAAATAAAAATACGTCTAGTTGCACGCACACAAACACCGTGTCGAAGACTGCCGAAAAGAAACGACGTTAGACAATGCACGGCCTTCAAGCCACACCTCCGTGCCCGTCGGAGTGGGGAGCGTGAGGTTTTTTTTCGTTACGGAATTTCTGGATTCGGTCCCCGCGCTCAAGGCCCTCGATAGAAGCTATGCAATAGCTTAATAATGCTGGATGTAATCACACAGCATCATGTAGTAGCTCCAAACTAAGCAGAGCTTTTATAATGGGAACCACATGATTGATATACTACTTATATATATATTTTTGTAAATAAATACTTAGACATATAAACACCCAGATCCGAGAAAAATATCTACAGAATATGCAAACATTTGCCCCGCAGCGGGAATCGAACCCGCAACCTTCTGCGTTTCAGGCGGACCTTCGCCTACTGCGCCATTCAGGCCATCAAAGAGGCAGTTGGTTCCAGTATGTGGTGGATGCGCTCGTATCTCCCGCGTGCGGCGCGGCGGAGGAGGCGTGTCCTCTCCACTCCACTCGCACTAGTCGTTAGTTGTGCCTCCCCTCGTCCTGGAGACGGCGCCATTGTAGTTGTAATGTGTTGTGTGTCGGTACACATGCAGCGGGTCCGAGGCGGAGGAGCGGTGCGGCGTGGAGCTGGCGGTGGCGCCGCACCTGCCGCTGCTGCACCAGGCGCTGCTGCACGAGCCCGCCGCCTACGCGCAGGTAACTGCACCGTGCTGCTCTAGTGTACGGCACGTGCGTGCGGAGGAGCGGTGCGGCGTGGAGCTGGCGGTGGCGCCGCACCTGCCGCTGCTGCACCAGGCGCTGCTGCACGAGCCCGCCGCCTACGCGCAGGTAACTGCACCGTGCTGCTCTAGTGTACGGCACGTGCGTGCGGAGGAGCGGTGCGGCGTGGAGCTGGCGGTGGCGCCGCACCTGCCGCTGCTGCACCAGGCGCTGCTGCACGAGCCCGCCGCCTACGCGCAGGTAACTGCACCGTGCTGCTCTAGTGTACGGCACGTGCGTGCGGAGGAGCGGTGCGGCGTGGAGCTGGCGGTGGCGCCGCACCTGCCGCTGCTGCACCAGGCGCTGCTGCACGAGCCCGCCGCCTACGCGCAGGTAACTGCACCGTGCTGCTCTAGTGTACGGCACGTGCGTGCGGAGGAGCGGTGCGGCGTGGAGCTGGCGGTGGCGCCGCACCTGCCGCTGCTGCACCAGGCGCTGCTGCACGAGCCCGCCGCCTACGCGCAGGTAACTGCACCGTGCTGCTCTAGTGTACGGCACGTGCGTGCGGAGGAGCGGAACTGCACCGTGCTGCTCTAGTGTACGGCACGTGCGTGCGGAGGAGCGGAACTGCACCGTGCTGCTCTAGTGTACGGCACGTGCGTGCGGAGGAGCGGAACTGCACCGTGCTGCTCTGGAGCTAACTACACCACAACTACTGTCTGTACATCATGTCAAATATTATGGAAAGGGTCTTGATGAAAACCATACCAAACAGAAGAGGGAAAATGATTGGACACCTTATTGATCCTGCCTATTAAATACGAGCATGCATGTATTTTGCTCGAATATTGAAACCTATTCGAGATCGAGATCCATCCGAGACGCCGCTATCCTTCAAAATCTGTATAGAAACGTCATTTCGATTGGCACTTTATGAACTTAAAAGGCCTACTAGACCAAGCAGTATTTAGTCTGTCTTACACTTAGCGTGGTATGATAAGAGTAAGCCACTAAGTCAGTCTTAGTAAATAGCGAGTCTTAGTAATACCGTGTGGTGTAATAAGCCTTTTCTCAAACATGCTTGGAAATTAGAGCATTATTTTGACAAAAATATTTTCGAGATAAATCGAAATTGCTGCACCGGCCCAATACATGCGAGCAGCGGCCGGCAAAAGTTGTATGAAAACTCATATCTGTCGTGTTATTTAAAAATGGAACGATCTTTTACTCCGAAACATGGCAACCAAGGAGGTAACTAATCAAAGGATTTATTTAAATTTCGAACTGGCTTGCAAATAGAATGCTGTTTATTGAAAAATGTACAAGTTCTGTCTAGGAACTATGTTGTTTTAATTTCGGCGCATTATTTGAGAAAAGTTCTATACAAGCCTTGGTTACGACTACGCATTGATGGACTCACGTATGTGTGCACACATTTACACGTTCGTCCATCAATGCCTCTTTTGCTGGCCTCTGCAGTAATGTACTATTAATAACTTATAGAATGGCGTTTCAGTATTGATGGTATAGTGTTGCACGTTGAGATCCAGCAGTGTCGGTCCGCAGGAGGAGCAGGGCGGGGCGTGTTTGCAGCGCAGCGGCGACGGGGCGGGCGCGGGGCGCGGGCGGTGCGTGGGCGCGGCGCGCGTCTCCACGGCCGCGCTCGTGGCGCAGCTCGCCAACTCGGAGGTGGAGGAGGTCGCCACCACGCTGATCACCTTGGGTGAGTGAGCCGACCGACTCACACCGCGCCACTCTACTATTTTGCTCACCTCAACCTACTTAGGTAGCTGGATTGAAGGGAAACAAACGTTAATAGTTTACAAACATAATATGTAGGTATAGTCAGGGTCGCAGTTCTATTGGTGGCCGAATACGCAGCCTATATAATTGAATAGTACACCACTGGCCTTGGCAAGCGGTGAGATTGTCCGGTACAGTTTGGGGGTAGTGCGTGCAAGTTGTTCCTTCCCGTAGCAGTACTCGTCCGGTCGGGTGTGGCGGCGCGTGCTCCCGGCTCGGGTGGCGATGTGGCCGCACACTAGGTGGTGCAGAGAACAGTTCAGCGCAGGCCTCTGCTCGTGCTTTGCGCGCCCTCTAACGTACCTCTCCTGATACATTATCAACTATATGTTATTTATTAACAGAATTAATTGTCATTAGAGATAGCGAACAAGAAAGGAAACTAATTTTCTAAGGAGAAAGTAGTAAAAATCACTACTTTCTCCTTCTATATCTCCTTTAATAAATAAATAGTAGAAATGAAAATGTGTATGATGTAATGACCCAGGTAAATCCAAAGGCACCTTATTTGTGGAAATCCTTTAGTAGTACCCCTGCCACTATGCCTATTTCTGCCGTGAAGTAGCATTGCTGTTTCGGTTTGAAGGGTGAGGGTGCCGGTGAAATTACAGGCACAAGAGGCTTAATGGTTACCACTTAACATCACATGGGCCATGTTTGTGCTTGTTCCATCTTCAAGTACCATAAAAAAGAAAAGAATCTATCCCTTTTTTTGATACATTGTTAGTTCATCATAAATTAAAAATAGCTTCTTTCAGTCGCCAGATCAAAGTTTTTGACATTTCACATAGCCTATTTCACTCTCGTGATTTAGACGAATTCAACGAAACTATGCGCTAAATCAATATGTGTCCCAATAACGTTACTTTATAAAAAATCTATTACTGACTGTACTGTACCTTCTATTTGGAAATCCGCTTTTGTCTCACCGATTCATAAAAAAGGATCAAGATCTGAAGTCAGCACCTATAGACCGATCTCCAAACTTTGCATCATCGCCAAAATATTTGAGAAGATTATCTATAGCCTGGTCTTTGCTGCTTTGAAACATTCCTTCCACCAAACGCAACATGGTTTCATTAAGGATTAAGGGCCGCTCCACTACGTCTAATCTTATTCTTTTTAATGACTTTTTAACAGAAGCCTTGGACAACGGTCATCAAGTTGATGTAGTCTATACAGACTACAGTAAAGCTTTTGACAGAATAGATCACAGGTTCCTCATGTACATGCTCGAACTGTTCGGTATAAGAGGCGACTTACTTAGGTGGTTCTCCTCTTATATCAACAATCGCTCGCAAGCTATAGTCATCAAAAATTATATTTCTAGTTGGGTTTCTATTCCTACTGGTGTTCCACAAGGATCCTTACTTGGTCCCTTACTCTTCTTGATATTTGTCAACGACATATCTAAATGTTTTCAATTCAGCCAATTGCTATGCTTTGCAGACGATATGAAGATTTTCAAAATTATTAAATCTTCGGATGATGTAGGTCAACTCCAATCTGATCTTTCAAGACTTGACGCTTATTGTAATTTTAATCATTTAGAACTCAATCCGTCTAAATGCTCAGTTGTTACTTTTACCCGTAAAACTAATATAGTACCCTCGCAATACTGTCTAAAACAAGAAGTATTGATTAGACGCAACGTCATCAGGGACCTTGGTGTACTGCATGACTCGAAGTTATTATTCGACGATCATATTGACGCGATAATATCCAAGGCCTCTAGAGCGTTGGGTTTTATAATGAGAAGTTCGTCAAACTTTAATAGAGCCAAAACATTTAAAATACTTTATTGCACCTTCGTCCGAAGCATTCTCGAATACGCATCTCAAGTTTGGAATAGGATATAGAGGGATATAATAAATACATTGAAAGAATTTAACGAATTCAAATTAAATTTATCAAATATCTATGTTATCGATTGAAAATTTCATATAAATCTTCTAAATACCTCAACGTCTGTAAAAGATTCCATTTTCTTCCCCTTTCTTTCCAAGCGACGTGAAATTGCAGATTTAACTTTTCTATTAAAAATCACCTCGAACAACATTAGCTGTCCCGATTTACTCCATAAAATAAATATTAATGTCCCTTTTAAAAACACCAGGTTTAATCCCCCTATTTCCACCCGGAACGGTTAGTCGGAACTAATTATAGGCAAAATTCATTTTTATGGCGAGTAAGCAACAATTTTAATAAGCTTTGCAAGCGCACGAATTTTGACTTGTTCACCACGAGCGTCAACGCCGCCAGACAGCGGTCGAGTGCGGAGTTCATTGCCAGTGATGTTGATTGTCTGATTTGATTTGACAGTGTACCTCCCAAATTATGTTGATATTTCTTAACTATTATTGTTATTCAAGCTATTCACACTAATTGTTTCTAAGCAACTTCTACTCGTGAAAACCTGTAATAGGCTTTCTGTTTTTTATAAGTCTATACCATTGTGTTACTTTAGCTGTTGGTTTTCCTTTATAAATAAATAAATAAAACTATAATTGAAAACCCGTCCAGCCCGTTTGAGCTACAGCAACATCCAAAAAAACTGGCATTTATACATGTGAACATACCTAAAAATATTACCCTTAGTCTGGTTCATGGGAAAAACATCATCGCCAAATTGTACAGAATGTGAGATTATAGAGGATGTCTATCATGTCTTGGTGGAATGTGTCCGGAACGAATCTGAGAGATATTTATTTAGTTTAAATAATCACCTCTGCCTCAATGAAGTAGGTATATGTAATACTTTTTTATCAAACCCTGATTCTGAAGTGGCGAGGAGTTTATATAAGATAGTTAAGGTAGCAATTAAACGTAGATGATTAATATGTAGCACAAGTCTCTCGAGGGTGGCATGTTCAGATTGTGAACAAACCCTCTATAAATAAATAAAGATTAAAAAAAATAAAAAATAAAAACCGCAAGGCGAGCCATGATCAGTCACCCGAATCTCACCGCGCAGGTGCGGCCCAGAGTTTGTATTTGATGCTGCCGCCCGCATCCGACACGGAGCGTGGCGCGGGGCTCGGCGGCAGACGTCACTCCGCGCTCCTACCATGTACTCACTGACATTACTTGGGTGGTTTACTACTATGACTAATATAATAAAACATAGCTGCACGTATAATCGTTTTAAATCAGTGACACCATTCTCTTATAAGAATTACCTATCTTAAAATAATAATATTAATCAACGCAATGACAATTTGTTACCTAGGTACGCCTAAGTCCTGGCTACAAAGCCTCTGTCTGTCTACCATATTGCTACGCACATTACACCGACTCAACGCCAATCCAATACCATTCCAACTAGTCTATATATACTATTCGGTATCAACGAGTCGTAAACTAGGCGATCAACGAGCTCGACCTCAACAAGATTTTCAGCCGTTACTCGAATTTCATCTAGAGAAAGCGTAAAATGTCACGCTTCACATATTTAAGAACAGGCAATAATGATCACTTATCACCGAAAAAATGCGTGCACTCTGTTCCGCAACTATACACGGAATGAAGAAGGGAGGGGCGCTGCGCCCTCGCCCGGCCAGGACGAGTTGGCGACGCGTCGCCAGCTAGCCGTAAGCACATTGTCGACTCGTGCCCCATTCGTCGACAACGCGGGGCAAACGAGTCGGTGACGGACAAAAGATGAACGACGCGTGGACCGCGCGTTGTTCACGCGTCGTATACTTATAATTTTGCTAATTCAAGGCATTAAGTCGATGTTATGTGCGAAGACTTTTAGCAGGGTTCATGAGAGATACAAATAACCTTTAACATGCAACTTAACAGCATGTGAAAGCATTAAATGTATTGTATTATACAAATGGTCCCTCAGGCACGCCCGAGCTGCTGGTGGCGATGATGTTCGAGTTCCCGGACAACAACTTCCTGCACGCGCAGGTCGTGGCCTTCTGTCGCCTGGCGCTCGCCAACCGACTGTACCGGACGCACTACGCACGACACGTGAGTGCACATACACTGTAGTACACGACAACTTGTGGCCTTCTGTCGCCTGGCGCTCGCCAACCGACTGTACCGGACGCACTACGCACGACACGTGAGTGCACATACACTGTAGTACACGACAACTTGTGGCCTTCTGTCGCCTGGCGCTCGCCAACCGACTGTACCGGACGCACTACGCACGACACGTGAGTGCACATACACTGTAGTACACGACAACTTGTGGCCTTCTGTCGCCTGGCGCTCGCCAACCGACTGTACCGGACGCACTACGCACGACACGTGAGTGCACATACACTGTAGTACACGACAACTTGTGGCCTTCTGTCGCCTGGCGCTCGCCAACCGACTGTACCGGACGCACTACGCACGACACGTGAGTGCACATACACTGTAGTACACGACAACTTCTGCAAAAGGGCTTGAATGTTTGTGAAGGATTTCTGTGGTTCTTCAGTAGTTAGGCTCAAAATCCTTTTGATGCAGAGCGATATCCAGGATCCAATCCGTACTAGTGTTAGTTGTGGTAGCCTGAAAACGTTTTTTACCTCTTTCAGTTGTTCGTGGAGTGCGACCTGCTCACAAGACTGATGGACGCGTTCGAGGATAACGAGAACAAACTGTGAGTGTTTGTCGCATAGCACTCCATTACCAATCTTATTATTACTAAATATTAAATAAACGTATATTTTAAATTTTTTAAAATTCAAGTTCTTAACGAGACATTCATTAGATAATGAATTATTTATCGAATCAGGTTCCCCTTAGCTGTTTGTTTTGTTTCGTAAACTCAATCTTATCTAAAAACTTAACTGATCCCAGTGCATGACGACTTTCTGTTTTCTATACTTCATTTTTTGTGACATTCTTGGACGCACCATCGGTATCTTAAGTTGCGTACGGATAGCGCGTACATTGGTACGCGTACCTGGAACGCCATGTCCATACAGCTACGTGTAGACTGTCGGGGTACGCGTACCGCGCGAGCCGCCATCAGTCGGTTATCGGTCGCGCGTCGAGCTGCGTACGGACGCGTGCGCGCTGTCCGTACACAGCTTTGGTGTACCTGCGGAGCGTCCCCCCCTCACGTCCCCCCTCCCCCCTCTCACAGGAGCGACGCCCCCCGCGCCGGGTACATGGGGCACGTGGTGGCGCTGCTGCGAGTGGCGCGCGGCGCGCTGCAGGAGGCGGACGTCGCACCCGGCCGCCTCGCGCGCTGGCACGCCTTCTGCGACACCCGGCTGGAGCCGCTGCTGCACGTGCACGACACGCCGCTGGTACACACTACATACACACGCACGTACACACTGCTGCACCGCGCTGCAGGAGGCACGCCTTCTGCGACACCCGGCTGGAGCCGCTGCTGCACGTGCACGACACGCCGCTGGTACACACTACATACACACGCACGTACACACTGCTGCACCGCGCTGCAGGAGGCACGCCTTCTGCGACACCCGGCTGGAGCCGCTGCTGCACGTGCACGACACGCCGCTGGTACACACTACATACACACGCACATACACACTGCTGCACCGCGCTGCAGGAGGCACGCCTTCTGCGACACCCGGCTGGAGCCGCTGCTGCACGTGCACGACACGCCGCTGGTACACACTACATACACACGCACGTACACACTGCTGCACCGCGCTGCAGGAGGCACGCCTTCTGCGACACCCGGCTGGAGCCGCTGCTGCACGTGCACGACACGCCGCTGGTACACACTACATACACACGCACGTACACACTGCTGCACCGCGCTGCAGGAGGCACGCCTTCTGCGACACCCGGCTGGAGCCGCTGCTGCACGTGCACGACACGCCGCTGGTACACACTACATACACACGCACATACACACTGCTGCACCGCGCTGCAGGAGGCACGCCTTCTGCGACACCCGGCTGGAGCCGCTGCTGCACGTGCACGACACGCCGCTGGTACACACTACATACACACGCACGTACACACTGCTGCACCGCGCTGCAGGAGGCACGCCTTCTGCGACACCCGGCTGGAGCCGCTGCTGCACGTGCACGACACGCCGCTGGTACACACTACATACACACGCACATACACACTGCTGCACCGCGCTGCAGGAGGCACGCCTTCTGCGACACCCGGCTGGAGCCGCTGCTGCACGTGCACGACACGCCGCTGGTACACACTACATACACACGCACATACACACTGCTGCACCGCGCTGCAGGAGGCACGCCTTCTGCGACACCCGGCTGGAGCCGCTGCTGCACGTGCACGACACGCCGCTGGTACACACTACATACACACGCACGTACACACTGCTGCACCGCGCTGCAGGAGGCACGCCTTCTGCGACACCCGGCTGGAGCCGCTGCTGCACGTGCACGACACGCCGCTGGTACACACTACATACACACGCACATACACACTGCTGCACCGCGCTGCAGGAGGCACGCCTTCTGCGACACCCGGCTGGAGCCGCTGCTGCACGTGCACGACACGCCGCTGGTACACACTACATACACACGCACGTACACACTGCTGCACCGCGCTGCAGGAGGCACGCCTTCTGCGACACCCGGCTGGAGCCGCTGCTGCACGTGCACGACACGCCGCTGGTACACACTACATACACACGCACATACACACTGCTGCACCGCGCTGCAGGAGGCACGCCTTCTGCGACACCCGGCTGGAGCCGCTGCTGCACGTGCACGACACGCCGCTGGTACACACTACATACACACGCACATACACACTGCTGCACCGCGCTGCAGGAGGCACGCCTTCTGCGACACCCGGCTGGAGCCGCTGCTGCACGTGCACGACACGCCGCTGGTACACACTACATACACACGCACATACACACTGCTGCACCGCGCTGCAGGAGGCACGCCTTCTGCGACACCCGGCTGGAGCCGCTGCTGCACGTGCACGACACGCCGCTGGTACACACTACATACACACGCACATACACACTGCTGCACCGCGCTGCAGGAGGCACGCCTTCTGCGACACCCGGCTGGAGCCGCTGCTGCACGTGCACGACACGCCGCTGGTACACACTACATACACACGCACGTACACACTGCTGCACCGCGCTGCAGGAGGCACGCCTTCTGCGACACCCGGCTGGAGCCGCTGCTGCACGTGCACGACACGCCGCTGGTACACACTACATACACACGCACGTACACACTGCTGCACCGCGCTGCAGGAGGCACGCCTTCTGCGACACCCGGCTGGAGCCGCTGCTGCACGTGCACGACACGCCGCTGGTACACACTACATACACACGCACATACACACTGCTGCACCGCGCTGCAGGAGGCACGCCTTCTGCGACACCCGGCTGGAGCCGCTGCTGCACGTGCACGACACGCCGCTGGTACACACTACATACACACGCACATACACACTGCTGCACCGCGCTGCAGGAGGCACGCCTTCTGCGACACCCGGCTGGAGCCGCTGCTGCACGTGCACGACACGCCGCTGGTACACACTACATACACACGCACATACACACTGCTGCACCGCGCTGCAGGAGGCACGCCTTCTGCGACACCCGGCTGGAGCCGCTGCTGCACGTGCACGACACGCCGCTGGTACACACTACATACACACGCACATACACACTGCTGCACCGCGCTGCAGGAGGCACGCCTTCTGCGACACCCGGCTGGAGCCGTACACACTACATACACACACATACTCGTACAATGATTACGAGTCCTTCGAGCCATCTTAAAACTTCCAACACCAGAATTAGTTACTAAGATAGAACAGTAAGTAAAGGAGCAAGCTCACGTTCGTATTCCCGCCCGTCGCTGGAAGTGACGACGTCGCTGAACTTCAGCGCGATGCTGATCTCATTTTCCCCATACATCATTTCAACCTCGTCTTGCTGGGAGCCAGGCTGCTTCCGGCAATGGCCTTTCTCAGGCTGATGATGACATTTATTAAAGACTTGCTTACGCCCGCGGCTTCGTTCGCGTGGTACCCGGATAAAAAGTAGCCTATGTGTGAATCCAGATCACAAACTATGTATGTTCCAAATTCCATTCAAATTCGTTCAGTAGTTTTTGCGTGAAAAAGTAACAAACATCCATCTTTCATTTACATTCATTATTAGTAGGATAGCGTGTCAACTCATCACGCATTAATATCATTTTAAAGCATTTTTCTAATTCCAGGGTGGTTCCTATCCTTCAGACAACATCTACGAAGTGAGTGAAGAGGTGAGATAACGACGACGTAGCGTACACGTAACGTAACACGTCGACGTAACATAACGTCCAATCTCGCACGTTGATCAATACTTAAGTGATCGTTGTGCTTGTTGGAACAAGCACATGGCCCACCTGATGTTAAATGGTAACCATTACCTATCACAAAGCATTGCATCGTAGATCACGTTTTTTGTAACGTGCTCTACGATGCACCGCCCTGCGTCCATCAACTTGAAGCATGAAGGTGATAATTCTCTTATACCTGTCATTTCACTGGCACCCACACCCTTCCAACCGAAACTACAGAATAGAAAAGGGAATAGAATTTTCACTCCGCAAAAACAATTAAACAAGTAGCTACTTTAGGTGCGACGCAATAAAGTGTTATTCAGCTCGTACCTAACATTTTATATTCAGCTAGACCTTGCATCCCTTTCTACAGGTAACTGTTATCTCTTCTGCCGCGTACTAACGTACGGAGCGAGCCCCGCACTCGGGGCCCAAACAAGTACTTATAGCGCGGTACCTAAAGTGCGGAGTGATTGACCTGCTGAAACAGAGCAAATATTTAATATTTTTACTTATTATTTTATGAGTGAATGATCTGGTTGCTTATTGTTGCGTTATTTCCAGCTGGATAACATCTCAGATACGTTGGGAGCAAACTATGACGTGAGTGTTTGTACAACTTTATACTTATTGGTCGATCATTTCCTTGCCCTTATCCCACTCTAGGTGAGATCGGCACAACATGTTCTCTTTCTCCATTCACTCCTATCAGCCGTCAACTCTGTATTCACTTCTTTCATTGTCATTCATTTAACGCTCTTCTCGTTTCTATTTTAACAATAGTCGTTCCTATTTTGCCGTATCTGTCCCTATTTAAACTATTTTCATTCCAATTTCCCCCAAAAAATTTAATTTTTCTAACTTTTAATTTTATCAATTATTTAAAGTACAAAAAGAAAAATTACGAATGTGATTCTTTGTGAAAGTGTTCTCAAAACATCAAGCTCACAATTAAATCGAAGATTTGCAATAAATATCAGAAGATAACACTGTAATAAAAACGTTGACGGCGACTAAAACACCTCTCTTTGAACGTTATTTTCAACCGAGTCTGAGAGCTTTTAGCTACTAAATTCATACCTAATAAGTGGTGCCATATATGTTTTTGTTATCCTACTACAGATTTAAATAAACACGCCAAATATTGAAGCGAGCATACCTTCTTTATTGCCATTTTAAAAATCTTCCCGGGTTTTGTGCTAATTTCGACCTGGATCCCTATCCCTATTTACCCCATTTTACGGTACGTTACCTACCTTCAACAGGCTTGGGTATTTTTTAAAGAGTAGCAGTAGAATAAAACTAGAAAGTACTCACAAAATTAGCCTTCGGTTTATTCGCACATTCCGACCATTTATTACACGTCTTTAGCTTCCAAAAATCCGAACTAAACTGAGATCGCTTACAGCGCGTCCTGTGCCCTGTCAGACGCGAGTACCCCCTCCACAACCATGATCGGCAACCGTCGGGCCGGTCATGATTGGTGGAATTAAAACTCGCGCCGGCAGATGCAGACAGGAGGTCAAAACACTGCTTTTACAATTATTAATTCTGAGCAGTGTTTTGAATGCCAGTAAAAAAACAAAGCATTTACAATAATCATATTTAAATTAATGATTTTAATATATATTTAATACTGATTTACAACATATGTTATCCATCCTTGTCACACCACACATCCATCTTAACATTCGCATCTCAGTAGCGTGAATTCTTCTTTCGTCCGTCTTTTTCAGCGCCCAACACTCCGATCGATATTTATCTTATTTGTCGATATTTTCACTAATAAATGGTAGTGATTTATGATCGTTTCCAAGTAAAATAATGACTTAATTAGTAGTTTATTAAAGTGTCATGTCGTGTCATGTAAACAAATGCAAGCTCTAGGTATTGTAAAGGTTGCTTACACTCTGGACAAAGGTTGGTATAATCTGTGGTATAATAACAAACGGGCCTCTGACGGCGGCTGAGTGCGGCATAGCGCAGTCTAACAGCTGCACCGCTAAATTCCCTGACCGACGGGAAGCGTCGGTGGTGAGGAGCTGTGCCCTGCGATCTACAATTCGCATGCTCAGTGTGGGAACTATGGGCATATCCTCCTTCTTATAGGCACAATTATAGGGAAGGCCTGTGCTCTCCCAAATTACTAGGAATAGGCTGTTGTTGTTGTTATGGTTGTTGTTGTACGTAAAGTAGTATTACTTTCCTAGTTCAGCGAGATGGCGGGCACCACACAGCTGGAGGAGCTGGGCGACGAGCTGCCCAGCGACCACGAGGTGAGTCCCACGCTCACACTCACACGTGGCCCACACCCACACGTGGCCCACACCCACACGTGGCCCACACCCACACGTGGCCCACACCCACACGTGGCCCACACTCACACGTGGCGAATAAATACGATAGCCGCGGATAGTCTCGCGCTACACGATATCCACAAAAGTAAAATGAAATAAACTTACATATGTTGGTACTATTCTAAATGAAAACATGTACTGTATTTTAACTTTGCATCCTATTTGGTTTTGCATCCGATTTTATCAAATTACTAGCGGATATCCAGCGGTGCTACTACACTAAAAGAATGAAAAATACCCAATACATTGTTTGAGTAGTCTAAAACCGTCTTCGTATTATGTCTTTCTAATGAAACCGGTTTGTGGCACATCGTTTGGATGGTTTCAAAGTCATTATCGGACATTACATCTGATAGGTTATAATTTAGATAGGATTTATTCGTAGACAGAGTATACTTTTGAAATACTTGTACTTTAATATTACCATACATAAAAAAGTTAAATGTGAAATCTTTTTACTCTTTTACGCCAAAAGTTTCGAATGGATCAAGAGCCATCGTCATTTAAATTATCAAAATATATTGGAAACGTATTTTTTATGCTTAGTACACTTTTTACATAGTCGTGACCTCACGAGCACCCACTCCGGAACTGTGACGCTCTTTATCTCCGTCAATATTTTTTATTTGACGGACTAATTAGAATTATTAATTTTTTACCCAGTCGTTATCCCTGTAGTAGACACGTGTAGTTCAGGAGTAGGAGTAGCGTCTTGAGAGTGTAGTGAGACTTAGTGCGAGGTCGGTGATGGCGGCGTGTTCCGTTACAGATGTGCGCTGCGGAGGAACGCGCTGACAGCGGCAGCGGGGGACTCCCCAACGACCAGGTGAAGGGGAAGGGGGCTACTTGTGCTGCGAGGGGTCATCGCCCGGTTCGAAGCGTGCTCCTCAATGCCGCAGAGAGAGATCCCCAAACTTTGGCATCTGTATCTTAAGGCGACTATACATGTCAAACCTCCCTCTCGCTCGCACTATTCAACATTTTTGAAGATATAAAATCACTGAATGTAGTTATGCAAAATAGCAAACCTCACGGCCTAGAAAATAACAATACAAAGAAAACTGGTATCAATGTGATCAATTTTGGTGCAAATTTTTTGGTAGGAAAACGTGTTAGGTGCAACATGATATTCTTGCTGAACCTTTGTATTGTTATTTTCTAGGCCGTGACGGTTTTTTATTTTGCATAACTACATAAGAGGTTTGACATGTATCGTCGCCTTAACTAACTTTAAAATGCTCTCCAAAACCAGACGGGAGTTGAACTCGCATCTCTGCCTGAAGCCAGCAGCAAGCCTTAAAAGCTTTTAAAGCATGATCTATGTATGATATGTATGTATTTACAAATATATATATATATGTAGTATATCAATCATGTGGTTCCCATAATACAAGCTCTGTTTAGTTATGACAGAAGCCTGTGAACGTCGGCAGCGAATCGCCGTCTTATGCTGTGACCTGTCAAAAGCTTTTGACGTCGCAGCTCACGGCCTTCTTGCTGCTAAACTCCGACATTACGGAATTAACGGACCTGTACCACTCCTGACTGACCTACTGCGAAACAGATCACAGGCCGGTCTCAGATGGAGGAGAGACGAGCTCAGACCCACTGAAGACGTTGATGGGCTTGGCTCAAGGGTCGTCGGTCTCGAACATCCTGTCCTCTCTTCTTCTAAATGATCTGCCGGACTCACTGATCGAATGTTATAAGTGAAACAACACTTATATAAACTAAAAGACGAAACAATTTTGGTGTCGAACCTTTTAGACCGCCCGAAGGTTTTCGACAATTGACATAGCTTGTCGACTGTGAGAGCCGGGATCGACATCATGAAATTAAATGAAAATCGTATATTGAATTTCTGATGAGATCATATTACAGTAAAACGCAGAAGCGCTCAGTTCTGAATGCCAAATACTCAATATATAATATAAATATAAATCAATAATGCTGGACACTATCACACAGCATCATTAAAATTATCTCTTTCTTGTAATGAAATTTCATAAATAGTTCCTTATGTCCTTTCTCAGAGGGTGAAGGCGCAGAATAGTTTCTTGGAGCTGGCGAGTCAGAGGTTCGACGACGAGTAAGTAATACCTGGAATTAAATAATTGAGTCAGGCGTGACTTTGCGGAAATCCGTTACAAGATATTCAAAAGTCAAAGCATTTAGTACAAATTTCGCTAACTCTCTCTGACGAGTTTAATTTCGCCTTCCCCATAAAGCATAATCAGGAAACGATAGACTCGCTGTCCGCTTTCGGCACTCCGCAGACGTATTGCTTCGCTGAGCGCCGAACATTCTGTTTGAAACATTGTCGAATTGCTGTTGGGTTTTTATGAAACTCGTCAGAGAGGGATTTGTACTAAATATTTTGTCATTTTATGAGTTATGAGTAGGTATTGTGCGAGTTATTATGGCAGAATTCTAAATCACTTCCTGACCTAATGACAACGGAATTATATCAGGAATATAGGCTTTCGAAATAAAAAAATATTTTGAATGAGGTCTATGTCCAGCAGTGGACTGCTATAGGCTGATGATGATGAAATACAACAAGAGATATTCCAAAAAGGTTGTGCAAACGCTCTCAGCAGCATTGATACGCATTATGTACTAGTACATGTCATTAAAAATTATAGGCTAGACAACTGAAAAATTCTAATTAGTCCGTTATTTACATATCCAAAAAATATTGGACACGTATTTTTTCTTTTGTCAATTAAACAAAAAATAACAAAGATATAGTGCGTTAAAGTTCCGCGCGACGTCACGATATAGTACATTTTTTACCTAGGTGTGACGTCACGAGCCCCCACTCCCGAACTTTCACGTTCTTTATCTCCGTCAATTTCTAATGATTCTATAAATAAAAAAAATACGTGTCCAGTGTTTTTTGTTGATCTAACTGACGGACCAATTAGAGTTATTATTTTTTGACCCAGTCGACATGCCTATTATGACAATGTAAAATAAAAGTAAATGTGTAATGTGTATAGCATAGGTGGTAGTGGTGCATATTTGAGAGTACATATATGTGTGTGTGCAGTTGCAGCATGTGGGAGGAGGGGCCGGCGCCGGAGCCGGCGGCCGACGTGTGGCCCGCGCCCGGTACGTGCTACTCTACTCTACTCTACTCTACTCTACTCTACTCTACTCTACTCTACTCTACTCTACTCTACTCTACTCTACTCTACTCTACTCGCTATCCTACTCTAAACTAACTACCTTCAACTCTGTACTACACCTGCTAAATATACCTCAATACTCAATACATTTATTGCTGTCACATGGTAGTACACAGATGTTACATAGAAGGTAGGTATCACACATGAACCCTGTCTAAGGGCATAGCAACTGAGATAGGTAGGCAGACCGAGCATTTGTCACACATGAAATTTATAACATTCATTTATTAAATGTCAAGCAAGAAAGTAAGTCAGGTAGTTAGTCCTGTGTATGTAATGTCCTCACGCAGCATTGTGGAAATATAAATGTAAATAGACTCCCTTTCCTAAAGTTGGACTCCAGTCTAACGCACCATTATGTTTCGCTATCCGAAGATAACCTGTATTATTCTGTCCAGTAAGTAAGTCTGTCATAAGACTAGAGTTTTTGTCATATCAGGAGCGCTAGCTTTGAACAAATATGTGTTTTTTACTAAAGAAGTATTGTGTCTTCTTTTATGAGAAAATGAAACGCAACACCTTCGTCAACCGCTTCTTTAGTACTAAGTAAGCATTCCCTCTCATTAGTACCTGTTAAATTCATTGTTGGTCATGAGCTACTCTGATAAAAGGTAATAAATATAAATAATTTTATGTTCAATGTATCATATAACATTGAACATAAAATCTAATTTGTAATTCATATGATTGATCTTTAGTTTAGGAGGAAATTATGGTACAATGATATTTGTATTTATTCTACGGCTAGTACATGAATATTGTCAATTTCTACGTTCTGCAATAGGTAACCTTTCACATTTGTCGTTTTAATTATAAAATGTTTGTCAATTTGTTTTTGAATTCCGTTATGTGTTCCGATTAACCTTGTTAAAGCGTCTGTGCTACGAGAGATACCAACTTTATGGATAGAGCACAGCTCAATGCCATTCAACGCAGCAGTAGCTGCGAAAAGTTGTGCCCTGCGATCCTCTCGCTCAGAGTGGGGATGGTCGTGGTCGTGTTTTCTTATTTCTTCTTTTTATTATTCATGACCTCTGTGGTATAGCATCCACAACTTAGCCAATGTCGAAGTCGACAAGATTTAACAATAAAAAGGCGTTGGAGGTTGAGTGTGATAAAAAGGGGGTTCGTGTTTCCAGAGGGAGACTCGACCAAATTTGGGCAACAACCATGATTTAGCCGTATGACTGAAAAGAAAGCGGTCGTGTCGATGGGACGGGATTGTATCCCGTTGACGTTTGAATGCTTGCATCTGAAAGCTTGGTGTGATCTCGTGGTGTCGTACATGTCCCCTGGCTGACGCACACATTGTCCATACAGCGTGGGAGAGCGAGGGCGAGGGCGAGGGCGGGGGCGGGGGGGCGCAGGGCGCGGGCGGGGAGGGGTGGGCGCAGTTCGACACGTTCGCGGCGCCGCCGCACGACGACTTCACGCCCTTCTGGCCGCCGCACGCACCAGGTACGTCATCACACCACGCGGTATTCACTCTGTCTTAGTAACACTGTCTTACACTTACACTGCGCTCGAAGTTGGCATTACAATAGGCGTAAAGAGGAGCATTCGTTTTGGGACGGAACGGTACCGAGCTGGGGTGGATCTGCCTGGCGATGAAACCCGTTTTGTTGGTAGCATGCCCCAGAAGAGGGAGGGTGCCGGGACAGGAGCGTAGCTAATTTGTAGATGGATGAACTACCCGAGTGGTGCATCCATCAGCGATGGTACGATCATGGGAAGGTTGGAGGGTTCTCTTACACTTAGCGTAATATAATAAGAGTAAGCCACTTATTCTGTCTTAGGCTTGACTAATTAATAAGTAAGAAATTATTACTAAAACACACTGAATACCGCGCTGTCTAATAAGCCTTTAACTCACTATGTATAAATCCCGGCCGTTTCTTATGTAGATTTTCTGTACATAGGGACCTCCTGAGTTTCATGGAGTAAAATGCTTATGTTTGAATCGATTTGTATTATATATTTTTTATACTACTTGAAGATGGAACAAGCACATGGCCCACCTGATGTTAAGTAATAACCATTACCTATCACAAAGCATTGCATCGTAGATCATGTTTTTGCGGAACGTGCTCTACGACGCAACGCTCTACGTCCATCAACTTGAGGCATGAAGATGATAAACCTCTGTACCTGTAATTTGACCGGCACCCACACCCTTCAAACCGAAACACAGCTGAGCTGCTTCACGGCAGAAATAGGCATAGTGGCAGTACCTATTTTTTACCTATTTTTTTTTTGTATCTAGATACATTTTCGGTATGTTTAAATATTGGATGTCAAAATGGTGTTCTTGATGTAACGGTCGAAGAATGATTACACTTTAGCATAATTATTGACGGGAACACACTATGTGACCGTGCAAATAAGCAAATTTAAATATGTATTTATTTCGAAGTTTTTTTTGAATACCCTCGAGGAAAACTGCTACCTTCGAAGTCTACTTCAACTTCATTGATAGGGAGAAATCATGACACAACAAATACCTATTAGATGTGAACCATCGAAAATAGCTCGAACCCACATCCTACAGCGTAGATTTCAACGACACCTTCAAACTCAGTTAGTTAGGCCTGTTTAATTCTCGAACCTAGTTCACGACGCGTCGCCAACCACAGGACGAATGCTGCAGAAGCTATATATAGTATGTTGTTCAGTCTGATTGTCCTCGCAGAGCCGAGCTCCTCGCTGGAGGCGCAGCTGGCGGGACTGCAGCTGGCGGGCGCGGCGTCGCTGGCCAGCAACCTGCTGACGGCCATGAGCGCCATGTCGCCAGCCGCCATCGCCAACATAGTCAACGCCAACCTGCAGCCCGCACAGGTAACACACGCCAACCTGCAGCCCGCACAGGTAACACACGCCAACCTGCAGCCCGCACAGGTAACACACGCCAACCTGCAGCCCGCACAGGTAACATTGTAGACATGTTACAATGTTGATTCAAGTTTTATTGTCGTTAAGCTATGTCCCTCAGTTATCCTCTAGACGTGCAATCTTTATATTGAGTATATATTTTTGTGTCAGGTCCCCTTACCGTCTGAATCAGGCGAGGTGTCCGCCCCGACCCCGGGCACTCCGGCCGCAGCCTTCAGCGACTCGCCGGAACACGACCTGTCGAGAGACACCTCATCCTCACCGCTCGACCCTTCACCGGCTGAAGCAAAGCCATTCGCTGAGGCGCCTCTACCTGCTGAGGCATCGCCACCCGCCGAGGATACCTTACCTACTGAGGCAACGTCACTCGCTGAGGCAACGCCATCCGTTAAGGCAATGTCACTCGGTGAGACAACGCCACTCTCTGAGACAACTTTACCTGCCGAGACAACGCTACCCGCAGAGACAAAGTCACTCGCTGAAGCAACTTTACCTGCCGAGTCAACGTCACTCACCGAGTCAACGTCCCCTGTCGATACATCTTCATCCGCTAAGGCAACTTTACCCGTCGAAGCATGTCCACCCGCTGTTTCTTCACCCTCCGAGGCGATACCACCCGCCGAGGCTACACCAACAGATGTACTCGTCAACGAGGTGGAGAACGGACACAAGCGAGATGAAACAGTTGAGATTGATCGTGTAACTGACGTAGAGTCGAACAGCACCACAGTCGATAGCGTCAGCAATAGACATGAGGGGGACAGCGCGGCGGACGGCACGGCAGACGGCACGGCAGACGGCACGGCAGAGGAGAGCGCGTCGCCGCGGGAGGTCGCGGACACCAGTGAGAGATGATGCCCCCGGGTGCACGGAGCACTGGCCCGGGAGGCGGGGGGCGGGGGCGGGGGTAGGGTGCCGCCCCCCTTTAGAGTACTTGTATATTGGAGCGGTCCATAGAATGCGCTTCGTTTCGATGTGATTTAACGTTATTCTGTAAGAACTGCATTTATAACGTGATGGTTTTAAAATTGAACGACGGTTATCTACAATTGATTTAAATTTTATTTAAAAGTTGATCGTTAAATGTGATGTTTTATATTTTTATATGTTACGTTCGGTGCAGCTCGGCGCTTCAGTGTCGGCCGCGAGGGCCGGCGACCGACTGATGACGTCATGTACATAGTGCTCATATTGTTGAAAGCGTTGTCGAACCTCGCTCCGAGCATTGTGTCCCGCGAGATGTAGCGCCGCCATCTGCTGACGGTTGTAGCGAGGTCACCGACTGCACTACGACTCGGGAATATTGAACGTCGCCCCTATCGGCCGGAATCATTCACAGTAGATAGCCAATTATAGCTTTATTTCATCTATTGTTTAGTAGTAATGTATGTATTATATTAATATTATTATTATAATAACTGTAATGCACAAAACTACCGGTTCTGTTAGTACTCGCGTACGTTGGGGTCCAAATATAATGCATTGTCCCTTGTATTTTACTATTATTTCCAACGAAATTATATTAAATTAATCTCATAGTTTACCTGATTCTAACATCTGAAGACTAATAAAAAATTTATTTAATAAATTTCAAACTGAAATAATCTCTAGTATAAGTTTTTGAAACATAGATTTTGCAAGAAACGATCCAAATATTGGTAAATAGGTACATCGACTTTTTAACTGCGTATTTATGTATACACTGTGTTGTGTGATGCAGTTCTCATGTGGCTCTATCCGTTGGATAGTTCGTGTTTCGGGTCCCGCTGACCTGTTCTATCAGATATGGCTCAAGGAAATAATAGCTTATTTTAATCAAGATTAAACTCTTAATATTTATAATACGTATCCTATGCAATAAATATACAACGATGTATTCTAAATTAAGTGACGGACGATATTCGAGCTTCATAATAAAAATTAACTACTTTATGAGATTTTATGAAGCCGTCACCATAAATCGGCAAAAAAATCAATTTTATTGTGAAGGTATCTTATAACATTGAACACATGTAAATAGTGCGGAGCGAGTACAATAATCGATATCGATATTCAATTCAAAATCTAGCGTGTAATAGCGCGAGATGTCCCCCTGTCCAGCCGAGTCCATGCGAGATAGTGTATACGCAGCGGATGTGCTCAGTAACGATAACTAATACAGTCCTGACGATTGAAAGCGTAATCTCAGTGATGTAATACTTGCGCTGATTAGCGATGTGATGTTAAAATGTCCAATTATTCAGTAATTGTGTTCAGACTTCAATTCTAAGTGTCGTCTGTAAATATTAGCGGCGGCTGTGCACTCGCGGTTAATCACTTTTGAGACCAATTCAGGTTCATAAAGTTATTGACCGGAATGCGCAAGAGTAGACTAGTTGGAACGTGTAGCCTTATCGCGTACCTAAAATATTTTAGCTTGTGTAAGGCGTTATTCATTACGTCGAATGTCCTGTAATTTAATGACATTTTGCTGTATTCTATTATAATATATCTGTATAGATTGAGCAGTTACGTCGAAATGTGAGCACGTTTTAAATCCATATCGATAATCAATATCAGTTGCGACATATCGATAGCGATCGTTCGGAACGTCACTATTCGCCTGTTGCTTTCATAAGTATATTTTGATGGTTCTAAGTGGATGGGTTTGTGAATACAAATAATATAGACTTTTTGATTTTGTACGCGTGTCTCCGCTTGTATATTTTTTTAGTCTTTTTAATTAATTTGTAGCACATCTTATGTTTATAATGAAATGATGACGAGCTACGAGTGTGCACGCGGTTTGGAAGATCTCATTATACTTATTCCGCAATTAGAAGGCTTTTCCTTGATTTTATTTTAGTAAACCTAATTTCTTATATAATTAAAGTTTTTTAGAAAATTGATTAGTTAAACTCTCATTAAACCTATATCACTTTGACTTCACATACTTAATACATTTCAATGTTTTCCAAACATATTGTGAGTTCATATCGTACGTTAAATTTTGTGATCGTGTACAAATGTCGGCGAAATACTTTTTTTGAACAAATTAATTTAAATTAGTAGAATTAATGAAATAATAAAAAGTCATTATCTAAACTTTTGAGTTATTTTATAGCTGAAATAATGTAAGATATGGTCGCTGTCTTTATGATGTTAGATTTATAAATATTGTACTTATAATGCATTTAACGAGCCGCGTTCCTCCGGGGCCGAGTTAGCGACACTTGATCGAACAGACCCGTGGCTTGAGTGCGATAAACATACCTTACTACAACGTTTGCGCTAACTATATTTTTGTATGAAAATGGGGCAGCGTCCTTAGCGGGAAGTTTGTTTGAAAACTTTGACATCTCCATACAAAAATTTAGTTAACTTTGTAGTAAGGTATGTTTTTCGCACTCAAGCCACTGTTACATTGCTTATGACTCGTCCTAAGGCAATATTCTAAGTTGTATTTATATGAGGGGTTGAGAGGAGCATTGCAATGCAATTTTTTCAGCATACGTTGTTCTGTGTGCCGATCGCGGAGCACAATGAATGGAGACTTGCGCGGCTCGGTCTCAGTGAGATACTTTACTGTGCCTTGCAATAACAGCACCTGATGTGAGAATAGTTTCTGTTCAATGATTTCTGTGATTGACTATTGTGATGAGAATCGAGGAGCGGAGCGTTGCACAACGGACGACCTTTCCGAACCATTCTGAAGCGAAGCACTCTCTGCGCATTCCTTTTGCATGTCTACGTTATCAAGTGCGAAAAGCTCAAACAGCTAAAAGCTCTTTTTACCCGACTATATGTAGCATATGAAATATTTAATCAATAACTAAAAGTAATTGAAGTGTTGTCCGTTGTGGAACGTGGTACGTTCAGATTCGCAGCTAGGTGCTAAATATAATATGTTACGTACCAGTATGCTGTGTACCCCATAATTGGTGTATAGCTAAAAACAACATTTTTCAATTTCTTCAAAAATAATTGGTGTATAGCTAAAAACAACATTTTTCAATTTCTTCATAAAACATGGTTAAGCCTCGTTTTTGTTGCTGTTTTATTTTTGTCTACGAAGACATTAATAGAGGCTGTCGAGCCGAGGCTAAGCCACGGAGCGCACTTGCATTGCGGAGATATACATACCTACCTGTAAATTAAATTATTATATTAATATTATTGGCAGCAAGAGTTATAAAACTTATTTTCCTACGTTTGTAATTGCACCTTTCGTGTATGTAACAAAATGTTTTCTACTCAAGCCTACGTATGCCACTTTGCATTCATCAGATGTAGAAATGATTCATTAAAATAAATGAATGCTGTAGCTCTTCAACAAGTTATTGTCAGAAATTGAATGTGCGTATTGCACAGGACGTTGCAGGTGTACGGACAATCATTGTGTGCAATTCCAAGTGTGAGGGGAGACGACGGGTATTTTTGTAAATAATAACTTCCATAATGTTGTGATAACAAATCAGGGGAATATCAAAGTGTAAATTTTAATAAATAGAAGATTATAATTATAACGTTTAGCGCCCACACTAGGCTGGGTCCACAGCCCTACTGTTTCTGTTCGTTATGTTTTTGCAGCAGCGAGCGAAGCAAGCCGCAAAGCGAATAGCGATGGGCCTTGTGGGCAGCGAGCTAAGCGAGTAATAAATGAAATGTTCACGTTTGGAATGTAAGATCCGTCGGGATCGTCTTCCTGGGAACTAGTATTATAGTTTAAGGGTACTATAAAGCTGTGAAACGTATTTGTGCAATTAGTTGCCTTTGAGTGTTGTTGTCAAATTTTATATAAACTTAATCGTAAGCATTTAGGATTGTTGATTTCGATTGTATCTAGTTTCTGTTTCTTGTAAAATATATCTTTAATGAAACTTGAACCTTTTATTAAACAAAGTTTAATTACCTATATTTTATTTCTTTAGTCTCGGTTATTTGGTTTCGGTTAGGCTCAGGTTGGTTAAGTAGATCGATCTCTTATAGTCCAGATGTGGCGATTTACGCGCGAGTCGACTTGTGCGTAGCCAATCATGGAGGCAAATTTTATAGTTGTTCGATGGAGGCAAGTCATATTTTCACTTGACATTTCGTAAGCCGTACGGTACACGTTACACTATATAAATCCGTTATCGGCCGAAGGATGCTCGGGCATCGTCGGCAGAATTCGACCGTTATAAAAAATGACAGCGTGTTCACTACTAAGTTACCAACATCACCCGATTCTCGAGTCATCATGCCATCGGCCGATGACGGATTTGGTGTTACCGAGGCGGTAGGGCTTGTCCCCATCACGACGTCACGACGTAGATAACGTGGAACGGTGCGGTGTCGCGGCGCGGCACGTTGACGTGAACTGCTAATTTGTACGTAAATAACTAGCAGCTCACTTCCACGTGCCGCGCTGTCGCCGCCACCGGAAGTCTACACTTTTTGTCTGTTCCACGAACTGTAGGTATTAAGGTGTGTCCAAACGTTGCGCGGCAATCGGGCGTGGCTGCCGCGCGCAGTGTTTGGACGACTGCCGCGCGCGAACGCTTCTGTCTACCTGCCGCGCAAGAACATTTTAGTAATTATTCGCCATTGGTAGCGATTCTGAAAGATTTTCACTAAACTTATCGTTAAACTTTAAGGAGCTCTCTCTTTCTTTTAGATCGAGATAATACGGAATGACTTAGCTAGTTATGTTTTAGCGATAAATAATGTTACTCAGAATCAACCACATTGTTTATGTTTGGACGTGTATAAGCAAAGCTGCCACACAGCGTATAAGCAAAGCTGCGACACAGCGGCTTTAATTTTAGTTCTTGATACCAACTGAAGCGCGCGGCATATCTTGGATGTGCCGCGCAATACTGCCGCGCAAACATTCGTCGATTTAGTTCTAACGAGAGCGCCGCAGAAATGTGTCCTGCAAATGCCGCGTGTTGCTGCCGCGCATTCGCCGCGCAATGTTTGGACACACCTTTTAAATTAGCTCTACCTATTCCGGTTACTGGTTTATTATCTTCGTGTACCTCAATAGTAGGTTTTCGTCCTACAGTACCGCTCTGAGTCGTTACTTGATTAATTTTCGAATCAAAAATGCAAACCTTATTTTTATTTTGAAAAATTTTCAAATAGCTTTGTAGAGCTTTAACTTAATACGACTACACTTGCGACATCTAGCCTAAAATCTGACTTCATCCAAAATTTCTTAAAAATCGAATAACTTTTGAACGACTAAATTACGGAAACAGTGTTAAGTCGATAGGAAGGGTAAGTGTCAAGCTTATGCTAAGAGCTAGTCCAGATGGGGCGATTTAGCCTAAGTTGAGTCTCACTCTCAACTCGCGCGTAGCCAATAAGAGTTCGTCCACATCACCACGCCACATCTTCAACACGGAGCGGCACGTTGACGTGAAGTGCTAATTTGTACGTAAATCCAATGGTCTCGTCCATGTCCACGTTAGTTTTAAGGAAGGAAGTCTACACTTTTTGTTCCACGAACTTGAAGTAAATTAACTCTACCTATTCCGATCACTGCTAATAACATGCTCAATATGTGTTATTCCAAATCGCTTTGCCACTGTTGTTGATCCATATTTCCAATTGCATCATGTATACTATACTAGCGGCCCGTCCTGGCTTCGTAAGGGTTAGGGCACTTTTTTTACACCTTGGGTTAGGTTACTTAAGTTTTAGTAAGGATCCCTAATCTTTTCTAGCAATAAATATAGCCTTTGTTACTCAGAGTGAATGTAGTTTTCCAATGGTGAAAGAATTTTTGAAATCGGCGCAGTAGCTTTTGAGTGTATTCATTACAAACATACACATACAAAAATACAAATTTTTCCTCTTTATAATATAATATAATAATAACTATAATACTCCGGGACGGGACTAGTGGCCCGTCCCGGCTTCGCTTTGTAATATTAGTGTAGAAATAAAAATAAATAAGTGTAAAAGTGTAGATGTAGATAGGAAGGTACCAATTTTATTCTGATCCATCCTTTTTAATATGCCTGCACTTAATATCAGGTTACAGTTAACTGCCCGCTAAAAGTAGTTTCCCTATTAGAATAGTTCAGCTTTAGACTTGAAATAAAATGGCAGAGAATACTTTGATATATTTTTATTTTCATATTTTCATAATTTATTTATATAATGACTATGTTAATCATCTACCAAACTAAATAATCAATATAATTCAACAGCATCCTTTATATACAATATGTATAGTTATTATACTTTATAATTTCCTCGTTCCTTCCAACGATTTAGAAAAAGAGACAGTCGTCTAATCCATACAAAATAACGTTGAATCAATTCTACAATTATTACAGATTAACAGGTAATAATTTGCCACAAGTTTTTTTGTTTTAATATTTATTTACAAATCTTATATTTATAATTTAGTCCCATAATTTCCAAATGAATCTTTAGTTAGCGTTTGAAATGGAACTTGCGTTAATATTAAATATACGTATTGTTTACATTAGAACTGAGCGCGCATCGTCTTTAACAAACATTTATAGAATTTGCAAAACTTAACTTGTTAACGACTAAGTAAGTATTATCATTTAATACACGTACAGATAGCGTGTTGAGGTAACGAGCGCGTGCGCAGATGGCTTCACTACAACTCTCTCATAGCCATACTTATTTACATAAAAATATATCTTCAACTAATATAAACATTAAAAACTGTTTCTGAACTACATATTGATAGTACAAAAAATATTCATTTAATAATTAACACACACTTTTATTGAAATAATACTTTATTTAATATAAAATATGTAACACTGTAACAATTTAACATTTTTGTAGATAAAAAGTACATATCTAAGCTACAATAACTCGATAATTAAATCGTAAGCATCAGTGAAATAACTCGACAATACGTAGTCATACAAGTAAATACGTGATGTTCAAATAAAGATCTTATTTTATGTTATAGGGCATTAGGTAGAAGATGTGTTACGCCGCGTCTCAAAACTATACGATCTTACTTTAGGATATAAGTATTGCCATACGTGCCTATGCCTACAGGAGTACAGGCACTAGTCCGATACCTCATGATATGCACGCAGATATAAACCGATGTGGTGGTCCGACAAGCTCCTCGCGAACCAAACGGCTTCTAATAAAACTGTTAAAACTCTTTGAACTCGCGTCATATTGGTAAACGGTGTTATGAAAATATTTATTCTCACGTAAAACTCTAAAAATACCACAAAATAATCTGCTTAAAACATGGTTATTGATATCTTTGCGCAGGTCACATTCAATCGCAACGTACGACGCGTGCTACACACGACTAGGTACTGACTCTGACTAAAACGAGGACACTATCTAAGCCATAAACTCATTTCAAACATCACAAGTAACATCAAGTAGATATTTTATTAATAACACAGCATCAAAATAGTATATAGTTTTGGCATCCAATATAATAATACATAGCTAACAAATACGTCGTAGGTATAGAACTGAACTAGCATCACTATAGAGTTATGTAGGAATATTCCAAGCTAAGTAAGGCGAATATCAACATTGGACGTTACGTGTAAGAGAAAGGAAGTGTTATTCATACTAGCACATCACAGTATATCTAAGCCAGTCTGCACCAGGACTGTACACTTACAAACCGCCGCGGCCATGCGGGACTTCACGTTATTGCCATGCGATACACGGATACTCACTACTGTCATTACATTTACAGGACAGACCAAACCTGCCGAATATTCAACACAAATATACACTAGTTCTGATTCAATAACGGCAAAGCACGCCCTTATATGCTACAATGGTATCTACACCTACCGACAGGTTTCAGCTCTCTGTACACTTATTATACCAGCGATTTATACAATAGATGATTTATATATTAGTTATCGCTTTATTTAATTAATATTTTATATCTAGCAACACCAACACGACACCGATTGGTCTGGTTTAGGCTTGCAACCCGCACTTTGTATTGCTCTTGTCCGAAGGCGATGCATCACCAATCTCATCGAAAATCAAGCGACGTCTTACATTTTCATTTGAGGGTTCTAAATGAAAGGTGACTAGTACAAAACGTTGCATTCAGCGGTTGAGACGGCTCTCATATGAAAATATAAGAACGTCCGAAGCAAAATCACATCAATGACAGAATGTAAGGAAGTTTACACGAAAAAAAACCTAAAAGAGTTCAATATGACATAAGGAAATGTAGTGGTAGAGTGATAAAGAGCACGCAACTCAAGCAGACACCAACATAAACTAACGTAAGGAAGATCGGAAGAGAAACAGAACTACACTCGAGTGTCAAAGTAATCGCCGGTGAGGAATGTAACAAAATTATTGTCATCCAATGCTTAATTTTCCAATCTTTAAAATATTTTCATTATTTAATTTATTTTAGTACTTACTTTTAACTTTATACAGATCAACGTAGTTCCAACTATAATTATCGTTAAGTTATTTTGTATGTTTCATCGTAACTATATAATTTACAACTACCTGTATCATATAATTATAATCAGCAACGATAGAAATAATCTCAACTCACGTAACGTACTTTACAACACAATACATATAAATATAATGTTCTTTATTATACATGTAACATAAGTGCAGCTTCACCACCGCCGTACGTAAGAGATAAAGTAACGTGAAACGACTAACAGAAGAGAGCCGAGAGAACCAGAAAGAGTCGCTACCGTAAAATACTTTGTATAAAAAGATTAAGAATTAGTTATAAGTAATATGCTTTCGTTTATTTACATAATGACATCGCGTGATCGGTAGCGGAGCGCGGAGTGAGCTCCCGCGACTACAGCTAGAGGCACACAAATAATTGAAGGAGCGTGTGGCTGAAGCGGGACACTACTCACCGAGTTTCCATCAGAGAAGTTTGTGCGTACGTTCGTATCGAGTCACGCCTAAGTACGAGTCTAATATAAAGTTCATAAGATTACTACGTGGGTAGCTAAGCTCTGGCGGCGCCGAATCCCGGGCCCCGGGCTGACGGCGCCGAGTTCCGAGCTCCGGGCTGACGGCGCCGAGTCCCGAGCCCCGGGCTGACGGCGCCGAGTCCCGAGCCTCGGACTGACGGCGCCGAGTCCCGGGCTGACGGCGCCGACCAACAACTCCCGATCGGGACGCCCTATTTCTAAATAGTACGAAAATTCGACAATATTTCGAGTCATCTTTAACCCTCCTATCGATATTTATGACCTATTCCGTCATCTATGAGATAGGTACAACTTTTCGGGGGAGAATGATGAGAGCCGAGATGGCGTCCCCGGCCGCACCTATTGCAGCTACTGTCGAGTGCAGCTCGACGGAGAGTGAACCATATTGAAACGACACTAGGTATATCAAATCTGTCTGTATATTAAGGTGATCATCGACCGTGGGAATGCACTTAGGGTATCACTGAGAGCCGCAACAGACGGTCGTGCCGAGTAGAGTAGAGTTCAGTACGCGAGAGCAGAGAGCGCTCACAGCAGGGAGCGCTCACAGCTGGTACCACTTCTTGTCCTTATACTTGAGCATCAGCTGGTGTGCAGACGAGGAGAACTCTGCCGCCTGAAACATCAAGTTTGGCCTGCTGAACGATTACATTAGCTGGTACATTGTATACTACCCAATGTGTGTATATTCTTATGTCATTAGAAGTACTCGTGACGTGGCTTTTTTCGGTCTTCTTAGCATCTTGGTTAAGCAACTTAGTCAATATTTGGCTATGTGACCATTTAGTGAAATTGGATCTCAGATTTTCCGGGCTTCGAAAGGCATGTTAAGTGTCGGTTCCGGCCTTTTCAGTCATTGAGCCATGTCGGAGGAAAATTCCCAAACTACGCCACGGTTTACCACGCCGAGGAAGGTATCATGTAATTTTCTCCAAAAACATGTATTCATGATTCTACCTAAGAAGCTTATCTATAAATTGCTTTAAGCTGGGAGGGGGTGTATATGAGGACACGGCGCAATGGCGCTCATCGGGGGAGGCCTGTGTCTTACAGTAAACTGTTACAGGCTGAGATGATGATGATGACGATTACACCTCGTAACACATCCTTCATCTTCGGAACCCAAGTCAACCTCACCTGCCGGTGGTGCACCCTGCTAACAAACGGGGCTCTGGCGGCCGGCTGATTGTATCACAGCGCATCCTAACATCGGCACAGCTAAATCGGCAGTGCGAGAAGTTGTGTCCTGCGATCTGGAACCCGAGGCCTATGTCCAGCAGC
Organism: Horisme vitalbata; assembly: GCA_951804965.1. Classification (NCBI taxonomy): domain Eukaryota; kingdom Metazoa; phylum Arthropoda; class Insecta; order Lepidoptera; family Geometridae; genus Horisme; species Horisme vitalbata. The sequence goes on along the minus strand of OX638101.1, from coordinate 18,828,582 downwards.
GGAGTGGTATAGAGTGGCGTGGTGCGGTAGCGTGATGCGTGAGTGGAGGAGGGTCGTACCTGGTTGGACATGCGCTCGGTGCGGTCCTCGAGCTGCGAGAGCTTGTCCCCGCGCTCGAGCACGAGCATGTGCGCGCGCGCCACGTCGGAGGCGGCGCTGGAGGCGCGCGCGCCGGCCGCCTCCAGCCCGGCGCCCGCGCCCCCCGGGATGTGCTTCGCCACCGCGCGGTTCGGCTTCAGCCCGCTGCTCTCGCCGACTGCACATGCGCACACTCACACAACCATGTCCCTCTCGACTACCATACCACCCGACGCAGCAACTAAAGTCCGCGCCACGACAACTCCGGCAAAAGGGGTACAACTCGATCACGAGTGTCAAATAATGGATATCTACGAGCGATTATGAGTGCAAAATGTCCGGAATAAGAGCTCTTAGAGCAGAAAAGCATTATTGTAATTAAAAACGAAATAACAAACAAATAGCCATTTATAGAAGTGTGTCAGATGGAATTTAAAATATTATATCTTTACTGTATTCGACTTCACATTCAAACTCATTTAATTTCATTTCAATATTTGTTTTATTTACTATAGTTCTGCGATAGCAGCGCCGCGTCTATCGGACATGAGTGGTGGCGCGGACTCTACTCTCGTTGCTACTTGCAGCCGTCTTCAGAGGGGCATAGGTAGGTACGTTGTAACCGTAGTGCGGCGATCATTAACATTTTAACAGTTCGTATCGTAATCGTAGCGTAAAATGTTTGCCTCTTTTATAGCGTTATTTCTTATTCAACCCGGGAGGCGTTGGCCAACATTTTATCACGACCGATACGAAAAGTTGAAATATTAGTAATATAGTCAGACTCAGTCCTCAGTATCCCTGGTACGAGTTGCACGATACTAAAAGTTCATAGTTTTGATTTTAGAGCTTAATTTTTTTATACCTTCTACCTTTCGGAAACGATAGAAGCAAGCTCATGATAAAGAGGAGCTTGTCATATCACAACCGAAAACACACACGACTCGAAAATCACAGTAATTGTACTAGAATCATAATCATTTATTCGTTAAGCCAATTTTCTTCTTAGGCAACCTCGTAAATAAAGCAGTCTTCGTCTCAGGCGAGATTGAATCCCTCATTTTAACGTTAACTAACTCGCTTCTTTCGGGAGTAGTTACAAGAACTCCTTGGGTATTAATTCTAGAATCCTTAGTTGCGCTCGTGATTCAATATGCCGTTCGTGACGTCAGACACTGCTTTATTCCCTTGATTACCATCCATGATGAGATTTCTTCGAACGTTTCTGAGTATAATGGTTAAAAAAAACTCGTATAAACTGATCTGACGTTCGTTCCACCATTTTTTCGGTTTCACTTCCATTAGCTCAAAACATATAATTTCTAAAAGGTCTCATTTAACTCAAAAACTAAAGCTTTGAATGTTCTGTATTGTGGAACTCGTACTAGGGGCACATAGAACAATAAATAGGTGGAAGTAATGTTTAGCGTGGTGAAGTCAAACACCTCGGGAGAAAACATTCACCGGCCTTCCTCGCTCACGTGCAGACAGCTGCTGTGGAGTGCGTCATGACACACATACATATTGCATTGGTAGCGGTACGTATTGTAGGCGCGACTGACGTTAGTCAGTGAGGGAGAAAGGTCGGCCAAAATTGAGCTTAACTCGCTAGCCTTGAACCATTTACAATGAGATTCAGGACGACGACCGAAATTCATAGCGCGTATCTATATCAATAACGAACAGACAGGACAATTACAAATAAAATATGAATAGGACATCACTTTTCTACATATTTTAAAATTATTTAAGTTCACGATTTGAGGGTGAACTTATATACGAATGGTACATTTATTAGCTTTAAACGAACAGAAACACCTTTTGTTCAAACCTGACGCAACTAACCATCTGAAAGATTAACCGACAAGTTACCATTAACTTTCAGAACAAGTAATAAAAAAAACGAAGTCTATAAATTATATAGATTTAACATAATTGTATTAAATATGTTTTTTAAACTTTTTAATTCTACCTTTCAAAGAATGAAATAACATAATTAATATATTTGTCTCAATTCAATTCGAAATAATTGAAGCATTTTTAGCGTTTATCACTAGCCAACCCGCTTGCAAATAATGCTTGCAAGGTTCATATTCCGCCTGACAATGTCCATTGACTGGGTGGCTTTCATAGTTTATTAGCATAATTCTAACTTAAAATCAGGCAAATAGCACCCGCAATGGCAATACAGCTTGTTCTATCAGAAGTTTTCACCACATATATAATATAGTCAATGATTTTAACAGACGGGTAACAAACTTCGTAAACGGTGTTTGACATTAGGTCGGAAGCTTTATACTAACCTATCTTAATAAGTTTCTCGTTCTATAATATATCATTATTACCTATAATCATAAAAGCACTTGTGGCGAGGTTTACTTCGGTGCTCTTAGCCTATACGCCCGGTCACTCGGATGTTATGTGACATTTACATTTGAGCACTACGTGCTTCGGATGGCACGATAAGATGTTGGTCCCGACTTTCTCCGTCGTTAAGCCATATCGAAGGCCTTCGAGCGGCCTTAGAACTCCGAAACCAGCGTGCTTACTATTAAACCAAATCCAGAACTGGATTAGAATTTGATTTTTGTGATTTTTTTATATACTAATTACTTTAGAGTCTTGCTCGCATTATTTACTGGTCGAAAATTTACAAAACACTAATCAAATAATGCATTTGTGACGATGAGGCTACGCCATCTTGACTTTCAAATCACATAAATCCAATTCTAATCCAATTCTCGGTCTGGTTCCATAGTATACTGGCACAAGTATAAGTTGGCGGTGGCGTTTTTAGGAACTGGAACTGTGAGTTTGTCGCGTGGTAGTTTACGGACAACAACGTAGTGATAAATCTGCGAATCATTTGGGTTTTAAAATGCCAACAGTCATAACCATTCTAACGTGAGAAAGGAAAACGCAGTCCCTTTACAATGTAAAAAAATCTGTTCGGATCACAATCACAATATACATGTTGAGCAAAGTAGAAACAGCCACACTAAATACCGAACTACTAATCTTGAACCCTTGGTTCAAGAGAAACCGCAATCAAAAATACATTTGTTTGGTTTGAAGCACAGTGGCGCACAGCCGCGCCATGTTATACTTGTGGCTGTAAGCACCTAGAGCTGGCCACAAGATCTCTAGGTGACCGGAAGAGGGACGGGGTCACTTACAGAGCTCCTCGCGGTCGAGCGCGCGCGCGCCGCCACCGAAGAGTCCACGGAAGAAGCTCTCCTTGGGTGGCTCCGGCATGTCGCGCGGCAGGAACAGCTCGCCCAGCATCTCGTACAAGCTGTGGCTGGAACACGCCGCCACCCGGTCACACACACTCATCTCAAATGACTATTTAACCACAAGGTATTCAGTCTGTCATGTAAGACTGTCTTACTGACTAATTAGTTAAGCCTAAAACCGGCTTAGTGGCTTACTCTTATTTAAGACTAAGTGGCGCTCAATAGGGGAGGAATATGTCCAGCAGTGGACTGCTATAGGCTGATGCTGATGATGATGAAGATGAAGTGTAAGACAGTCTAATTGACTACATAACTACTGATATTAATTTAATTATATTATTATTTTTATTATCGATGCGAAAAGCACCTACACATTGTAAGTGCCTCTGACATCTATTTTTTTCTATTACCAATAAATTTCTTATGTCTTATGTCTTATGTCTTACTAAGCCAGACTGAATACCGCGTGGTCTAATAGGCCTTTTAGTCTGTTTTGATAAAACTGTCTTACACCTTAGCGTAGGGTAATAAGAGTAAGCCCCTAGTCCTAAGTCGGTCTTAGGCTTGACTAATTAGTCAGAAAGACAGTCCACTAAGACAGACTGAATAACGCGTGGTCTAATAGGCCTTTTACTAACTCGGTTGCACACCGAAATGTTAGGCACCGCGGTCCTGTTTTTTAAAACTGTGATAGTTTGACAATTGCGTTCTTTGAATTTCGACAGATGAAATGTCAAAGTTTGCAAATAAAGTTTCATTGCCGATCATTTCGGTGTGTGTTTATAAATGAGACCGCAGGATCTGGTAAAAAAATATCTAGTATAAATAAAATATCGAGTCTTTGTAACGAAAGAAGTCCCACTACAATCAGCGGAACTAAAGCCGAATCTCCAGTATACGTAAAAACAGCGAACATTTATCAAGAAGTTCTAGACAGAACATATTATTTTTTATTTATTTGAGAAACCAACCGCGATACAATATAAGTATGATTAGGTATGTTAAAATTATGAACCTTAGTTAAATTTATGGCCAGTAATAGGTGTCGAGCTCAGGACAGGGCGCAATGGCGTTCATTAGGGGAGGCCTATGTCCAGCAGTGGACTGCTATAGGCTGATGATGATGATGATGATGAATAGGTTTCTACGTTTGTATCAAACACTTACGCATGATGGGAACACTAATACCCCTCGTCTATTTGCATCATATTTTAGTGAAGACGTGTTGATTTAGCTCTTTTTGTTTTTATTTAAATTCTATTTTAATTTTGTCACCACAGTGGCGCCGCGTCAGCGGGACTCCTTTCGTAAAACTTCTACTTCTAGCCTACACTGGCTCAGCCTTGTGAGCTGCAGGTCGCGAGTTCGACTCCCGTCCAGAACGAACCTTGGTGTGTTGAACATGGATATTTGTTCTGTGTCTGTGTGTTTTATAAATATCTATGTATGTTTATTAGTCTCCGGTACCCATGGGCTTTGCCTAGTTTGGGATCAGTTGACCATGTGTGAGATGTCCCGATCTATGTGTTAGACCAGGAGGGCGGCCCAGATACCGGCGGAAAGACAAAGTCGAGAAGGAGCTCAGCTTTCTTCTTCTAGAATGAGGCAGCACAGGAAAGAGGCTGGTGGTGTTCTATCGTGTCGGAGGACAAGACCAGTTTCGGGGTCGATACGCCAGCATAGTAAGTAAGTAAGCCAATGTTTTATTAATCCAGATCACAATGGGAACCCAGGGAACAAACATACTAACACTAGCACTTTCGCATCTTTATAAATACTTGTGATTGGCTTGATTCTAGTCTGACCAAGTCTGTCGAATCCATCCACCATAGCATATTACCCACATTGTAGTAGAATTTTGTATCGTGGGTACCAGGTAGTGTTAGTAATATGGCACCACAATACCCAACAGTTTGCATGATCTTCAGATATCTGTCCAACATTTGGACAAATATGCAAACTTTATGCAAGCAGCCAGAAACAAGTTCGCATCTGTTGCGTCTCATGTCTCACTAGTTCATTATACTACAGAACTCATTTATCTGCTATTTAGTGTAGTCGCTAGAACCAACCTCTGAGTACATGAAACTGCTGACTGTATGTCCTTTATATTCACATTCCACTCTACCTAGTGTTTCTCCGATTACCTTTGGTATTATCACAGACAAGTTTAGGTGGTATTATCAAACAAAACTTGTAGTCATGCAATATCAAAGGAGCATTTTGAACTATTGCGAGCAGTTAAAGTAAAGTTGACTTGGAAAATGACTCACCAGAACTCTGCATCTATTGTGAACTTCTGTATTTCCGTGGGAGAGGCCAGGTACAGGCCGTGCCCTCGGTTACTGAAGCAGAATGTCTTCGCTATCCTGGAACACCATCAAAAGCATGATCAGCACAACAGCTGCATTCAACTTCACTTATTAACGCTGTTGCAAGAGTCTTTATTTCTACTGAAATATTTATCTTATTTTATCAATAATTTAGATTTTCTTAAATGGATTTGATTGACTCGACTGAACAACGTTAACATTATTAAATTGGAAAATAGTAAGGTAAATAGTTACGACGGTATCTTGTAGCAGAGGGAAAAGAATACTCGTCAGATTTTGAAGAAGATCATCAGATTGAAAGAGTCAAGTGGAAGACGAAAGGACAGCTCAGTGAGTCAGAGACAGATATCTATTGTTAAAATTATCTCACCTTTAAATCCATAGTCCTCTGTCGGTGTCTAGAGGATAAAGTAACGTCTACCATGAAGCGTAGCTAACATACATCTAGTTGCGTCTACCTAAATACATACGAGAACACAGAGACAGCTGCAGATATTAGAGAAGCAGGAAAGTATCAGAGAAAGCTCATCAAAAGCTCTCATGCTGCCAAGTATTCAGAGAGTGAGAGTAAGCTGATTCATGGGGCAAAAAAGTATTTCCAACTATGATGATCGATGAACAAAAATATGGAAATTTTCGTTTGAGAAATGATTCTTGAACAAAAAGACTATTTTGCCCCAATAGAAGATTGCAGAGTACCGTAAAGATCAAGTGTCAGCCCAGCGAGAATAAGAAATAAGAAAGAGCGTCAAAAGGAAAGCAACTGAAGATATCGAATGTATCGTGGCGCGTGTTCGGTACATGTCGACAAACGAGAGTGTGGCCGTGTGTGTCATGTATTACAGTTAGGTACAGACTAGTCAAGCAGATTCACAAGCAGCATCGGGCCAGGGCAAATCACTGCATTTGAATCCAATCATTTCGTGCTAGTTCTAGCATCAACAGTTTTATTACATGTTAAATTAAAATTGAAATTGAATTGAAAATTAGGTTGGGTATCTTAGCATCCATTTGCTGTGGTTTAGCTTATTATGATCACGAATACCATTCAAAATACGTAATCTAACGTACTTATTCTATAACTTTAATTGTAAGGAATACAATATGTAAAAATACTTTGGGGATACTTTGCAGATAGCTTTGATAAAAATTTAGTTACAGAAAACAACTTAAACTTTTGAAGATACCGAAAATAATGAATATTTTTTTACTGATGTCAATGTTTATTTAAAATAAACGAACTTTAAGTGACAATAAGTTTACAATGATTTGCCCGTAACCGATTGAAAGTATCGGGGTATCACAACAGGGGATGGGTATCGAAGCTGAGTAACAGTAACATGTCTAACGCAACAGGCAACAGAGGCCGGAGTGAGCTCCACAAAACTTGACGGAACAAGGCGGCGGGACTTACTGGTCCGTGTCCTCGTTTACAATTAGCTGTTGGCCCCATATGGAGAGCATTGGGTCTACGATACCCCTCTGTTTGGACTGTGTCTGGAAACTACCAGGAACACAGACACTAGTCAGCTCGGTGCTATTCTCGACACGCTCTCTCATTCTCGGGCGGGGCCTCATCAGATCGCATTGCACTGGTCATGCGTTCTAATTACGATGCATTTATTTTAGTTTATTCTAGACCTTAGTGGTGAAAAACCACTCATAAATAATATGATTGCATTATTAAGGTTTCCACGGTTACTTACTATTTGAAATGTATTTGATGAAACCCCGTTTATATTCAAATAAAGAGAACGTGTCGAAATTAAATAAAGATTAAGAATTGTTAAAAATTAAAAGTGTATTAGATAATACAGGTAGGTAGAGATGTTATCGGCAGGGAACAATACATGATTATAACAAGGTGAGCGTTAGCACAGTTCAGGTAGTGGCAGTTCTTCGGAAAGGTTAGTTCGGCTCGGTCGAGTGCGGAACGACTCCAGTGTAAGTATGTACAGCACATCGACGTTGGCAAGCACCAAGTTCTCGGGCTCATCGTTACAAACTATAGCTCAAATAATTTTAAATATTTGTACAGGTGTGTGTTCGTGTTCATAGCGAATGTCCAATAGTTTCAATTTAAATCAAATACATAGAAAGTGCCAAATATATTGTAAGCACAGTGGTGCTCGACAGATTTGCAAAATTTTGTCTACTCGTGTTCGGAAATAGCACAATCGGTACTAGTAGCGTGTGCCGGCGACGATCGAGAAGATGTCAGCGTCGCTTGTTTGGCACAAGACGATCGCACCGCGAGCGCAGCGGGCGAGATGCGGCGAGCGATTCCATCGAGTAGGCGTCTTGCACCAAACAAGTCTACGTCTCTAACACCGATAAGGAACTCTATCGATAGGCTCCCAAATGATAAAATAGCGAATGATCGTAAAGAATCCTGCAGATGATATCAATAGATGGATGTTGATGACGAATCGTAAACTGCATCCTCATACTGATATATAAGTAAGTAAAATTGCGTAAGCTATTTATAGCTAAATGTAATATCTAATAAAAATAAGCCGTTTATCATTTAGTGCCTTCGTTTGGTGCACACAAGTAGACCGATAGTGATCCGCGTGACACCGGACAGTCTACTGTGAGTCTTCTCGTCGAACGCGCCCAGGGCGCCGTATTAACATCCACTCTTAATGCAAACACTCAATAAATCTCTCGACAACATCACTCGCTCCAACGATCGATAACAATGATAAAATAACTCGGTCGATCGCTCACGAAGTAATGTCTAGTGAAGATGAACAGCACCAAAATGTCAGGCTGTGATCGGCTTACAATCGGGGAAAGCTGGCGTGTTCACATCAAGAGTGGATCGAACGTTATAAAGTGTGAGGGAGCGTGAGGGGCGGAGGGAGCTCACCTGAGCTCCGAGAGCGGCAGGAAGTCGACGTGCACGAGCGGGCGCAGCGAGGGCAGGCTGTAGGCCGCCAGGTGGCCGGTGGACAGGTAGTTCACGAGGCATACGCTGTCTGGACACAGAACACTCCTCCTTAACAAACTGCTCAAACGAACCACTAAGTAGACACATTTGTTCTTCTGTCACGGCCAATTTTGTTTATGCTCTGCGGGGAAGGTCGATAGAAGTGCAATGTGAATTCTTAGTAATTCTAATTAGACATCAGACAGGGGATAAAGGTTCTGAACGGGGTCTTTGTTCTTCCGTCTGTCACGGCCCATTTTGTTTATGCTCTGCGGGGAAGGCTAGAAGTGCAATGTGAATTCTTAGTCATTCTAATTAGACGTCAGGAAAAGCTTTGAACTGATGTCCTGCATTGGTGTTATTATAACTGACGCTGCTTGCTCCGAGAGTTACTGTAATCAACCTTCCCATGGTCCTACCAGTCGTAGGTTATACGGACCGAATCGCTGATTGATGCGCTAATCGGGTAGCTCATCCATCTACAGATTACCTACGCTCCTGTCCCGGCACTCTCCCCCATTTGGGGCTTGCTACAACACGAAGATAGACTTCATCGGCACCCACCACAGCTCCACCCCAGCTCGGTACCGTTCAGAATCCCCCTCGTCCCAAAACGAGTACTCCCCCTTACGCCTATTGTAATGCCAGCTTCGAGCGAATTGTTTAAGACGCCCGAAGTTGGCCGCGCCGTTTACAAGTTGTTCGTAGTATATCGGTCCCTTTACTGCGTCAGTTGCTGTGATCAAACCCAATCAAATCTACATAATGTTTAACGTCTCCATTCCAAACCGGTAGGTAATGAAGCAGACCATTAAATAGGCAAATACCAGGACAGTAGGTCTTGCTGCCGAGATGCAAAGTGCATCACGGTACTCGGCTGAGTTACTCGTACACTACCATTTGTCCATGAACGGTACCGGAGTTTTTATGAACCGCTTACGCTCACGTTAACCACTGAAGGATAGCTAACTTGTAACTGCTGTAATCAGCGGGGCACATGGACATACCTTTCAGGCTGACAATTTCAGCTTTGACGACGAAGTCCGCGTCGACGATCTGCTGGCGGTAGACGCAGTTCTGGCTGGGCAGAGCCACGACGCGCGCCTGCTTCTCGGAGGCGATGACGACGAACTGGCGGTCGGCGGCGGCCTCGGCGGGCGGCGCGCCCATCGCGCCCAGCGGCGTGGGGCTCATGCGGCTGCTGCTGCTCGACGAGCTCTGCTTCGTCGGCGTGCGCTCCCGCCTCTCGCGAACCTGCTGCTATTAATAAATAATGCTGGACATTATGAATTATAATAAAGCTAATGTTTCATGTGGTAGATCCATTTGTAATGCTTTTTCAAATTATTTTCAGTCTACTTTTCTTAATTCTTCTTTAGCTAATGTACCAAATATTGTAAATGATTTATTTGTCAATGATCAGTCAACTTTTGATTAATCCTCTGATATCAGAAGCATTGAAATAAATACTTCAGAGATAAAAATTCAATTAAAAAAATTAGATTCATCTAAAGCACCAGGTCCGGATAATATTTCATATAAATTTCTTATAAGATGCGCTTCCTCAGTTGCCTATCCTATTGCTCTTCTTTTTAGTAAGTCTACTGGTTTAAGTACAGTTCCCAAGCTATGTAAATCTGCATTTATTACGCCAGTACATAAGAAAGGCTCTAAAACTGAGGTCATCAACTATAGACCCATATCTAAACTTTGCATTGTTGCCAAAATCTTTGAACGTATGGTTTATAATCAAGTTTACTCTTCTTTAAAGAACTCTTTTAGTCCTTTTCAGCATGGATTCCTAAGAGGAAAATCTACCGTTTCGAATCTCATTCTTTTAAATGACTATATTACTAAAGCTATGGATTCCGGTCAGCAAGTGGATGTTGTTTACATCGATTATAGTAAAGCTTTTGACAAAATAGATCATAATACCTTATTATTCAAGCTTGCCAAGTCCGGGATACGAGGTGATTTGCTGAGGTGGTTTTCATCCTATATTGACAATAGAACCCAGGCTGTCGTTGTCAATAATTTTATATCTAGTTGGGTTCCTGTCCCTAGCGGAGTTCCTCAGGGATCTCTCCTAGGTCCACTACTTTTTATCATTTATGTAAGTGATATAGACGCCTGTTTTAAATCTTCTAATCTTCTGTGTTTCGCAGATGATATGAAAATTTATTCTACTGTATCATCTGATCTGGATATGTTCTACATTCAGGAAGATCAAATTATTTTTGAAAATTACTGTCGTATCAACAAGCTTGAGCTAAATCAAACTAAATGTTTTGTTATGACCTTCACTCGAAAATTCAAAATTGTTCTCACAAATTATACCTTACATGGCCAAGTTCTTTCTAAGCTTGAAAGTATGCGTGATCTTGGGGTGTATCACGACTCCAAATTACTATTCGATATTCACGTGGATAAAATAGTCAGTAAAGCTTCTAAATCGTTAGGGTTTATAATGCGACTGTCTAAGAACTTCATGGACATAAAAACCATGAAAATACTGTATTGTACCTTCGTCAGGAGCCATCTGGAGTAGATATGGAATCCTTGCTACGATAAATACATCGATCGTATTGAAGCTATTCAAAAGCGGTTTTTGAGATACCTGTGCTTTCGAACAAGGATTCCTTTAACATTCTGGGAAGTATATTGATCTCTGTAAGAAATTTCATTTTCTTTCCTGGCAAAATTGGCGTGATATCGCAGACTATTTATTTATATTAAAAATGTTATCTTATGATATCGATTGCCCTAAGCTACTTAGTAAATGAAGCATTAACATCCCTCACAAAGTACTTAGGCTTAATCCTCCTCTTTATGTCTCTAGTGCCTCTTCTAACTACAGGCAGAATTCATACATGGTACGAGCGAGCAGAATTGTTAACAATTTCAGTAAGTTGTTGGATATTTATCCCTTCTGTATCAGCATTCCTAAGGCAAGGCGGTCCCTTAACTTCTTTTCAGGGTAAACTGTGCATAATTTTTTCTTTTCACTATTTTCTCCATTCCTATTATATGGTTTTCTTTCCTGTTTTATTTCAGCTTAAGAAGCAGTATTCAGTATTCAGATTAACATGAAGTTTTTTGTTTTGTGTTCACATTTTAATCACAATTATGTAGCTACTAGTGAAGACCTGTAATTGGCTTTCTGTTACTAATCATTTATGTTAAGGAAATTATTTTTAGCTGTTGGTTTTCCAATAAATAAATAATAGTAATTATTATTATCACACACCATCATGTAGCCCCAAACTAAGCAGAGCTTGTATTATGGGAACCACATGATTGATACATTACATTTTTTTTTGTTATTACATACATATCATACATAGAAAACACCCAGACCCGTGACAAATATCTACAGAACATGCAAACATTTGTCTCGCGGCGGGAATCGAACCCGCAACCTTCTGCGTCTCAGGCGGACCTTCGCCCCCTGCGCCACAGAGGTCGTCGGTCTATCAAACGTCGAAAATCAAGTATTTTTTTTATTCAATAAGAACTGTAAAGTACACTTTGAATAGTCATTTCCACCGATTCATCATCATCATCATCAGCCTATAACAGTCCACTGCTGGACATAGGCCTCCCCTAACGAGCGCCATTGCGCCCTGTCCTGAGCTCGACGCATCCAGCTTCTACCAGCAGCCTTACGCAAATCGTCAATCCACCTGGCCGGAGGGCTACGTTTGCCGAGCTGCGGTCTCCACTCAAGAACTCAAGAATTCTAGTTCTAAATAAATGCGTCCGATGACAGAAGATCAAAGATAACAATGCGTACTCACATCTTTACTATCGTCCCTCCAACTTTCGTATGAGTAAGGTATTAAAGCACCATTGCAGTCGAGGAATGACATCGTCAGGATTGAACCTTTTAACCTAAATATTGGACCACCTGCAAAATAAATCACAACATTATTTAATAGTAGTAACTAGGACATTTATCAATTGCCAAATCCCCAAGGTTTCCCCCAAATTCCTCCAAAATTGTCAAAGTTTTAAGTTTTATATCCCAAAGACCATTAATTTCACCTAAACTTTGAAATCACGATTATTTTGTACCGAAAACATAGTTTTAACTATCATGTTTTGGAATTACCGGCACCAATTTCAACCAAAACTAACTAATTCATTACAAAAAAACACCAATTTAAATCTGAGAAAACCTTTTGGAGTTAAGATGCCAAAGACGCACGCGCACACACGAGAGAAACTAAAGCACCAAAGTTAAAGGAAATCTCCCTGTAGCTTTGTGTGAAGGGAAGGAGTCCACTCTTGTTGATTGTGTTCTAAGTGTTCTCATTTTACCTACAGTTAAAAATAAATGAAAAATGTAATGAGACTCTCACCGCTGGTGGAGACGGAGACGGGCTGCGTGTGCCGCAGCTCGGCCTCCGGGAGACTGATCATCATCGTCAGCACCGAGCCCAGCGTCGTGCCGATCCACAGCGTCGGCAGCAGCGTCGTCGGATCTACAACATTCACATCTGCTGCTACACAACACAACACTGTTCACACTTTCACAAATTCGAAATGTGTGTCAGTGCGGAAACTGTTAGGAAAATTATCATGTTTCGTGTATAGAATGCTTGTATCAGCTTTAATAAACAATGAGATGAATGTATAAAACAGAAAGAAAATCTTTTTTCAGAACAAGTTGATAACTCAGAACAGGTTGGCAATGATTTATAAGAAGACTCACCAGACTTTTTGATGTAGCTATCGGCGAAGGCGAGGCACTGGATGCCTTCCTGCGAGATGTTCTCGAGGCTCGACATGCTGCTGGATCGCGACCTCGAGAACGAGCTGTCCAGCTTGTCTACGCGGCCGGTTGCCAACAAACACCACAGATTATTCCCCCGCCCCTGAGATCCGCTAGGAGCCCCTTACCACCCCCGCGTCCTCGTGGTAACGGACTCCTAGCAGCCTGCTGGCGACCCCGGTTCCACGCGCAACAACTAATGATATTGGTTTCAAAATAAGACAGAGATTATATTACATGAATATCGATAACGAATAGCACAGAACTTGAATCACCAACAGTAGTATCTAATCTACAGTATGCCTTGGTACAGTTGCAGTACTAAAGCTAGCAGTAGCCCACGGAATCTGTGTTCTTGGTGCGGTTGTGAAATATGCTGAAATTCACCATTCCGGTGCAATTAGTGCCTTATCGAGATAGTAAGGAGAAGGGTCATGCTTAGAGAGGCGTTGCTTGCCCGTCCAATCTCAGCTTATTTGCACAACGTCATCTAAGACAATTTGATATTACTTCAATGTTGTTATTAATGTTGTTTGTTTGTTTTGTTAATTCGATGGTTAGTGTTTTGACTGTGTTGGTTTATGAGAAGACAATGATTACAAAGTAAGTTAGTAAGCCCGACTTAATCTAACGGTAGGCACAAATCAAAACACCGATCACCCCATTTTAAACTGTACATAATTTTAGGTATTTAATTAAACTAGCACATCAAATAGACATCTCTAAACGATGATAGAGCGAATGAAAAGCATCGAGCCAAAGATATTAAATTAAATGTATAAACAGCAAAGTAACTCGATGAAATGAGTTATGGGTTGATAATGACCAGGTCAGTAGCCAGAAGCTGGGATGTCCCGCCTGCGTTTGGAACGAAGCTAAGTGTCCCCGCTCTATGAAGCACGAACCCGTTATTATTTACTCTATACCAACTACCGAAGCCCCCTCAGCCATCTCCGGTTGGATGCCCGCTCTAATACAAAGCGGCCGTGTGGACGGACAGACAAGTCGGATGCAAGTAAACATATAAAACTAGTAAAATAAGTAACGGTGCAACAACCGGCGATCGTTAGGCGCATGCAACTAGTGCTCATAGTTAGGAGAATACCGTAAGCATACATAGACAATATGACAGCCGAATATAGAGGCAGCCAAAAACGAGCCATATAAACTTTTTGCTTTGTGGACGAGCTAGAAAAAGAAATAATAAATCATGTACCAAACAGTGTAAAGATTATCATAAAAAAGAAGGTGTCGTAGAGCGACGACTGGCAGTACTGGCAGTCTGCGTCGAGGTCGAGGCGCGAGCGCGAGTCAATGCGAGTGATCTGTCGGGCCGATGTTGCGGACAAGGCAAATAAACAGATAACGTGATCGCTCGTGATTACAAAACATTACCGACCTTCTCAACAAAAATACAAGAAACAATACAAATTAAATAGATAATACATCATGTGTCTGATACAATATGGAAAGCCTCGCTTTTATAATGCACATATAACATACAATAGATTCCGTTCGAAAAGATAAACAAGTGATAGATAAAGTACTAGATAGTTTTGAGTAGTAAGTCACCTTTTTGTTTGTATCTATAAGAGTCATGCCACTTGAGGTTCAGTGCGGTCGAAGTGTCGTGAGAAGGAACAAGACAGACAGTCACAGCCACAATTTCAAATCTAAACAGAATCTACCTACGTGTGAGTAAAGGGTGGGCGGGGGCCCGTGCCTAAGCCACAGAAATAAACACACAATCGAAACAAAAGAATAACAAAGGAAAATAACGATGCAAATGTTTCGGGTACCATTGGGTTGCATTATGTGTAAGTACTCCATAGATGCGATAGTCTGCGGAATAGGTGGTTCTGTACCGACAAATAAAACGACCATTGTTACAAGCATCTCCAAGACAGTCTTCAGCGGAGTGTCGCCATCCGGATTTCAGTGCTCATCGTCGTGTGCCGTCTGCTGTGGTCTTAGCATCGTCAATATGTTCAATTAATTACTAGATGGTACCAAGTTGTGGTCCTTGATGTCTATAGTATAGTGAGAGTTACGTGTGGTTGTGGAAATCCAGATGGCGCATCCGATCATAGGGCACATTTCAGGACATAACGTAGATACACAAGGTCGACTCACAGGCGACATGGATAGAGTGGACATTCAATATACACCATTTAAAAGACAAGGAGATATTTATCATTCTATGTTTTAAAATTTGTGATGACAACGAAATATAAAGCTACTTGGATAACACAACTAGAAGTTGAAAACATAATGAAGAAGTAGGCGTGTTATATTCCAATGATTACCATTTAAATGAGGCCGATCTGAAATTGGAAATAAAACAAATGAATAATGACGAATCATCATCTCTAGTCATGCTTTTAGTAACCAAAAGGGGGACTAATGGAATTATTCAATTTCTTTACTGTATTATAGTTATTTGTTATGTCCACTATAAGTTGTTTACTGTTGCCAATTAAAGAGTCCATTACTGACCATTTTAAAATTTGAAAAGTTTATAAATTTTGAAATATTACACTTAGGTATTAAAATTAAAAGTATGAAATTGAAGATCCAAGCAATCGTGAGACGATAAACATAAAAATAATTTACCTTAATGGCTAATCTTCGATTTCATAAAATGTTTCAAATGTAGATAAATTTTAAGTATGAATGTAGTTACATGTAAGTATGGAAATAAGAAAGTGGGTATAGTGAGAATAGGACGTAAGGTTCAGTAGAGATGTGTAAAAATAAATAAACAAAACAAAACGACAACGTAAACGAAATAGCAAGTACCAGCAAGTACAGACCTCAGAGCTCGCTTGGTGGCACTGAAGTTTTTCTAGTAACAGAACAATAGACATTAATCAATCAATATAATGAACAAGTTATTATGCCATTCAGTTCTGCAGCCTTAGGCATTACATACTTTCGGCGGATACGTGACGTGATCGCGGCGATCGATGATACAAGCACATCTTTCTTTAAGCTCAAAAATGCCGAACAAGATGCAAATCACATCGACAGAGTTCGCGATGCGGTCCGCCCGCCGCGAGGGGGGCGGCCAAGCGACCGGCCGCAGCCGACAGAGAACGGAAAGGACAAACGAAACGATCAACTAAAAAACAAAAAGAAGAGAAATTGCGACTGCTTCAGATCGGAAGGAGATCGAGTCGGTACAAGGTGACTGTACTACCAAAACTGCAATACTGTCGCGTCGTCAGCAGCGAGTGCTGCGGGGCGGGGGGCGCGGCGTACACGTCCGACGCGGTCGACAGGCACTTGTGCAGTTTGCGGGTACCTTGCGAGCGCGAGCGCCGCACGCGCGCGCCGCCCGCCGCCCCGCCCGCCGGCGTCGCCGCCCCGCCCGCGCCGCCCGCGCCGCCGCCCGCCGGCGTCTCCGCCCCGCCGCCGCCCGGCCCGTTCATCTACAACACACGAGCCGTCCAGCACCCCGCCCGCCACCGCCCCCGCCCCCGCCCGCACGCCCCCTCGCGCCCCAACGCACACAGCCGACGATACCTTCCTCGCGCGAGCCCAACGAAGCGCAGCGCACGCGACTGCACTTCGTTAGCTTCGAGCCGGTGCCGCTGTCAGCCGGCGTCCGCGAGGGGTCAGTACCGCCGGCGAGGCCCCACCACCAGCACAACGCGACACACAGAAGACCCTCTCTGTTACGATCGTTACTACATCGACGCGACACGAAGTTAGGAGACGTGATCTCTGTGCCATGGAAGGTGAAAGTCGATTAGTCAAGTTCCGTGATCGGCGCCGAATGTGTCCCGGTTAGTGAGTGCCGCCACATCCCGCGTTGCATACCTAGTGCGCGCGGCGGCTGCAGCGCCTCGTCGTGCGCGGGCGCAGGCCTGCGGTCGCAGAGGCTGGCTACGGTCGCTACTAACTCCCCTGGGGACAGGCGTCAATCGAGTGGGTGAGAGCGGTCGTCATGGATGAGCTACGTCGCGCCGCCTCGCGCTCGAGCTACAAGCGAGCTACACTACGGCGCATTAGCTACTCAACATCATCTCAAAAGGACATCGACAACACAGAGATCACCTACGTTTTATGCAAACCATCGTTCGATGTTCAATTACCGAAAAATTCAGCGAATAGATATTTAAGGCAGTTAGAGTCTTCGTCGGACGAGTCCTTGTCCTTTGGAATAAAAAAAATACACACATCAATGACCCTTAGCTACTTAACCTATTTACATCACCGTACACCTGTACACACTGTGCATTATTACATGTGATCGTACATATCAATACTTATAATATACGCATCGTATAATACTTCCATCGGTACTTATAATAAAAAAATAAATTAAAATAAATAAAAAGCCAAATATCACAAAAAGCGTGAAGCATATCAAAGAGTCGCGGCCGACTCGCGACCTCACCTAGATCTACAAAATATAAAATCGTTAAGATCGTTGATATCTCAGTGTTAATGTTATTTAGTTTCGCTTTAATGTACACGAGTTAGTCAAAACCACTAGCTACCATCACCTCTAACGAGCGTCAAATCTAAGACCCGGTCAGTGAAAAGGGCTAAGTTACGATATTATCATCAGTGAACGATAAAAAATCGCCAAACAATTACCATTCCAATCCGAGAAGATCGAACGTCTACTCTACGTCAGCGAAGTCAACGTTCTAAGTGCTACGCAACGGAGACTCGTGAGACCCGGCATCGGTGATGTCTGATGTGTGAGTGAGATGAGCGATGGGGCGGGATGGCTGGGTACTTACTGAAGCGGCGCATGAGCGTGCCGGCGAACGAGGCCGGCGGCGGCGCGCTCGCGGCCCCGCCCTTGCGCCGCAGGTCGCGCACGCTCTCCTGCTTGCTGTACTTTATGTTCGGCACCGACAGCAGCCGCTGCTCCCGGAGCTCCCTCCTCTCGCCCTCCTCCCTCTTCGCCTTGCCCTTCTGCCTCGGGGGGCGTGTGGGCCTCTCCTCCTCCTCGAACAGCGGCAGGTTGTCGGGCCGCGCCGGCTTGTCCTCGGCCCCCGTCGACGGCGAGACGTCGGGCGAGGGGTCCCCCCGCTCCTTGTCCTGCCACCTCTCCTGCAGCTCGCGGTGCATCCTATCGTACACGTCCGAGGGCCTCTTCTCCTGTAGCTCCCTGTGCATCCGCTCGAACACGTCGGAGCAGACTCGCAGCGGCGACGGCAGCTCGCTCGCGTCGGCGGGGTCCTCCGCGTCCTGTTCGGGCTGGGCGGGGCGGGGCGCGTCCGCGTCGGGCGAGTGCGCGCCGAGCTCGCCGGCCGGCCCGCCCGCCTCCGGCGTCGCGTCGGGCTCCTCCTCCGTCTCGCAGTAGAACTGCGAGGTGCTCCTCTCGTTGCCCTCCTCCAGGTTGTTCTCGGTCGGGACGGCGAAGGCCGCTTTGAATTTGAGATCGACTTTGGAGAGCTGTCGTTTCAGGTTGAACGTCTTCCAGGGGGTGGACTTGCGGCGCGCGTCCAGCTTGGCGGCGGCGGGCTCCTCGGGCGCGGGCGCGGGCTCGGCGGCGGGGCTGGCGGCGGGCGACGCCCGCGGCGCCTCCTCCAGCTTCGGGGACACGGGAGGGGAAAACGTCAATTGGTGAGGGAAGGTCGCGCGACCGCCCGCGACCGAGCGTGAGCGACCGTGCGCTGGGCGAGGTGCGTGACGGCGATGTGGACTCGCTACGCATACCGGTGAGGGAACATCTACACCGAGTGTGTGATCGTACTTAATCTAGCCTACGGTGAGCACGTTCGGTCGGATAGTGTCGATCTGCAATCTTAGAACTGTATGCGAGTAAAAGTGAAAGACAGGCTTACGGTAAAGAATATCTAACGATGCCATGCCATGTTCGCTACGGGAGAAAGCCGGGGTCGGCGCTACTGCTAACTTACGTAAATAAAATAAAATTTTGTGAAAATGATAAAGTAATAGGAGAGGGTACGGTCGAACAGAGCTCTGATCCAACTGTTTTTGGGTTTGTCGAGAGGATCTGCCGACCGAAGCAACATATTCAAAAGAAATAAAAATGCAAACAAAATGTAATGTGAAGTAGACGGTTGTCTCCTACGAGCTCGTTCCCAGCTTACCTTGTTTTTAAATATTGTTAATCTATAAATTTAACTCTGTGATAAGAATTCTCTAACATTCGGATACTAAGTATACTAAGAAAAACCTTACGTTTGCATGTCACGTTCGCGACTAAGTTAACTAGTAACATTCAACACATTCTTAAACGATTCAATTTCACTAACAAAATGTTGTGTTTGTACGGAACGAGTTTTATATGTGAGGCTAGAGCAAATATCATTGACGATTTAATAGCACACGCACACAATGTTACCTACTAAATAAAGTGTATCGTTGTCTTAAATGTGTATATACCTACCATCAAGGAAACTTTATCCTGAGCACATTCATTTTTGGTACTATACAAATAAATTTATTATTTGAATTACACAAAAGCATTCAATGTCTTTACGGTGAAATAGGAATTTTGTGAATCTGCTCAAAATAATTTCCATAAATGGTACCTACTTCTAGATATGTATCTATTTTGTATACGACTAAACCGTGTGTGGAGCTAGTATAAATCTATCTGCCTAGTCAGCCTGTCCTATGTTAGATCCCATTTTAAGAAAGGATACGCGCTGAATTCTTTGAATATGATTCTTCTTCAATAATAGGTCTCGAAGTTCTTATAACTAGTGGCTACCATTATATTTGTAACACAAGTTCATCTAAAATCCAAAAATATGTAACCCGGAAATAACACGTAGCATCGAACGTAGAAAGACTTAGATCTACGGAACAGATAATAGGAACTCTAAGAAAAAAACCTCACATTGCATGTCACGTTCGCGACGAACAGAAAAGCGAAGACAAAAATATTGTCCTTGAATTACTTTAAGAATACATAACACGACGGTACATCGAAGCGGCAATGTAAATGATAAAGATCTCACGCGCATGAAATAATCCAAAGGGAATAAACTTTGTCTTCACTTATTCGTTCAGGGCGCTCCAGTGAGGTATGCAACGTTCGTTGTGAACATTAGGTAGTATAGTGTCGTGTGTCAGTGCGGTGTAAGTGTCTCGTTACCTGGTCGAGGCTGGGCGAGCGCTGTCGCTCGGAGGCGCGGTGCGCGGCGCGGTCGGGGTGGTAGAGCGCGGCGGGCGGCAGCGCGCACACGGCCCCGCGCACCGACATGTCCACCACCACCACGCCGCGCTCCCCGCCCCACGCCATCCTACGCGCACACAACTATCACTGCACGTGCCGCATCTACCTATCACCTCAACTCGCGGAACCACCGCCGATCCATCGGAAACGCTCAATCTGCATTATGGTTGCGTTGATAACAGATTTTTCAGACTTATGTGAAGCTTAGGATTGTGTATCTTTGTAAAAATATTCGAGTTAATATTTTTATTATGATGCTTTATTAACTTTGATTTCAAACCAGTTAGACATTTACACAGATGCAATAAAAATTACGAGTGAATTTAATAACATTGACATAAAATTTTATGCAAATTCAATGGAGTACCGCAAGGCACAAATCTTGGCCGTATTTTATTAACTCTTTATATGCCATCAGTTAAAGTTACCTAGTGGTTTAGGTAACTAACACTAACTAGGAATTAACTTTCTCATGTTTGTGTGTGATTTGTATCTGCAATACTATCAGTTTTTACTAAATAAAATCTGTAATAAAATGGCGTAGGTACACTTAAAATATTGAGTACCTCGTAAGATAAAACACTAAGTACTGGGAATTATAGATAGGAAATACCGTCGCGAGTGCTCGCCTTTAATAATCTGATAAAGTCAAGGCGCTGACAGGGTTCCCTTCGACTGCCACCTTGAGGAAAGTCGAAGACAGAGCAGCATAGCACAGTGTAAAATATTTACCTATAATAATATATTTAATTCCTAATTTGACGATCTTAGCTTTAAGAAATTGAACAAAGATTTATTTATTTCTTAGCATAGAAGCAGCTCGCCAACACCTCCTTAAAAGTGTTGACGGACGCGATCTTAAGCTGAGATGAATAAATAAATAAATAATCCGGGACTTAATCACACAGCATCATGTAGCCCCAAACTAAGCAGAGCTTGTATTATAGAAACCACATGATTGATATACTACACATATATATATATTTTTTTGTAAATATATAGATATCATACATAGAAACACACAGACCCGAGACAAATATCTACAGAACATGCAAACATTTGTCCCGCAATAAGAAGAAGAGAAAGGTGTAGATGCAGTGTACTCACAGTCCGTAGGAGGAGTTGATGGTGAGCGCGGCGATGGCGTGCGGCGGGCCCTGCTGCAGCGCGACCAGCGTGGGCTGGAAGCCGGGCGCGCGCCGCACGCCGCCCGTGCCGTGCGCGCCCCGCACGCGCATCGCCTCCGCGCCGCCGCCGCACCACACGCCCGACTGCGCACCACGCCACTACTCTAATGCAAGTCACATTGCACGCACCCCCCCCCGTACGGAGACTACTCATTCAACCATCATGCAATAAACACGTACGTACTCCAACCGAACAAGTCTATCACTTAACCGTGCTTCGAATAGACAACGAAGCCACCATATTACACCATACCAGCCCTTATATCGTCTATAGTGTCAGGATTTCCAAATTTTCAATATCAGTTATGTTTTTATAGATCCTCGAATTGATAATGGGTAGGCATGGTAGGTAGGTATGGCAGGTATTGAGAATAAAATCATCTATATCTGAAATTATATCAGGATGGTGTCTCTGATATAATCACGCCAGACAGAAAAGGTTTCAAAGCTTGCGCCTTTCACATTGAATCGCAATAATACCGACTTTATTGACAAGCAGATTCCGGTATCAGTAATTTTCTTTGACATGAGCATGGCTGTTGACTACGATAATCATCAAAATTCTGTTAAGAAAATGCGAATCCTATGGTAAAAAGGGACTTGCTGTAGTGGTTGGGGAATTACTTAAAAGATCTCAAGCAAATGTGTTGAAAAAACCATGAAAACCTAGTCATCACTTCACATAGGTCGGAATATAGAGTAACTAAATAGGAAGTCCCACAAGGTAGCATTTTAGGGTCTTTGCTCTTTGTTCTTTATATTAATGACTTGCCTAATGGCTGAAAGAATTTATAAATTTGAATCAATACTTTTAAAAATTACCGCCAGCAAATGAAATCACAAAATTGACCGTTATAATACAAATGTAGGTGGTGTAGGTGATTAAAAGTTCGCGACTATTATTATTATCTTCAACTTAACTTACTTTTCGACTTTCTCCTTCAGTTGACTCGCCCCCTCTGCTGAAGGACATTGATCTCCCTCCTTCAGCTTCCGGTGACGTTTCCTCTTCTAAAGTATCTGTTATCATTGGAATTTCTAAAACCTGCAACGAAGTTGATTGCTTATTTGGAATTGGCACACAAAATACTGTTTCGTACACAGGCTGTTGTAGTTAATTTTGATTGTTCCAAATAATATATAAATAAGCACGAATAATTAAGAAGAGCTCGTGGTGTGGCTTACTTCGGTGTTCTTTAGATGGGTCCATATTTGTGACATTTTACCGAAAATTATCCCGTGACTGTTTCAGAAACACGAGTCAGTACCGATAATGTGGACGTCTTTTGTTACGCGAACAATTGTCACAAGCTGCAGTTACGATTCATTCTATTCCGAACACTGTAAGCACAGAATATATGGTAGGACAATGTACGGAGTAACGATCTACTAGCCGGGTCCAGTGTGGACGTTGGTCTGTGCACAGTCACGCATTTAAGTCACGTGTTACGCGCCGATCCATCGAAAGTCGGTTTTTTCAAAAGATATTCGCTATTGTCCGCGCGAAGGAAGGGTGACAGTCACCATATATAAACTTTCCCTTTGCTGCTTCTTTGTTAGTGGTCCTTCGAGCCGGATTTGTAAGGGGATTTTTTTATTTTGTGTAGTGATAGTTGTCAGTAGCGGGTGATCTGTTACTCGGCGCACAGCGCCAGCTGCTGGATGGTGGGCGGAGCTGGTCCTCGGTACCTGTGTCTCGGTGTGCGTCTCGGCCTTGCGGAACTTGAAGAGTACGACGTGTCCGTGCGGCAGCGCCACGGCCAGCCGCCGCGACTCGGCGCACAGCACCAGCTGCTGGATGGTGGGCGGAGCTGGTCCTCGGTACCTGTGTCTCGGTGTGCGTCTCGGCCTTGCGGAACTTGAAGAGTACGACGTGTCCGTGCGGCAGCGCCACGGCCAGCCGCCGCGACTCGGCGCACAGCGCCAGCTGCTGGATGGTGGGCGGAGCTGGTCCTCGGTACCTGTGTCTCGGTGTGCGTCTCGGCCTTGCGGAACTTGAAGAGTACGACGTGTCCGTGCGGCAGCGCCACGGCCAGCCGCCGCGACTCGGCGCACAGCGCCAGCTGCTGGATGGTGGGCGGAGCTGGTCCTCGGTACCTGTGTCTCGGTGTGCGTCTCGGCCTTGCGGAACTTGAAGAGTACGACGTGTCCGTGCGGCAGCGCCACGGCCAGCCGCCGCGACTCGGCGCACAGCACCAGCTGCTGGATGGTGGGCGGAGCTGGTCCTCGGTACCTGTGTCTCGGTGTGCGTCTCGGCCTTGCGGAACTTGAAGAGTACGACGTGTCCGTGCGGCAGCGCCACGGCCAGCCGCCGCGACTCGGCGCACAGCACCAGCTGCTGGATGGTGGGCGGAGCTGGTCCTCGGTACCTGTGTCTCGGTGTGCGTCTCGGCCTTGCGGAACTTGAAGAGTACGACGTGTCCGTGCGGCAGCGCCACGGCCAGCCGCCGCGACTCGGCGCACAGCGCCAGCTGCTGGATGGTGGGCGGAGCTGGTCCTCGGTACCTGTGTCTCGGTGTGCGTCTCGGCCTTGCGGAACTTGAAGAGTACGACGTGTCCGTGCGGCAGCGCCACGGCCAGCCGCCGCGACTCGGCGCACAGCGCCAGCTGCTGGATGGTGGGCGGAGCTGGTCCTCGGTACCTGTGTCTCGGTGTGCGTCTCGGCCTTGCGGAACTTGAAGAGCACGACGTGTCCATGCGGCAGCGCCACGGCCAGCCGCCGCGACTCCGCGCACAGCGCCAGCTGCTGGATGGCCAGCGGACCCTCCTCCTCGCCCGCACCCCCCGCACCTGCCCCCGCACCCTGCCGCCGCTCGAACACTGCAACCACCAGGGAACATATAAAGGCTTACCTTCAATAATTTATCAATAAGTACGATCCACGTACATTGACCTGTCCGATCTCTGCGTTAGCAGTTTACACCAGCGCGCGGGTTGCGACCCAAATTCCGCTCAGTTTGCATTCACTTATCTAATCATTTACGCACTCTCATAATTAAATTTACTTTTCTCAAACATGCTTGGAAATTAGAGCATTATTTTGACAACCTTCTTCGAGATAAATCGAAATTGCTGTACCGGCCCAATACATGCGAGCAGCGGCCGGCAAAAGTTGTATGAAAATTCATATATGTCGTGTTTAGCGGCCAAATTAATTACTATGAAAACTGATATCGGACGTGTTATTTAAAAATGGAACTATATTTACTCCGAAACATGGCAACCAAGGAGGTAACTAATCAAAGGGTTTATTTGAATTTCGAACTGGCTTGCAAATAGAATGCTGTTTATTAAAAAATTTACAAGTTCTGTCTAGGGACTATTTTGTTTTAGTTTCCGCGCATTATTTGAGAAAAGTTATACAAGCCTTGGCCTCAACTAGGCATCGATGGACTCACGTATGTGTGCACACATTTACACGTTCGTCCATCAATACCTCTTTTTCTTGCGCAGTAATGTACCTACTATAATCAATGTAATTCAGTGCTTATCACTTAATAGTTTTCTTTAAAATCACTAAAGATAGTAGGTACGTGCAATCAAACCCCGTATCAATAAAATTAACCAAATTAAACAATAAAAATATAATAACGAAGACTTGGTCCGAAAGATTTCATGAGATGTTGTTTTAT
This sequence comes from Horisme vitalbata, assembly GCA_951804965.1. Classification (NCBI taxonomy): domain Eukaryota; kingdom Metazoa; phylum Arthropoda; class Insecta; order Lepidoptera; family Geometridae; genus Horisme; species Horisme vitalbata. Next base: position 18,803,239 of record OX638101.1, on the reverse strand, counting down.
TTTACCCTTGTATGATTGCAACTTGTCACTAAACAAATCTATCTCGAAAGACTGCGGTAGGTGATTATAAGACTTGAACATACGAGTCAGAGGCGAGTTGCAGCCTGGGTTTTACTTTAGTAAGATGGTGCTCGAAGCAGTTTGAAAGTAGACAAGCTAGTAATACGGCTCGGAGGCGAGATATTAACCTTAGCTAAAAGTTCAGGGCAGTCCACCATATCATTCATAAGTTTGTAGAGAAGGATAAACATTTTCTTCTATCGTCTTTCTTCATATACCTCTCGGATCTATGTCCCTAAAGTTTGTTTAGTACATGGGTTGATTCGCGGGACATTGACATGAATGATGACGAAGGCCAATACTCATACTCATAATAATTTATTTCACCATAGGAAGAGAGGGACATTAAGGGCCCTATCCGACAGAAAGTGTTCCGTGTTCGTGTTCTGCGTTCTATGTCATAGAATTCAAGCACGAATTCGCGTGGTACCGAACGCCAGCTGTATGAACCCTAAGTACATGGTTATGTCAATTTTTTAAATTAGTTTTACAACAAAGAACTTGCACCAAATAATATAACTACTTATAAAATGGCTGTAAGACAGATAATCCAATAGTTGATTCCATTATTTTTTTCCACAAGTAGGGATCCTACGTTCTAGATATACATAAATGAAGCTGCTGTTAAGGGGTATTACCAATAATAAACAAAAAAAAGGTAGGTAGGTACAAAGAAAAAAGTAAAAACACTAGATTGCAATAGATTTTTTATCAGTCAATGTCAATGATCAAATAAAAATATATTTATAATTAAATAAATCAATGATGAACGATGACGAAAACGAAAATGGCTTTTTAATATTTTGACAAACTAAATTGATTTTCGTCACCGTTCATCATTGGTCGTCATCACTGTAGGAACTGCTACTGTCATCTAATGTGAGTAAATTTAGAGGATAGTAATGCTTACCTTTTGAACATTTTAATTTATATAAAATTTGTAAGGTCCCTGCACTCGCATCCCAAAATTTAACACTTCCATCTGCATGCCTGGAACGGAAACACGATTACTCACTACATGTGTCAACTTCATACATTAAAGACGTACACTCTAGTCTAGAGCTACATATATGGAAATAAAATGTCCGCATCAAAACATGACGCACGCTGCTTAAGGCAAATACAGGTCAAACCTCCCTCCCGCTCGCACTATTCAACATTTTTGAAGATATAACATCACTGAATGTAGTTATGCAAAACAGCAAACCGTCACGGCCTAGAAAATAACAATACAAAGGTTCAGCAATAATATCATGTCGAATCCAACACGTTTTCCTACCAAAAAATTTGCGCCAAGATTGATTGCATTGATGCAAATTTTTTGGTAAGAAAACGTGATAGGATCAAAATGATAATTTTGCTGAACCTTCGTATTGTTATTTTTTAGGCCGTGAAGGTTTGCTATTTTGGGGGGTTTGACCCTTATAGACGCCTTAAGCAGCGTGCGAATGAAAAGGAAACTCCCGTCCAACAAAAGAGTTATATGTAGGGTTCGCATCTGGGTCCGATTCTGTTTATTTTATTTTTTAACTCATGCCCTTAAAAGTCAATTTTTATTGTTTGCTGATGATCTGAAAATTTATAGAGTAATAAATTCTAACGATGATATCAATATTTTACAGTCAGATTTGCTTACTATTCAAAATTGGTGCGTTTCAAATTTAATGGAACTTTGTGTCAATAAATGTTATCATATTCACTTTTCTAAAAAACACATTCCTAATATTGCTACTTATACACTATTCAATAACAACTTGCAAAGAGTGAACCAGATTCGTGACCTAGGAGTGATAATCGATGATACCTTGAATTTCAATGCACATTTTGATCATGCTGTTACTAAATCTGCCCAAATGATAGGTTTCATTAAACGTAACTCTAAAAGCTTTATTCATAGTCGTACCAAAATTGTCCTTTACAATACCCTCGTCCGCAGTCACCTCGAATTTGCGTCAGTCATTTGGAACCCATACTATGCTGTTCACTCTCAAAGAATGGAAAATTTACAAAGGAATTTTACAAGACATCTTGCATTTAGATCCACCGGAATATTTCATAGAGCTCCATATGTAGAGCGATTAAGACATTTTGGTATGACAACACTCCGTAACCGTCGTATTATGAGTGATCTAGTCTTTCTGTACAAAGTAACTAGTGGTCACACTGGGTATAGCAGTTTAATAAGTCATCTTTCTCTCTCTGTGCCTTATAACTTTCCTAGAGCGCCGATTATAAACATTTTTATCACTCCTTTCTGTAGAACTAACCTTGGTCTTAACTCCCCCCTTACTAGAATGAGTAATGAGTATAGTTTAATTTCACAAAAAATCAATGATTTAGATCTGTTTGGTGACTCGTTACCTATTTTCAAAAACAAACTTTTAAAATATTTTATTTTGAAACCCCTAGACGAACACTCTGGTGTAGTTTAAGTTAATTTAAATTATGTAAGTCGTATTTTACTTTTTTTATTTCCTTAGTTTTAAATATTATTGCTCTAATTTTGTTTTGTTTTCTATTTAGTGTGTTTAGCTGTTTTCGTGTATTGCTTAATTATAATGTAAATGCTGTGCATGCCTGTTATTGGCACACATTCTATAGTATTATCAATATCAGTGTTTTACAAAATGCTCATTATGTGTACTGTTGGCTTTGCCTAATAAATAAAATTAAAAAAAAAAAATTATGTACTTTACAGTAATATAATAATTGCCTACTCATATAATAATTACCCAGCTTAATAAATATTTTATTCAACTCAATGACAATTTGTTGCCTAGATATGCTTAGTACATAGACAGCCTCAGTCTGCCTACCGTATCGCTGTACCCTTACACAGGGTTCATGTGAGATACCTATAACTTACAACATACAACCAACAGTAACATACAATTTCGCACCATGTGAAAGCAATAAATGTATCATATTATTATTATTATTATTTAATACACAGGCAGCTTTAAAGCTGATACGTGTATATCGGGGTTATTTTTCAGTGCACTTTAAGTATTTGTCCAATCTATTTATATAGGAGTTCACTGATGGAGCACTTACTACAGTTTCTGGAAGCTTATTCTAGTCGTGTACAATACGGTTGGGCAAAGTGTGTTTCGTTGGGTTGCTTGTACCTGGCTGGTTTTGCAGCTTAAGTGAGTGCCCTCTCAGCTTTTTGTTGTTATTCATGTTGTACATGTTAGATAGTCCTGGTACATTATAGTGCTTTGTTAATATTTTGTAAGTTTCAATTAGATCGCCGCGTTTTCTACGTTTCTCTAATGTGGTTAGGCCTAATTCTTTGAGGCGGTACTCATAAGGATGATTTTTTAAATATGGTATTATTGTAGCTCTACGCTGTACTCTCTCAAGGAGTTCAATGTCCTTCTTAAAATAGGGGTTTAAAATCTGAAATGCGTACTCCAGCAATGGTCTCAGATATGTTTTATCTTTTGTATTCTGTGAATGGTATAAAGAGTAGTGGTGTGTTGTAATGTGGTGAAGCGACTGACCCTGTGAGTATGATCTCGCTGTAGGAGCAGGAGGCGGGCGCCCACTCGCCGCCGTCGATCGGCCACAGCTTCTCGCTGAAGCCGGACGCCTTCTTGTTGCCCTGCCGCCCCACCGAGTAGAACGCTGGGATCTACAACACACAATTTTGCAAGGCTCTTAAATAATAACGCAAACGAGTAAATTGTACATAATGGCAGATAATCATGAGACTAAAGCCGCACGACTTTGGCCGCAAGATGAAAATTTACACGGCTATGTGAGAGGTGACTATATTTGCAGGTTCCAAAGTCTGACTTTGGCCGTGCGGTGGCGCTGACAACTAAAATCGACCGTGTAAATGCTCAGTAGCAGGCGTTGGCATGCCGATATATTTTTTTTCTTTTTCAAAATACAATCACCTGCGATTAAACTAAAAATGGGTTGGCGATACGATTTTTACAGGCGATTCGATTGGTCACTTGCCACCTGCAAGTTCTTTAATGACTAGTCTCCGCCCGCGGCTTCGCTCCGCGATACCCGGACAAAAAGTAGCTTATATGTTATTTTCAAGTCTAGAACTATAAACCATTGTGGAATTTCAGCTAAATCCGTTCAGTAGTTTTGGCGTGAAGGATGGACACATTTTACAAGCTTCCGCCTTTATAATAACACAAATATTATAAATGCGAAAGTTTGTGTGTGTGTGTATGAGTATGTTTGTACCCACTCATCTCCATCGTCACACAAAAGCTGCTTTTTATCGCGATACTACAAGAAGGTATTATACAGGGTGGGGCAATATTTTACCTCATTAAGGTCAGCTACCTTTTCTTTTGAAATTGTAAGGGATTTTATTTTTATTTTTGGAAAACTTACAATTGGCAAAGTGTTCCTGTTGGAAAATAGAGTCGATTGAGAGCAACTTGTTTTTTTTACCAATGTCATTTTCTGGGCTCTATATGTATAAAAAAAAAAAATGGCTAGGCTGACTGTACATTTAACTAAATTCTGAAAATGCAATTATTTTTCCATTCAAAACAAACTTATAGTTTTCTCAGAAAAAAAATCTAACTACAAAAAAAGGTTGCCTCCCTTAGTGAGGTAAAATTTTGGCCCAACCTGTATAGTTAGTTAGCAGTACGGAAAACAAGCTTAGTTCAACGCTAAAGTAAAGCGGTGTAGCTGAGCGTTAGCGTACCAAGTCTGAGGGGCAGTCGGCGAAGTAGGAGCAGCAGGTGACGGGCGACTCGTGGATGTCCATGGGGTAGGGGTTCTCGAAGCACGGGTAGCCGGGGGACTGCAGGTCGATCACCACCAGGTCGTTCTGCAGCAGCACCACTATCGCGTACGGCTCCTGGTAATCTGAAACACAGGGCTGTATATCAAACAATATACCGACGCTAAGGCACATACTCTTATTCATATATGTTCCTCCAAACGAGAGTGATACACCAAAACAGCTGTAAACGGACCGAACAACGATAGTAAAATAAACATACTTGTCGACTATTTTTTTCGAAGATGAATTGCGCTTCTTGTCACCACCAAATAGACAAAAGAGACTAGGCTTCTACAATGTCGTTCCTGTAAAGATATGTACCACTACAGATGTCTCAACATGTTAACATCATACTTTATCGAAAAACAAACCCGAACGAATTAGCTCATGGATATGCCATGCCTGTGAAAATATTATGAGACGTCGAAAGAATGACGAAACACCGGTAAGAAGACAACATCAATCACCCCTCAACGACACTACCATGTCTGTCGACGACCATGTACAGGAAGACACGAGTATCTAAGGAGACACAATGATGACCAAAACCTCACCCATCAACCCAAATCTGAACATATTCACCTTGGATAGCTTCAAACACATATTAGCCACGACATTAGATGAAAAATTAGAAATATCAAAAACAATTGAAGTAAGCAAAGCCATGACAAACCTCAAGCAAGAAATAACAACTGTTACTGACTCAATACGATATGAGCAAGTGAATATTTTTGATGATAGTCTTGTAATTATTATAATAAGATACCCTAGGATATTTCGAAACGTGTTGTGTTCTTAAATAAATGTATAAACTAACCAATTGGTTCAATGTAACTGTGATAAGTGTATTATTAAATTTCAGAAGATTTAGAGGAATAAAAGTTGGAATTAAACTGTCTCCAACTCCCTCAGAACATGATAAAGTTAAAATTGATAATCAATTCGATTGTAATAAAAACCTACTTTAGAAAAATTATAAACCAAGCAGAGTTTCTTTTCCGATTCTTCTCTAATTGATTACTTTACGAATTGGTGTGAAAGTGAAAGTGAAAGTGAAAATTACTTTATTCAGTACGAACACACCGTGTAGGTTAATAAAAAAAATACGAGTCAAAGTGATCCATAAAACCTATTAAATTAAATAAAACAAATTTCTTATAATTTCATAACTCGCACTAATTCCTTTTCATCATCATGATCATCATCAGCCTATAGCAGTCCACTGCTGGACATAGGCCTTCCCTAATGAACGCCATTGCGCCCTGTCCTGAGCTCGACGCATGCAGCTTCTACCTGCAGCCTTTCGCAGATCGTCTCTCCACCTGGACGTAGGGTGTCCTACACCTAATTCCTTTTGTATAAATAATATTAATTTTGAAGGTTTCACTAGGGACTGTCGTGGCATCGATTTCGTGGTCCTTCCTCGTACTAACCCAACATTTACTGCAGCCACCTGTTGGACGTCAATACCTACTAGACCTACGGGCTACTCCATATCGAGTACAACTTGCTAATCCAATCAAGTTATTATCCAACATTGTTACCTTAAGATCCTTCATGTCATATCTGGTGGTACACAACGAACAACGAAATCCTCGAGTACATGGAAGTCCCAACTATTGACGAAGAAATAAAAATAGGCAGGAAAAATTACTTGGAACGACTGAAACGTCAAGCCCCGCTAGCAAGATTGCTGGTAGAAAATCCAAACAACACAAAGCGGTTAAAAAGAAATATTGGATAACCTGCTGCCAAAAGAAGGTAAAAGCACCAATGAGTCTAGACGCCAAAGGCCACCTCTACACCACTCATCCGAATATAGTTCACTAACTTCTCTCGGATTTAAAATGGAACCATAAAAATAAAAGCGCCAATTACCAACCATGTATTGTACCATGCATTTGACTCGCGTCAGCTCTTTCGTCGCGAGGCGCGCACTCGTTGCTCAGTTCACGTTAGCTATTGTATCGATATATCATTATCATCCATCATCAATCATTTAGGTGTAAGCCCATACATCTTTATGGTCCTTCGAGCCGGATCTGAAGCAGCGACCTATGGGTACGGTACCTGCAGTGTGCGGCGTCTCGCAGAGCGTGACGAAGTCGACGACGCTGTGTTCCATCTCGAGCACGGTCGTGCTCTTCCCGTTGAGGACCGTGATGCTGTGCGTTCGCCCCGCCTTGTCTGTCGGCAGCCCCCCGGAGAATATCACCAGGCTCTCGCTGGAAAACACACCATCATTATGAATGGAATAGAAGAGAATTACATACATATATTTTATTTATTAACTACTAAATTACTTAACTAGTGAGGGATTTCGTTTCTCTACCGATTCCCTATAGCGCCTGTAGACGATACCCGCTAGCCAGAAATCAGGGTCTAAAAGTAAATCCTTGTGCTTCGCCAGAATCTGGAGAGAGTACTTGACTTGAAATCAGTATTTCTGCTGCTCTCCAGCCTCTGAAGAGACATTCGGAATGGCCCCTGAGGCCGACCCTGGTCTCTCTCTTGGACTCCCTCAATAGCAACCGACCACGTGGAATGCCAACGGTTTAAAAAGATGTCCACTTTTATAGAGAATGTTATGTTTGGACGTGCCACTTTTGACTCCTGAATATCTAATAGTGACAGTGGAAAAAATCTTGATGATGTTTGTTTTGTTTTGTTTCATTACATCTCTTCTAAATGTTAAATCTAGTCCAAAGTAGAAAATGACAAAGTAACACCCCAAAGTACGTACAGAAATGTATCAGTATTCTGTCGGTGGGTTTCCGATCCATCGCGCTGATTCGATAATGCCTAACGAGCTCGCTGCAATCACCGCGCGGTCACAAACAAACATTTAGACGACCGACTGAACCATTTGTAACCTCCTCTCCTCGTTAAATTGCTTTGATTTGCTTTGAGTTAAGATTCAGACTTGAGGGTAAATTCGTTTCCGTGTTAGAGGTTGGTTGAGAAAGTTGATACATACCCCGTTCTTGGTGTTTTCCATTCCAGTCTGAGTATAGCTTTGCAGGGTTCCAATTTTCCATCTTTGTTTGCTTTTGCTGAAATAGAAAACATTCGATATCACCACAAGTATTTTAAAGAAACAAATGTTTGTATAGAATCGAATTCAAAAGTAACTTTTGACAGGTTTACTTTTAAAAATTGACAATTATTTGTGCTTGAGTCACGATTACGTTTAAATACGGGTTATGCATGATTAAACCAACTAACATCTAACATTACACTAACTTATTTAGAGAAGAATATATAAGAAATGCTGGAAATTATTAATATAGCAGGAGCAAATTTATGAAAATGATGTTGTGGTGTGTCGTGACGATAGATCGTTGGCTGTGTGAAAAGAGAGCGCACTACATTCATAGAGCTATCGTGGTGTTGTCAGTCGGCATTATAGACGACAACTTTAATCATGTGAACATGCTCTAACCACAATAATAGGAAAGGTAGTACGGGGCTTCCTACGAGACATTTAAGATAATATTAACCGGTTTACGGTTCTTACCAAATATAATTTATTATTTATTTATTCGTACGACATAAAGGCGTAGGCCAATAAAATTAATAGAATTAAAAAATAAAAACAAAATAGAACAAAAATGTACACTATTATCATTTAATTTACTTTTTTAAGCTATCATAAAGTTAACCGGTATTACGGTCTACTCTATTTATTTATTTATACTTTATTGCACAGTAAATGTAACACAAGATTTCAACGGAACCTGTCAAACAGTCAACATCAGCATCAAGAAAAGAAAGAAAGAAAAAAATATTTATTTACGATACAAGAGAAAAAAAGCTTAATATAATGTAACGCACATGTATCGTTAAACGGTATCTACCTCGGCGTAGTCCTTTCTATGATAATACAACAAACAACAACACCAGCCTAACCAGTCCACTGCTGGAAATGGTCCTCCTCTATAAGAAGGGGGATAAGCCCATAAATCCCCACGTTAGGCATGCGGGTTGGGGATCGCAGGGCACAGCTAATCGCACCGCCGAAGCTGCTGCCCGTCGCCGCAATCAACCGGCCGCGAGAGCCCCGTTTGTTAGTTAGTAGGGTGCACCAGGTACTGGTGAGGTTGGCTTGGGATCCAAAGATGGGGGTTGGAACCCCTGACACCAAAATACTTAAACTTAAACATTTTACACTGTTTAAAAGTGTACAATATTAATTAATATTCATTTATATGTTTACATGTATATAATTATATCGATAGTAAAACTGGTAATGAACCATAATTAACACTCAATAATAAAGTAATCAAAATAATAGAAATCATGTCAAAACAAGACCGGTAAAGTGCGAGTTAACTCGCCCACCGCGGGTGACGTCAATTACGTCCAATTCATACATTCAGAATTGTATTGTCGTGGATATCATGAGTAGTATAGTAGTGAGTTCTAGGGAGGGAAATATTGTGAGAGAAATTATTTTCTCTCACTCACACTCGATGCATAGAGGGGTAGGACTTTCTCTACCCCTCTTCATACTTCGCATTTTGTTCTTCGCATTTTGTTTAGTTGCATCCAAGTGGCCGAACACCATAATTTAAAACATTTGGTGAAGGAATTATTTAAGTAGTTTTTTTACCGACTTCAAAAAAGGAGGTTCTCAATTCCGTTGTAATCTTGTTATTAGTAAGTTATGTTCGTAGTTTAAAAATCTTTTTTCTTACATAATTTTTTCTACAAAACCGTTTTAAATAGAGACTTCACTTCAATTTTACTACTTTGCAAACTTCGGAGATAAGGGGGGGAACGGTAATTTTTCGGATGTTTTTCATCATAAATCCAAAACAGTGCATGATAAAAAAAAATTGTTTCAAGCTGTTGAAATCAAGCCTTTTTATATGATACCTCACTCGACCTAGCCAACCCCCCCTTTTATTTTTTATCCCAATAATTATTATAGTTAAAGGCTTCGCTATAATTTTAATGTAAAATATACCCTCGAGAGCAATGAATCCGGGTCACTCAAAGAATCCAAAAAATCTCGGAAAGTAAGAATGCTAGGTTAATGCAATAAATTGTATTTAATAGACAATTTAATACTCCTTAAATGAAAGTATTAAAACTTCTTAGTTATTGTAAAGTTATATCATAAAAAAATCAAATTTGAAAAGGGAACACTGTCGAAGATGGAACTACGAAATTACAGGATTTGTTTTTGCTTTTGTTTGTAATCTGTCATTTATGTTGGTACATAAACCAGGTTGATAGTGCTCAATATTCATTATTCCAGCTGAAATCATGTCGCTTACACTTGAAGAATGCACCAGAATACTTACATTGGTGGAAACCGGCCGGAGTCAGCGCGATACAGCCAGGACTGTCGGTGTGTCGCTGTCAACAGTACAAAGAGTTCTCCGACGTTACGAAGAAACTGGTTCTAACCTACGCAGACCAAGAACGGGCAGAACTAGGTGTACCACAGCACGAGAAGACCGATACTTGGTGAACACCATGCTTCGAAATCGCTTTCTCACAGGAACTGAACTCACAAATCAGTTTCGACGCCTCGGAGGAAGTAACCCAAGTGCATGGACAGTAAGACGTCGGCTTGCTGAATCTAACTTAAAACCCCTTAGACCTGCAAACGGCCCTAAACTGGAGCGTGGCCATCGTATTTCAAGACTAAGATATGCCCAGAACCACGTAAATTGGAGTATTGAAGATTGGTCGAAAGTTATGTTCTCCGACGAATCAAAATTTATGCTCTACAAGCACGATGGAAGACACAGAGTGTATAGAAGACCAGGGGAAAGATTCAAGCAAGCATGCATCGAAGAAAAAGTAGCCTACGGTGGTGGGTCTGTACTTGTGTGGGCCGGAATTTCCTCTGAAAGTCGCACAGAGCTGGTGATCATAGAAAACGGCTCTTTAACTAGCGTAAGATATGTGGAAGAAATCCTCAACGAACACGTTGGTCCATTTATGGTCAATTTGGGTGAGGATGCTATATTTATGCATGACAATGCCCGACCTCATACAGGTAGGATTGTGAATGACTACCTTCAAGAGATGAACATTACTTGTATGGAGTGGCCAGCGCGCAGCCCGGATATCAACCCGATCGAGCATGCTTGGGACGAGCTAGGGAGATGCGTAAAACAACGAAACCCTCCCCCAATCACGCTTCCTGAGCTCAAAATTGCTCTCACAGAGGAATGGGAGAATATTCCCCAAAATCGTATAAGGAACTTGGTGTACAGCATGCCAAACCGCGTAAACGCAGTAATGGAAGCACGAGGAGGTAATACGAAGTATTGAAATTCAAGAAAATCGTCATAAAGTTCAAAAATTTCATGTTTCCTATTTTTGTTTTAAGGAGAGATCAGCAGTTTTTTTTCTTTATGTAATTTTGTGTAAATAAAATGTATGGTGACTCATATTTTTTTAACTTTCATTTAAGGAGTATTAAATTGTCTATTAAATACAATTTATTGCATTAACCTAGCATTCTTACTTTCCGAGATTTTTTGGATTCTTTGAGTGACCCGGATTCATTGCTCTCGAGTGTATATATATATATCTTCCTAAGTAACAGTATATATCAATGTCTTCCTATAAAAAAATCAGGTGTGACAGATGGACGGACGGACAAAGCGGCACCATAAGGGTTCGTTTCACCGTCTCGGTAACGTCACCCTAAAAAGCTTTTTTTGTCATTTAAGGGTCTTACAGGTTTTGCTTATGATAATACTAACCGTGTGGGTAGGAGAGCGAGGCGGGGCGCGGCGCCCTGGTGGTCCAGGTGGCGAGGGCCCCGTCCACGTGCGCCGTCATGAGCTTGCCGTCGTGCTGCCAGGCGGCGGCGCGGATGCCGTCGGCCGGCCCGCCCGTGCCGAGGCAGCCGCGCCACTCCGCCGCCTTCGACCGCAGGTCCCACACCACCACCAGCCCGCTCTCGAACGCTATCAGTAGCTGGAAACGAAGATTGTACAACTCACTCGCCGTATCAACAGGGACCTTTTCAACGTTCGATTTATGCGTCGAATCCGTAAACGTTTGAAAATACCTGTAGTAGCGTTGTTTGGAAAAAACATTATCATCATCAGTCTATAGCAGTCCACTGCTGAACAAAGGCCCATAGGCCTCCCCTTCAGAGTGCCATTACTCCCTGTCCTGTAGAAGTTTGATGCATCCACCTTCTACTAACAGCGTTTCGCAGTATAAAATAAACAAAACATCCAACAGTTAGATAAGATAGATAGATAGATTAAACAGCCTTGACCATACACTAAGATTCCTTCCAATGTTGTGGGTAACAGAAAATGGTATCACAAAACCCAAATCCGGAACAAATATTTGCAGATCATGCGAACGTCTGTCAGAATCGAACCGTTTGTGGATTCGAATCCGCAACCTCTAGTGTTTTGCCTGCTTATCGACCATTGAGTCAATGCGGTCGTCAATAAGTAGTTATGATGTTTCTTTATCGAGTAGGTATACGTAGTCGAAACGTCAGTTGGTAGATAATTAGGTTATTACCTTGCTAGCGTCCAAGGGATTATCACTGATTTCAACCACCGAACCAGGGTGATTTGGTCTCGTTCTGCAACAATAATACAATCGAAATATACACATAAAACTTTTAAAGCTGAGCTTGCATAGAGTAGGGGTGCACTAAGAAAGGATTTCCTGAAATTCAGATCCAGAATCTCTGTTACTACGGGGCACCCACTAGTCTAATAATAATTATGTAAGTAGATTCTGCTTTTAGTATTAAAGCTAGGCGCTCCAAATATCTGGATAATGTACACACATATAAAATATCTCTTCACATCCATCAAGTCTATCTGTCAGTTCGCTTCTACAAGCAAAGTGATCTATTACACCAATACTGATTTTCCCTAAAAGCACAACAGTGACGTACGTACAAGTTGTAAAGTATCAGAATGCCACATCAAGTGTGACGCCGATGTATCGAGTCAGCGGGGGAAGGGAGAGGGAACCATTTCACGCTGAAAATACGCCTTCAATCCGGAGATTAAAGGGGGAAAAGGCTGAGAAGCTGTAAATGGATGAGGATTCTGACCTAGATTATCGCACTATTTACAAAAACCTACACGACAATGTTGGTAAGATCGTTAGCCTTCTCCAAAATCGTAGTGAGTAGTAGTTTTTCGCACTAATCTTATGTAGCCATAGCTGAATCGAACACTCACTTAAAAAATACCAAGGTACTACGAGTATTTTCCGTAGACTGAAGCGTTCAAATGTTAATTTAATATCAACGAAAATCAACAATCAAGATTCAAGATACAAATGTTTTTTTGCTAGAATGTGGCTAGAATATTTATTTATTTATTTAGAAACAACATAACATCATAACAGGTTTTTTATATAATATATCAAATTAGTTTTCTCAATCAGGTCTTAAAGCTATGGTTACATAGCATAATATGTATTCAGCCTGCAAGCAGGTATGCAAATATTAATAGAGTGTCGTTACAGCAAAACGAATTACTTAAATATTCACTTTAGCTATAAAAAAAAAAGAATAAAGAAGCTTCGACATGAAAAAGTTTACTATTAAATAGATGATTATTCCTGTATTATGTTTTCGTGTACAATAAAGAATTAAAGAATGATTATTCAAATTACAAATTTTGAATCTATTATTATATGACGTTATAATTTTAGTGCAGCCATTGAATTCTATCATATTTTTTAAATAACTACCTAATTCTTAAATAATACAGGGTGTGGCGTAATGAGTAGTCAAGCCATCACCTGTGGGTGGAGGAGGGTGTCATGACTGATCAGATAATCAAAACTTGTATTCAGTAAAAGTATCAAGGTTTCCAAGTTATTGACCATTTTCAAAATTCCATAAAAAAGTCCCTTATTCCATTAAAAGGCCATATACTTTAAGCTGAAAGTACAAAATACCACATATTATTTACCTTTTCAGAATCTCTATGAAATGGACAAATTTATTATGGCTTGGGTACACAGGTCACCATACATTTTTTTTACACCACAGGTCCCCAAACTTTTGATTTTATTTTTCGTCAACTAAATTTTGAAATAAAATGTTTAATAAGAAGAGAATTAAGATGATCGCACAAAAACAATAGCTTATATTTAATAGTTCATCTATCCAAGAGAACTTTGCAAAAAATTGACTGAGGATTTCCTCATGTTATTTACCTTGAATTGTGGTCATGCCATTGAAAAGAGTGACCATAGGTGTAATTTTTATGAAATTTTGAAAATGATCAATAACTTGAAAACCATGATACTTTTACTGAACACAATTTTTGATTATCTGTTCAGTCATGACACCCCCCACCCATAGGTGATGGCTTGACTACTCATTACGCCACACCCTGTATAACCTAATTATTGTAATGTGTAGTATGATATAATTTATATTTATAAAATTGCATGCTGGTAAGGTGGATTATGGAGGAACTTTTTATCTGTAGCATACATTTTTTGTACCTATTTTTGCAATAAATGATCCTGATTCTGATTCTGAAAAAACAATTAATAAGTAAACAATTATTTAACCAGAAAATGGGCATATATCAGTCTAAGTAACTAAATCTCAATACTGTTATGAAACTATCTACCGGTTGTAGTATACAGTTGTGTCACGGGGGATTTAAACGAAACAATCTCGTCCAGCGGCAAACATGGCGTTAGATGGCGCATACATAATTACAATCCGCGCCGGTATCAATCAAGCAGCCGGAATGTCGGCGCCACTTGTTGCCTCTCCCCCAACCTCCCCTCCACCCCTGGAGGGGGGATTAGAGTGGTTCTCCGTGCGGCGCCCGCCAGGGGGGACCGCTTGTCTTGCGGCCGAGACTGAATGTTACACTCAGACAAGGGACAGGTGAGACGAAAAACGCAAGTGCTTCAATACTTTTCTTTCAGAAGGTCTATTCAGGTAGTTTCAGCCCTAATAATTTATTGGCGAAGCTGTTTTGTAGTCGTCATCATTATCAGCCTATAGCAGTCCACTGCTGGACATAGATCTCCCCTAATGAGCGTCATTGCGCCCTGTCCTGACCTGGACAGGGTGTTTTGTAGTAATTTTACTAGCTTAACTTAGTTCTAGGTCTTAATTGGCTATTAATGTAAGATGACTACAATACAATAACTACAATTATACGCATGTAAATGAGGTCATAACATAATATAGCAAAAACAAACTTTAAGTTAGCCAGAAATTTATCAAAATCCCGTTTGGTAAGGACCCTATACCGCCCGAGTTGTACTAGCCAGACTTTGCATATTCTTGAGAATTTCTTGTTGTAATGCTTTAGTCGGCGACTGTACGCAGTTCGGTTGATTGAATTGCACTAGTTACTCGGCCGAGTTAGGAATTAGTTGAGATTGACTTCCACAGGCCAGCATTAGCAGCTCGAGCACTGACTCCACACGGCACAGGCAGAGTGGCTCGTTGCACAAGTTTGAACAGTTGGCACACTAGTGCAAACAACTGAAACTACATCAGCGAGATTTCCTCTTAACATTTACATAGAGTTATATTAGTAATAAAGAAAGAAAAGTATTTAATTTGACAAATAACACGATTGACAAATGACACGACAATGATTGCGTCCAATATGCGTGAACTGATCTACTGCTACTATCCAAATAGATGTAACATTTTACACGTGAAACTATCGTGAATGAACTCATTCATGTTAAAAAAATTCATTTGCTGATTAATGCTCTGTAAAAGAGCTGATACGACGTCGGTGCCTTCACCGATGTAACGGTACATGAACATTCCCTTATTGAATACGAAATATGTAGCATGTTGCCAATGTAAAGCCCCGTATTCATTAAACATTTTTGTTGGGGAACAGTTGATCAACATTGTTGATCTGTTGAGTTTCCAACTTGTAGTGATCAACTCTGCTACACGCAGTTTGCAGCAACATGTTGACAGCAACTCACCAACACGTTGATTCAACTTTGTTTACAAACAATGTTTACAACATTTGTTGTAAACAATTGTTTGTTAAATTGTAACACCGATTTGCGATTTGTTTGCGCGTTTGTATGGATGGACGGTGGTTTTGACCAACGATAGAATGCGTTTTTATTTTTATTTTTTGTTATTTTTTTGCATATCGTATTATTTTCTTTTAAATGATCTTTACTACCTACCTATTAATAACATCCTATCCTACTTCCTACTATCCTACTTATATTATAAACGCGGAAGTTTGTGAGTATAGATGTATAGATGTATGGATGGATGGATGAATGTTTGTTACTATTTCACGGAAAAACTACTGAACGGATTTGGATGAAACTTGAAATAAACAGTTTGTGACCTGGATTAACACATAAGCTACTTTTTATCCCGGTATCACGCGAGCAAAGCCGCGGGCGGAAGCTAGTTCTTATATAAACGTTTGTTTAGGGCCAAACTAACTTCATTAAAACATGTAAATTAGTTTTTAATACAATTTTTCTTTAATTAATGTATTTGGTGGTTTAACCGTTTTAGATAAAGTAAATAAATAAATATATCTTCGCGGAAAAGTCTGGGGTTAAATTAAATATTATAAACGATTCCAATTAACGCAACAGAACCTTTTTTTTTTAGCGCGGACAGAGTTGTAGGGGTCTGTCGGGCTCTCCGCCAGATACTATCTGTCGCTAGCTCGGCGGCCTAGACTAAGAACACACCGTGTTCCTTCACTCATCGACTGATGAAGGGTTCGACGCTCCAGTAGCACTTGACGGGGTCATGGGGTTCCGGTAGGATTCTACCTTGAATGCAACAGAACCTAACACAACTTTTATTGCGTAGATACTTTGCTACACTCGTAGCATGGCGCTACACTCGTAGCATGTTGCTACGCTCGTAGCATGTTGCTACACTCGTAGCATATTGCTACAGACGTAGCATGTTGCTATGATTCCAGTGGCAATCTAAACTTATTTAATTAGTCAGTATGAATTACTAATTTAAGAGGATTTAAAAATAAAATCCTGTTAGTTAGTAACGGTAGTTGTGAACGGCTGGACTATATACATAGTTATTTTACTTCTTAAAATATTCGTAACTAGCTTCCATTCGCAGCTTCGCTTGCTGATAAATTGCTTTTAATAATATTCCAGGTATTCAGATAGAAAGTAGCCTTTATGTATTCCTGGTTAAGAACTACATTATGTGGAAATTCGGCTCAATCTGATCAGTAGCTCTGGTGTGAAGGAGGAACAAATATCTGACATCATTTTTACAAAGTTTCACCTTTATAATATTAGCAGTAGCGATAATCCAAATGAGTTATTAAGGAAAAGAAGTTGCCCGGAATATTGGAAAAATAATGGATAACTTTTTTAATGGATTTTTATATAAACCCAAGAATTTGAACAGGACAACGCAGTCGGGTCAGCCCGTGACAAATACCTGTGTCTGCGGCATAATATCACTGGCAGCACATAACAGTCTATTAATAGTATTTAAAAGAAACATTTAGATATAAACCCCTAAGCCTCGGTCCTTCGCAAAATAACCGCTAAAATATAAGATTTAGCGAGTGGACGGGGTCCGTCGTCCGGCCGGATATTACATTAATTTCTCCGGACAGTCCGGTCCAGCTTTGTCCGAAGCCGGCAGTTATTCGTTTCCGGTTAGTGTTGCTATTCTAAAAATACTTCTTGTTTTCAGAAGAAATCCAGATAATAGAATTTTCCTTTACGCTCTAGCTCTTCTTTTGTTGTGGGACTTTATTTTTCAACTAACATCTCTAGAAAATATTTTTCAGATAGTAGTAATTTATTACATGCCAAAATTAAAAAGAAAGAATAAAATATTTATGTATTTTTGTTCTTGTATTCTAGTTATTAACGTGGACCTAACACAGAATACCTACTCCTTCCTCCTCTCTCCTCTCTCTCCTCGGTCCTTCGCAAAATAACCGCTAAAATATAAGATTTAGCGAGTGGACGGGGTCCGTCGTCCGGCCGGATATTACATTAATTTCTCCGGACAGTCCGGTCCAGCTTTGTCCGAAGCCGGCAGTTATTCGTTTCCGGTTAGTGTTGCTATTCTAAAAATACTTCTTGTTTTCAGAAGAAATCCAAGATAATAGAATTTTCCTTTACGCTCTAGCTCTTCTTTTGTTGTGGGACTTTATTTTTCAACTAACATCTCTAGAAAATATTTTTCAGACAGTAGTAATTTATTACATGCCAAAATTAAAAAGAAAGAATAAAATATTTATGTATTTTTGTTCTTGTATTCTAGTTATTAACGTGGACCTAACACAAACAACAACAATCCTAAAAAAACAATCAAAACAAAAAAAAATTCATGTGTTCTTTATCAAGAACACATGAATTTTTTTAGGATTGTTAACACACAATTAATGAACACAATTTCACCTATCTAGACTAGATTTGAAAACATAAAAGAAAGTACATAAAGGCTACAATCTGAGCATGTTCAGTCTCGAGACGCCGGTATCGGGTGTCGCGGCTACATAATGCACGAGACGTGTGCCACACGTGCTCCTTCTCAACCTAGCCATGCATCATCCTTAAAGATAAATATAAAGAAACAGAAAACTCAAATAAGTCACAAGTTATACAAAAATGATCAAAAGGTGAATGCTTAAATCATAAAAAAGAAACAGCGACACAAAAAGGTCGCCACTCAGCGAGCAGAAGACCCTTTCTTCACACTTCACCCTTCACCTCGAGCACTTCCATTTCTACCAGCTCTTTCAGTGTGGCGTAGGTGTTATTTTATAATGATTCTCTAGAGATATTGCATAGATTATTAGGGTGGTTGCTAATATCTATGCAAATGGACAAGGTGTCTGCAACAGCAACCGACATGTTAAAATAACATTTAAAGAGATCATAATATGTTTTTGAGAACTTCCAAGGCGGTAGTGTATGCTTCATTACAAAAATGCAGTTGATCAATCTAGATAATTTATAACTATACAGTTAGCATCCCCAGAGATAAAGCGTCATTCGATAACATTAAACATCAGAATCAACAGCCGCCTGTTACTCAAGACAGCATCCGAGCCGATAAACGGACAATACGCATCCGGCACGAGCGCGGCCTATCTCCGGCACTGGCCCGGGCGCTCGCCGGCTCCGGCGGCGTATCGGCCGTGACGTCACTATCACGTCCTCTTTGTCCCGTTGTCCGCGGACAGCCGGCCGCGGGGGAGCTTCCGATGGCAGTTTGATCTGTTCGATATAGTTCAGTGGTGGATCGAAGTGGTGTTTGTTTCCTTGGACTCCGCTATGAACAGCCACCGCTTGCAAGCCTGACACATTACGTTTAACTGGGTCTGGCACAGATTGTAGCAATTTTGACATGAAGCGTTAGACGTAATAACGAAGGCAATATTCCACAATAGGTACGGCATGAAACCGTTACACAAAAGCTAAAATCTCAGTGAATATGATAGCGAACATATTCAGATACAAGACAGTTACGCAATTTTCCGGTTCAAGAAGCATTACGAGATCCTTTATTATTTTCCCCTGTGCCTACTTTACCGGCGCTCTTTTCCATAATTTATATCATTATGAGAGCCAACGAACAAACGAGCCTATTCATTGCGGTGCCTGCTTTACTTTTTAAATAAAAATTTGCACGATACCTTTTGTGTGACGGCGACGCCTGCCGCGGACGCAGTTACGTCACTTTTGTCATTTAAATAAATCCAGGATTAACAATGGCGCGTGACATCCTTAGGCACTTTAATTGTTGCGATAACGCCATTGGCGGAAGTTCGTTACTACTCGCCAATGAGAGCGCGATATTTAAATAGAGAACGTGACGCCAGGCAGCAGGGTTGCTGACTCGCGCCTGAGGGCCTGTTATAACGATCTTTATTGTCTGCGAATTTGGAGTTTACAATGACGGTAGACCGGCGGCAGTGTCGGCGCTGCTCGCGTGTGTGTGAGTGCGAGTGCTCTCTGCAGAGGAAGGGGTAACTTCGGCAATTAAACTGATTGTTTATATTACTAAGAGCGCATTAGCCGCGGTGTAACGATTTAAACAATAAAGTAAACAGCAAAAAAGAGGGTCGTTTCTGTGGATTTTATTAATTACGTTTCATCTCACGGGTCCCGGCAGCAGGTATGTACCTACCTTCTTGTGGTAAGATATGAAGGCACCAACTTCCCAGTCGTTTATAAAGTTTAGTAATGACATCGAAACTTTATTAATTTGATCGTCGAACCGTGGCCTTATATATTGGTTATTAAAGGCCAAGCTAAATTCAAAGAGAAGTACGTAGATAAGTAAATTAAAATGAGAATAACGTAAATATTAAATAACATCCGTTATAATAGTTACTTGTAAAAGCTTATTTCAATTATAAAGATTATAATACCGCCGTAAATTAAGTATTTTATGCAACTACAATAATATAATAGTGTACTACGTATCATAAAATAATGTAAGAGAGAACTTTTCAAAGAAAAATGATAAAAATTATCCTAGAAGACACAGTGCTTCGCATCAGCTCCTAGCACACGTAGCTCAAACAATATCACGAAACGTATAAAATGCGAGCAAACTCAATCACTCGTGTCAATATTTTGCGAGGATTTCACCCTTCTGAAGGTTGAACTAACTTGTTTGTTTGGTGACTTATCTAAGTCAAGAAGTACACTTTATAATGTAAGTCAGGTAAGGTGCAAGAACAGCTACAAAGGATTATTCTAAGCCTGTAGTTTATTTACTCCACCCCATTATTGTAAAGTTGTCTGATGATGCGATGCGATTCTAGATTTGGTCTTCCAATGAAGCTTTGAATACATAAAAGCAATGGCAAAAAATGATGCAATAAAAGTGTTTCCGGGCACGAGACGTACAGTCAACAACAGATCAAGCGTTAACTTTTACAGCTGGCGCGGTCTTGGGTCTTCTTGTTGATAAAATAAAATGTTAAATGTTTATTTGGACCAAAGCATATGTTTGTAGCAAACGAGATTTTCCATTGGTTATGTAAAGCTTGATCAGTAGTACCGCCAAAACGTTGTCTCAATTAGTCAGAGGTGACTCGGAGGATTATAAAACCTTGTCTATCTCGTTTATGTTTAGGTATGTGAAAAGGTCTATGTTAAGATTTCATCACCTGCCTAGATTTAGAAGCGCTGATAACCCGAAGCTCGCTAAGACAGGAGATTACGTCGAAGCCTATCGAGCTTAGCAAACTAAACCTTTTAGAGTCTTCTTAAGATGAATATTTATTCCGTTATAATAAAAATTTTAGACGAGCCATAAATTAAGTGAAGGGTATATTTTTGAATATTACAACGAGACGTTTGCACGTTCAATATTTTCTTTGAATTGTGAAATGGAATCTAACGAATCAGAAAAAGAAGGGTTTCACAGGGCATATTTTTGTTTGAACATCAAGTCGGAATAAAAGTATTCTTCCGAGCTTTGGTACTACTACAGTATAGAATCTTTGCAAAATGTGAACTTTATTTTCACTAAGTTTGGTTCTATAAAACAATTTATAGTTGAGTTTTTAAGCTTTACTACCGCTATACCTACTCGTATGATTAAAATCTACACAAACAATCAGACAGAATAAATAACTCTCTGAGCTTTATTTATTCCCATTTCAATTCCCATTATTTGATCCATTTGAGATTGTTTGAGCAGCGAGCGAGTCTGCGGCGAGGGAATTCAAGTGTGAAAGCGCATTCGAAGCAGGAATCAACACGTTTGTATGAGTGCATCCAATCGGAGTATCCACTGGCCCTCGAATGGCCCTGAATGAATTATTTCATTTTTAATGCAGCTTTATGATTTGATTGATTTGGTATCATTTAAAGACCGTATAGGCAATCTAGATAACACACTAAGCCCCTTATTCATAACCAAATGTCTTTTGATAACGGCTCGATAAAGTAAGCTTGCCTTTGTTATTAAATGATTAATTAATAATTAAATGTAAATAAAAAGTGGTGGAATGATATTTTAACGCCATTTTAGCTATCTAAGGTTAATAGAACTGTTATGAATAGGAAGGTTAGTTTGTATAAGGGTTATGGGAGAGTGTGGGTTGTTAGACTCGTAATGAAGGTAAAATAAAATATAAGAATATAAAAATGGTGTAAAAGCAAATGGTTCTGACCAATAGAACGATTTAATTAAATAGTAAATTTATATATGGAAAAGATATATCCGCGTACATTTGGACGTACTCATACAATCATCTCGTTCTATTCAACAGTTTGAATGCAACCAATCGTAAGTATTAGCTATTACTGGCTCTCCGACCTAAATTTAATCAAAACTGGCGAATAAACATGCGTCTATTTATAAAAAATCCAACGGCCAGTCCCGGCTTCGCGCGGGTTAGGGCATTTTTTTACACCTTGGGTTACGTTACTTTAGTTTTAAGTAAGGATCTCTAATCTTTTCTAGCAATAAATATAGCCTATGTTACTCAGAGTGAATGTAGCTTTCCAATGGTGAAAGAAGTTTTGAAATTGGCACAGCGGTTTTTGAGTTTATTCATTACAAACATACACACACAAAAATACAAATATTTCCTCTTTTTAATATTAGTGTAGAAGTGTAGACTGACGAATAATAATTTTAACTAAAGTTGTTACCGAATATAACTAATAAAATAAAAATGTATTAAGTTGAAAATTGATTTCCTTCGTCCGGAGCGTGCACAATGCAATTCCAATCTGAAGCCGTCAAGTTTAACAAAACCTTTAATCAAGAAGGCAGCTGCGAGTGACGTCACACTGTTGCAAATATTCATTTGATTTATTTTCGCCCACGTTACAGTATTTAAGTGTATGCAAATTCTAAATTAAACAATATTTTATGATGGAATAATTAGAATTTCATTTCTAATTATTGAACTTTCTAAAAAACTTCATTTACTATTTTAATTCCCAGCGTGTTTTAACTTTGACATCGTTATTTAGTTTTTAATTAACAATCAAATTTCAACAGCACTTTACATCACCGACAAACGATTGTAACGCTATTTTCAATAGGAATCTCATTACGGCAGGCATCCAAAACATTTGCACAGCTTTCCTATCGAAAATAGCTCTTCACAAGCTAGACTTAAAGTTTATTACTGTTCAAACCGTATGTGAGACGTCATTAGCAGGGGCGAGTGGGCAGCACATACAAGCTGTGTAGTATTCTGTTGGATTATGAACAGAGTTGGCAACATAATTATCGAGAGTTGCTCCACAAAGGGCGCGAATTCTGCTTCCGACAGTTGTTTATAAATATTAAATTAAATTTTGTAACAGTACCTGTTAAGTACGGTTAAATCTAAATTTTATATAAAAAGGATTTAAAAGCTAACCTAAAATCAGTCAATACCGTATCCGAGAACGATTATAAAAAATACGGAATTTTGTAAAGATAAACAAATTGTAGCGCGATAAAAAGAATCAAACAATGCATACCCGCACTCAGCGTCAAAACAATACGTTCTATCTCGATACACCTCCCCCCTCCCCCAGCCCGGGTCCGGAACAAAAGACCTTTGATGAGAGGTTCTACAATTAACAGATTACTGTACAAACTGCTCTGAAAGCCATTGTTTTAGCAGATGAAGGTTTGAGGTCGATTGAAGAATAGCAGACAGACATTGATATCGGAAACAAATCTCATTCTGAATTGTAGAGGGCTTTATAAACAACTAATACATATTTTTGTTGAAGTCGATTCATGAATCGTTGCAATTGCATAAATAGTAAAAAGAATTTAGAAGACTAAGAAATTCTTTTGTTCTAGCGACCGTCTAGTAGCCCAATATTTATAATGTTCCCACCCGTATCAACCGTACAACCGTATGCCACATTAGTCGCAACACATTCAATAGGTTTCATTATCAGCCTTTATGTAAACTATTCTCATAGGTGGTCTATTACTTTCTATTACTCTCTGTTTAATACCAAACAAGAAATGTAATTGTATCCGAACGCAATATGCTTGATTCAAGTAAAATGTTCGATCTATTTGTTAAGAGAAAAGAGAGTGAGAGTTCAAAAAATATCCATGTAACAACGTGCGTGATTCTAATGAACTAGAAAAAAGCTTCTCTTATGTTACCCACACTCTCTACTTTTCTTATTATTAATCACCACCACCGTACCAGCCTATATCCTCCCCAAATAAAGAGCCACGTATATTAGCATTAACGTTTAGTCCAATATCAACAGATTTTTATTAAAAAGCAGTAGTATTGAATTCCTTCGTTAAAATTCAGAGTATGACCTCCCCCCACCCCTCGTTAAAGTATGCGGAACTGGCACAAACCGACTAGCAGTTTAAGGGTGTGGGAGATGTTTGAGCATAAAACTTTGTGGTAGCTTTGACTAGTTTAGTAATCCTAGTTAGTTGAGTTGCTGATTTTTTAATTTAAAATATTCAAGCGTTTGACTATACCTTGCCATAGCATGGTAAACTGTAGTTTAAGATTGAGCATATATAGAATAGAAAAGAAAGAAAGAAAGAAAATGCTGTGTGAATACTGTGTGTGTGTGTGTGTGTGTGTGTGTGTTTGTGCGCGCGCGCGTGCGTGTGTGTCTAAGTATATATGTGTTATTTGAAAAAATCTGGACAGGGACAACCTAATCACCTAGCGGTATGAAATATACTTATCATACTTTACGACCTATTCTCATTCTTACCAAATATTCATAAAAAAATCATAAAAATCGGTCAAGCCGTTTAAGAGGAGTGCGATCACAAACACCGTGATACGGGATTTTTATTTAAAAGATTATTTCTGCTGGGTTTTTGTTAAACTCATCAGAGAAGGATAGGGGATATTTTACCAATTATTTAGTCTTTCGATCAAAATCAATTATCCACTTATTAACCGACTTCAATAAGGAAGATGTTCTCAATTCGTCGGAAGCTTTTTTTATGTATGTTCATCGATATCTCCGTCAATCGTAAATCGATTTTCAAAATTCTTTTTTTGTTTAAGAGTGTCCCATATAAATTTTATTCCTGAGGAATTGGTACTTTTCCCGGAAAACTCAAAAAACCTCATCTTCAATTGTAATTTTCGCCCTATGATCACCAATACCTCCGTCAATTGTGAACCGATTTTTAAAATTCTTTAGGGAAAAAAGTAAGAAGTGATTTATTTGAAGTCGGTTTATTTTTTATAAAACGTTTATACTTGTTTACCACTTAGAATTATGAATAATATACATTTTGTGATACCTTTATATTTTAAATATTGTTTAGGACACGATGGGACTCGCATACCATTGTTGGAAAATGTTCTAAATAAATATCTTAAAATATTTTAAGTACTGGTCTGGAAAGACGCCGGAAGCAAGTTTGGGTATATTCAGAAACAGGTTGTTTTATTTCAAAAAAGTAGTTAATTTAAATAAGATAAAAGTTAGGTATACCTAACTCATATATATATAAGAATCGGAGTAGAACATTTCTCTCCCCCTAACACATTACCTGAGATCCCCAACCCTCATGCCCAGTGTGGGGATTTTGGGCATCCCCCTTATTATTTTTATATTAATAGCTAGCTTATAATATACATTATTTCTGTCGTTATATGTATTAAGTTTAGTTCGTGTTATTATATATATAATATGTATTAAGTTTAGTTTAGTTAAAACCATATATCTACACTAATATTATAAAGAGGAAATTTTTATTTTTGTTTTTTATTGTATTTTTATTTGTATTTTTGTGTGCATGTTTGTAATAAATAAACTCAAAAACTACTGTGCCGATTTCAAAAATTTTCACCATTGGAAAGCTACATTCACCCTGAGTAACATTGGCTATATTTATTGCTAGAAAAGATTAGGGGTCTATACTAAAACTTAAGTAACGTAACCCAAGGTGTAAAAAAAGTGCAATAACCCGTGCGAAGCCGGGACCGGGCTGCTAGTATTAAATATAAAAAAAATATACATTAGTACATACCTGTAACCTAAAAATAATGGACTTGAAAGAGCGGGGTTCTATAACAAGTATTTTTATACTTAAAAGAGGACCTTATTTTTTTATATAGTATTTGGCTACAGAAAATAAATATTTTTTTCATTTTCATTATGAATCAGAAGCCTATGTCCAACAGTGGACTACTATAGTCTGGCACAGTCGGTGCAGAATATCCTTAAGGAGAAAGGTGTATGAAGCAGGATTGTAAGCAAGTTCGCAAGTGTCTCAGGCCAGAGATTATCTCGGTCCTGGTCCCGCCGTCCCGGGCCGCAGCGGACAGTGAGTAACGACTCGCGCGCGCCACGGGATAGCACGTTATCAGCTTTAAGTGCAACTTTATATGTTTGTCCCACATTTTAAAAATGGTTCTTAAATAAGGCTATATTACATTTTATTTTCACATACACCATGTTTGAAAAGACTACAAAACAAAAAAAAAATACTGGAAGTGATTATCTTTTTAAATTCCACGGTTTTAGTGGACGGAAAATGAGTTCAATTTGTATTTAATAAATAACGCTACGCAGCTATCTCGTAGCACTAGGCTACGACGTAGGCATCGCTACGCAACTGTTCCGCCAGGCAATACTCATTACACATCTTAATTTTTTTAAAGATTCGAGCCTCCCTTAGCATAACGTGTTATGTTTTTGCTAGATATAAATTGTAAGATCACAGTTAAAGGTCAAAAATGTCAATTTTGTGTACAATTCACGCAGACACAAGATATAACAACCAAAATAGCCTTTTGTAACGGCTCCACATAAAGTTTTACGAGTAACGTGTTTAAGTGCCGATGTCAAATTCAATATTTTCCGTAAGTGTCGGTGCGTAACCGAATGGTATAAAACGTCCATCAAAATTATCGCGTTTACGTCTCTTGCAAGTTCCGCGAGAGGGCGCTAACTTTATACGACGTGAAATAATAAGTAAAGTTAAGGTTTATGGAATGTGACACAAATTATGAGCGTGTCAGGTACTCCATCTCGGTGTAATTACGCGTGCCGTAATATATTAATAAGTAAAGATCGTCTGCGCAAGTCAGATATATTATGTCTCGCCCTTTTTCCGGGAAAATAGATAAAGTTCACGAATATCATGCAAGGACTTTTTCGTTTGGGTAATTTTTCTGACAACATTTACTCTATCTGTTTCACACACATGTAAATCAACTCTTAGAACATTTTTAGGGATCCGTAACCAGGGTCTGGGGAACGGTAGAAACGGGACCCTATTATTAAGACTCCACTGTCCGTCTGTCTGTCTGTCTATCTGTCATCAGGCTGTATCTCATGAACCGTGACAGCTAAACGGTTGAAATTTTCACAAATGTTGTTTTTCTGTTGCCACCTCAACAAATACTAAAAACAGAATAAAATAAATATTTGAGTTCCCATATAACGGTACGGAACCCTTCGTCCGACTCGCATTTAGCCGGTTTTTTTTCAATACATCATGTTAGCCATTTTAACCAGTTTCTCAGTCATTTTAACCGATCTAGCAAGTTGGCAAACTCCTTGGCAAAAGTTCTAAGCAAGTTCCAGTAATGCACTCGCTGGGCGCGGAGTGGGCGCTTGCTATGCGCCGAGCTGTGACGAGATAGCACGGTTAGACACGCCGTTATGTTATTTTATTTAGTTAAAACCAACTACGACTGTAGCGCTAGCACAGTTAAGTGAAATGTTCTTTAAAGAGATTGCACTAAAAAAAGTGTAGCATACTGTCAAAGTTTTTTAACTCATAAAAAAACAATATTTAATTGATAAGTTTTACACGTTGACTGAGGGCGACGAGTTGCAAGAGCACATTAGTGTTTTCAGCACTCGAAAGTGTTATAATAAAACTTACTTTTATTAAGTTATGAATGTGTTTATACAATGTGTGTTCTCGTTACAGAACGTAACAAATAACTTTGAAAAAACAACAATTTTCTACAAACTTACATAGTTTAGTAAAAATGATCAAGTCGATTTAGTTTACTTCGAAGGGCACACGTCTGTGAACATCGATCAAATATACATATGATTCAGATGTGGGGCAACTGACCTACTAGCTAAACAAAGTTGAACATTTAAACTCGCCTATATATTGGTAGAAGCTGTATGCGTCGAGCTCAGGACAGGGTGCAATGGCACTCGTTAGAGGAGACCAATGTCCAGCGGTGTACTGCTATCGGCGGATGATGATGATGATATACATGGCGACATCGACAATGTGACGACAGAGGTGCAAGTTAGGTACAAGTTGTCGAAAAACGTTTGACCGATCTATGTTTTTTTCCTATAAAATGGACGCTGTTCTGTATAATTCTCATCAATATTTGTATAATTCTGGATACTTTTTTTTTTTTAATATGGGCCAGCTCTTGACCTCGAGGCTTGCATAGGCAAGGATGAGGTCGACGATGGGGCGAGCTTTCTCAGAAGATGCCTATTAACTCTTTTTCAAGCCGTTAGGGTCGTAAGTTAATGGAAAAACAGACGCTGGCAGCTGATTCTATATTTTAGCAGTGCGCATTATAAATGATGTTTGGAAGCGTTTAGTCCTGTTAAATGTAATATCAACTTGATGCGGATGGTAGTTAGCAGTGCATCTGAAGCTCCTTTGGTTGAAAGGTGAAGGCGGAATAAGGTCATGTAGCTCCTGAACTGATTACTTATGGCAATTAACGAAATGAAGGA
The DNA here is from genome assembly GCA_951804965.1 of Horisme vitalbata. NCBI lineage: Eukaryota > Metazoa > Arthropoda > Insecta > Lepidoptera > Geometridae > Horisme > Horisme vitalbata. Next base: position 18,774,777 of record OX638101.1, on the reverse strand, counting down.
TGATATGTATAATTCTCATCAATATTTGTATAATTCTGGATACTGAATACATAAGGAAATTAATGATATGACGCATAGTGTATAACTTATTACTGACTATTTTTATTGAATTTTGACTATGTATAGGTAAGATGTAAACTCAACCAATTTTTTATAATTAGAGTAATTGGCGCAAGCCGTTCTAGTTATTAAGTCAATAACCAATAAACAATAACTGTATCAGTTTTAATTAATTTCGCGCTAAATTTTATTAAACAAAATCACATTTGACGTTAGTTTCTGTTACCATTCATTAAAATTCAAATTCGCACATTTATTTCTTTAAAATATGTATGTAATGTGACATCCCGCTTCAAGCCCTAGGTAGGTAACAACACACAATGTAATATGAGAGGCGGCTCAATGCGACATTGTTATACCATACATAGTATAATGTTATAAGCAGTGCGAATGAGACACGTTATCGCAGGCCACATTATCTGCTCAGTGTTATGTGACGATGTGGCTGCCGCGCGGGCGGAGGCTTACGGTTTACGACCAGCTCCGTACGCTAGCTTCAACTACCGGTGCTTACTTTACCCCCTAGGTGTATAGTACAGAGTATGTAACGAAAATATTGTATTTAATGGTGGTTTTGAAAGCAGACACTGTTATTTTTACAGGATAGTTCAATGGATTTGTTATTGATTGAGTATACGGAGTATACCCTACTGTCTATAACGTCACTAGTCGACGAAGATCTCGATTCTGATCCCGATCATTACAGCGAAGAGAATCGACGAGAGAACCAACGATTTTAACAATCAATATATTTTGGACGTTATGGAGGATGATAATAGCTTGGAGGAAATTTGAATTTTTATTCGGGTTTTCTGTGTTTTTGGTCATTAAATTTAAACTAAGTTAAAAACTAAATGTAACAGGGGATATCTGAAAGTGGCACCTGTGGCAGATAAGGTGAGGAGCTCTAGACTGGCATGGTATGGGCATGCCATGAGGAGGGATCAAAGTCATGTGACTAGAAAAGTGATGAATATGAATGTGACTGGGTGCACGAATAGATGGAAACCGAAGAAGAGATTGATGATTTGTGTGAAAGAGGATATGAGAATTAAAGGAATGGACACAGATCTCACGGCTGATAGAAGTGAGTGGAAGAAAAAAACATGTTGTGCCGACCCCACCTAGCGTGCGACAAAGGCAGAAGGATGAGATCAAAATCTCTTCGTATTTTACCACCTACATCTCAATTAGCAACATACAAAGGTTACCTGGTAGAGAATGCTTCTAAGCATTAAGTTCGCCTATAAACAGTCACGTGCACTAGCAGATGTCAACGCGCTCTTCTCCTGGCTATATATCCCACATGGTGATGGGGTCACCTTTGCTACCATTTTTCTTCCACTTCGTTCTATCTTCGACGTCCGGAAACGTTATATGCCGTTATATCTCTGCGCAACACCTCTGTCTAAGTAATCTTAAGTCTCCCTCTAGATCTTCTACCGGAGACGGACAGTTCCAGTACCTGGCAGTCAACGTATTCTAACTTACAGATCACTATCAAAATAAGTAATTTTACTGTTAGCTATAGCATGGACAGAAAGTTCGATTACTTTTTAAAACTCTATTAAATGTAATTGAAACGTATAATCCCTCGTCAATGACCCCACGTGCCCGACCCTCGCGTTCACGTAATGGACTTAATTCGAGGCCCATCACGCGACCTGATAATATCTCAAACGCTGGTCGCTATCTACTATTCACCGGTAGGATAGTCGGTCAGGTCGCCCCAATCATGTGGCCAACTACGATACTGATAATCTATACTAATATTATTATGCGAAAGATTTTATAATTAATCATTCGCGCTGGCGTTACGTCGTCGTAAGCGTAAGCGTAACGCTTACGCTTTCACAGCAAAACTGCGGAACTGATTTGTATGAAAGATAATTTCGATTCCTAAAATTTGGTGAAAGGCATTAGCTTTTAAGCTATTGCATAGCTTCTATCGAGGGCCTTGAGCGCAGGGACCGAATCCAGAAATTCCGTAATGAAAAAAAACCTCACGCTCCCCACTCCGACGGGCACGGAGGTGTGGCTTGAAGGCCATGCATTGTCTAACGTCGTTTCTTTTCGGCAGTCTTCGACACGGTGTTTGTGTGCGTGCAACTAGACGTATTGTACGACTCTACGAAGCTCGTTTATTTAATAAAAGAAAAAAAATGTTTTCTTATCGGTCACCACGCTCAAAAAGTGTAACTTGAATTAATATGAAAGAAAAAGAAATACTGCATAAATAAAATAAATAAATAATTATAATTGCATAAGTTGATACAAAATGCTATGCAATAGCTTTACCGCGGCAGTCCCCGAGTGCCACACGTCTTTTTTATTTTTTATCTAGACGGTAGAACCGCAGGCAGAAGATAGTTCATGTCAATAGCGAGAATACTCAAATACTCGTGATTATTACTAGAATTAGCGCAACAATCGTTCGCCATCAATAAAATCTAATCCAGTCTGTGGCGGGAAGAGCATTTTCGTGTTTCTGTTGCACTTCGCTCTGATTCCAATACTGAATTTAATTCTACTCATTATAAATTCGATAGTTTTTGAGTGTATTGTGTATGTCTGTTCCCACTTTTCTCCGTAAGGTCTGAACAGATTTCGATGTGGTATGAAGGTTAAATCCTGGAATAACACAGCTACTTATCCAGCTCATATCCGGTGGGCGGAAGCTATTTTTTAATAATTTTATGTTATAATTTAGAGAAATACCACAAAAAATATTGACAAATGTAATAAAATTAGTTCTAGTAAAATCTGATCATTTTTATGTAAGGTCAGTGTGACATTACATTATCTTAAACAGACCAAAATCTGAACGCTTATAAGATGCTGGTATAATAACAATTTACACGTCCTTCCTTGTCATAGACCCTCGATCTATATTCAGGGCTTAAACTGACCAATCTCAGCCCACACAGACCGTAATCGACTTATTCAAAATCCAATCAGAGTCCAGTAATGGTGTGTTGGAGCGGCGACGGCCGTGTCCGACCCGTCGGCTTATCGCTCCGTCCGGCCTGTAACCGACACATAACCAGACAGACAGTAACACGAGGTTCTGGAACCATTATCACGAAGGTTCACATGATATATTCTAATTTGAAGCGTTTGTTTGCCACCATTATACAGAAGGAATTATTTTATGTCAGGATCGTAGGCTTGTTTGTGTGCAACTGCAGATATTTGTTTATAAACGACTCGAAAAAAGAAGGAATTCGCTCCTTGGCATTTCAGATAGAACAAATAGAAAGTTTACAATACAAATTAACTAATGTATGCGATAATATTACGATAAATACATAAACAACACATGTATATATGAGTATACATGAGATCTACTATTTAGCGACTGTTGTTCTTAGTTCATAAGTTAAATTCATAAAATGTTAATTCCTAATTGGCTGTAAGTCTTAGCACAAGTTTTTTTTAAATAAAAAAATAATTAAAGACGTATTTATTTTAAAATAAAACCCCGACTGCATAGACAGGAAGTTTTTAGTACTTAGTCACTTTGGTAGTCTTTTTAGTACATCGTAAATTGAAAATGGCTTCTTACAGTCGCCATATTGGATTTATTTGAAATTTCATAGCCTATGTCACCCTTGTGATCTAGACAAATCCAACGATACCTCAGTAGTCAAAATCCGTCCAGCCGTTTGGGCTACAGCGACCTACAAATTATATTACAAACATACATAGATCCAAAAACATAACCTGACTGAAGAGGACTTCAGTCGAGTAGCTATAAAATGCTCAGGTATCTTTACCAACAAAACAACGGAACGAACGCTCTAGCAATAGGAGAAATTGGAAATACTGAATGAATTTGCACGGAATTCCTGCATACATCAAGATGTCCTGACTCCGGCGCGGTGAGACCACCGCCAAGCTAAGCCGCAAACGGCGATGTCCGTGTGAGCTACATGTGCCTACTTGTACCGCCGATTAACATGCAAAGTGTCATCGGCGGGCCACTTACCCGACTGCGCAGTAGACGCGTACCATTACACTGATGGTATAGCCACATTTCCATGTAATTACATGGGATAAAATGGCTCGGCTTTATTGTTATGACAGATAATCGATATGGCACCATAGATTTAATTTGGTAGAATCATGTAAGATCATGTGGTTTTTGAATCTTATACACGTAGTGTCTAGTTATTAGTACGAATCATATTCTATCTATAATTGTTATGTATTGTGAAAATGTATTTTGATTTTAATTTAAGGTTGGACATGGTTTTATGAAATGGTTTTGAATTAGGTATAAGTATAGATATTATATAATGAGACGAGTTTCATGATATTGGTGTTATTTATTATATTGAACTTTTTTATGTACCGGTAATATTTAGTTATTTAAGTTTGCTTGTTTGTATCGTGTAAAATTGATAATTTATGATATTAATTCACTTTTTATTGTCTATTTTTAAATAATTATGTAATTCAAATACGATTTGTAATGAAATTGTTATGAATAAATAAATGAAATGAATATTATAAATGTGAAATTTTATGAGTATAAATGGATAGATAAATGTTTGTTATTCTTTCACGCACAAACTACTAACGGAGGGAACCATTTGGATGAAACGTGAAATATACATAGTTTTTGGATTAACACAAACATATGTAGGCTACCTTTTATACAGGTACCACGTGAACGAAGCCGCGGACGGAAGCTAGTACTGAATAAATGAAAGTGTAATCTATATTGGCTGAATAAAAGATTTTCACTGAGCGAGATTCATCGTTCGTTTTTGTTTCGTTTCGCTACTATTCATGCCTCGGATAAAAGCAAACTGGCAATAGGATGATAACGGACAATATAGTCCGTGGGATTTATTTATCAAAATAGTCAGAAACCAAATTAATATATTTACGATGCAATAACATAATATTTCTTCATTCTGACAAGTTGATGCGAATAAAACAGATTATTATTGCCCTACCAAGAGGAAAATGGTCATACAATTAATGCCCTTATAAATATGAAATTATTTTTATGCCTACGTTTATTAAAAGATCAATATTATTATTTTCCGCTTCGCTTTCCTTATCGCACAGAATTCATTTCACGTTATTTTAATAGGGGTACGTTTTCGCGCGCAATCAGAGCACCGGGGGATGTTTAATATTTTCCAATTTACGTATAAATTGAAAACTCGTGTCTGTGAAAAAATCGTAAACATTCGGCTATATCTCAGGATTATTCTGGTCATTTGCCCACACAAAAGTCGTTGGTTGCTAACTTACTGATTATATCATGATTAGTGATAATATCATGATTTAATTCACCTATATCGATTGACATCTAGAAGCTGGATGCGTCGAACTCAGGATAGGGCACAATGTCGCTCATTAGGGGAGGCCTATGTCCAGCAGTGGACTGCAATAGGCTGATGATGATGATGATGATGATGATGATGATTGACATCTTGATTATTATTGTATGTGATTATTGTATGTATTGAGACAATGCTGAAATTGTTCGAAAACTTACGCGATAAAATGTTTAGGGTTAAAAATAATTTGCTGCTTTTTGAGGATCTCTTAGATGACCTTGTTCTGTACTATGCTCTTGAAGTTCCCATTATTATCGACTATCACTAACAATAAGTAAAACATATTTAAATCATATTCAAACAAAAACATTGTCTTTTAAATACGGTACTTTTTTGTTCAAGTTAATGAGAGAGATGCTAATATAAACATGCAGTGCTTGCGGCGATAGATTGCGGTCAGAATCATGAGATCAACTTTGCGTCCAACCCAGTCCCCTATTCTCGGAGACGGCTCGGGCAAGGTTCAAGACAGTCACTCTTCACCTAGTCACCCATTTCAACGAGTCGGCTAAATGGTCACGCAGGTGGGCTAGGTAAGTGGTTAATAGCCAGGGGTGGCAATTAATGCAGGGTGGACTGCCCGCGGGTCGGGGCAGCCCTGCCTATTCCGCCGTAATTGAATGTGTACGCAATGAATCGGTTTCTATTAAGTGGAACTATTCGGGAAGTGAGCTCGTTGTACTGGAGCAATCAATCTTGCGAGGTGATGAATGTCTGGGGTATTTTAGCTGGAAAATGTTTCTTTCAGGGTTTTTGGGTGTTGGTAACTGATAGGGTAACTATTTAACTTGTAAGGGACTGGCAGTAAATTGATTTCTGAAAATCAATGCAGGAAGGAGGGAGTTGTGGGATTATCCATGTGTTGCGAGTCTTCTGGCTTAAGCAGGGACCATTTAACGAACCTTCCGCAGAAAAACGTTTCAATTTAAATTCCACTAAATGACGATCCACACTGACCAGGCGCAATGTTACAAAAAAACAACGAAAAAGGCACGCGAGCGTGTCGGGTGTTTAGTAAAGAAGTACTCACACTTCGATGGCCTTGTTCCAGTTGATGACGTATCCACTGAGCGAGAAGGTGTCTATGTTCACGACGTGCACGTTCCCGCGCTCCGTGCCCACGTGGATCCACTTCGACTGCAGCGGCAGGTGCAGGCAGGTGATCCTGCAGACAACACAACATGCAATTATATAACAATAACAACTAGCCTTGCCCCCACACCAGGGCTCACACTATGGTATTGACACCATTATACCAAACAAGTTTCAAATTCAGAACATATAGACGTATCTGCTGCCTCGTTAGCATGACCGCTTATATATCAACGTATTTCCCCTTATAACGTTTATCTTCTTTCCGAGTATGTTAATTTTTATTCAATTTTGTTTATTCAGATAAATACATCTGTGTTATTTGAGATAAACATATCAATTTACATATTGCTTTATATGCATCCAAAAATATAATTTTGTTTTCTTCCGTCGATAAAACTACGGTGTTTATACTAAGCCCGCAGACCATGCAAACATTTGTCACGCAGCGGGAGTTGACGAAATCCTTTGAAATACAAGGATTTCTGCAGCGATTTTATTATAACCTGATCTTGAGCTTTTCACCGGTCTGCTTCTTATCACAGTGCTAAGATAAATAAGTTAAATTTTAAACTTATGCGATCTTATTGTCAGTTTACATCAGTTCACTAGAGAAGCTGTCCACATACGATAAAAGCTTCATAAAGGTTCCGGCAGAATTTGTAAAAGTCTCTCACCTAGAAACTATATTTAAACACCAACAAACAGTTCAACCTACATCCATCAAACAAACTAGCCTAGAACTAAAAGCACACTAGTCCGCCCGCCCCGCGCCGCGCCGCCCGCCCACGCTCCGCTGACAATACAGAGGGCGTTGTGGTGCGACAATAGAGTTACCTACAAAGCCGCCGCTACAATGGTGCGTCCAGGATTACAATACTTGTATATTGCAAAAAGCCTATGTAATAGGTTTTCTAAGCCTAGTATTATTTTGTATTAAAGTCATTATAGCGACGTATATTTTTTGCCTACTTCTTTTTGTTTACTTGTTACAAATGTTATTGAATAAATTTTAAATAAAAAGATTTATTTGATCAATCTCGTTTTATGTTAAATCGTACCTAATAAACTGCAACTGTGGAACACTATAACACTCTGACATCTGACTACACCCTAGTGCAGCTATGTGCCTGTACGTAAAATGCGAATATTTTACAGAATATTAAAATAAATCACTGTTAGGTCTGTGTCGAGTTATCCTACAGTCATAAATTCAACTGGCGTGTCGTATTGCCCAGTCAGCTATTCAGAAAAGAGTTTAAAATGTACCCTTTCCCGGTGAAAGTTTGGTTCATTTTGCGTCGCCTGTGCCATGCGAGTGGCGGCTAATGCTCGCGATTATAAAAACTCACCCGCCACGGCCGACGGGAGATTGCTTATTTCTTGGCACAGGCTCGCACCAGCTGGCCTCTCACTCTGCCAATTGTACTTAGTAGTTCTATGTTCTACCGTTTATTATACCAATTGTTTTAACCGCATAATACATAGCTTTGAAGGCTTTAACTCAGAAGCACTTGAGAAAAATATTTATAGTATTTTGTATTTATTTGTTTTTATTTAATTCTTAGTACCTAAAATGTAAATTCAATCAAATATTTATAATAAGAGTAATTGGTTTGCCGTTCTAGTTATTAAGTAAATACATAATAAACTCTTTGTTTTCATTAACAATTTATTACTCAAAAATGTTATTTTTTTTCTCTTCCTACCTAGACTGTCCACAAAAACAGGCACTTATATATGTTTTTTGCGAGAGAGGGATAAGGAATCATGCCTTCGCCGACAACTGCATTTAAACAATGTCCTTTGTCAGATTACAGATCTTTCTCTATCGACGGATAAAGTGGTTTTAACATTGACTACTTTATCCGATCCTGAACGTATGTTTTATTATGTTATCTTTATAAAATATAATAATCTGTTCTACCGCTTATTCTTCCAACCATAACTAAAAATGCACAGAGGGAAAAGGGGTTTAGATATGCGGTACATTACGAAATGCAACTTTGTTTATAAAAATAATCATGCCGACACAACATCGATACAACAACGAGGTCGTGCAACATTACACAACATTTTCTATTTATTACTTCGAAATAAAGGGTGTCTCGACAGTCGACTTTTCGATCGATTTTATTCAATGTTTTTGATGTTCAACAACAGAGTGTAATTTTTGTGCCTGAGCTGCTCAACACGGGTTTCCAATCGACTGTCGATATTATACAGGTTGTTTGGGATATAAGCAGTTCTCACAACATCGAAGTGACTCACCCTTTGATCAGATTTGTGGACTTATAGTAAAGGCCGACGTGATATCTGGCAAATCTGGAACAAGTCGCAAACGGCGCTAAGCTGCACTGTACATTCTACGAACAGTGTGAGCTCAAACTGTGATAACAGAAAATGTCTAAAATAGCTAAACTATGAAAATTGGTATTAATTTATGTGGACTTGCAACTCTTTTACAAATATGGCCAGTTGTTAATTCATGTGCATTGCCGATCTATTGTGCTAGCTCGACTCAGGAGAAACAAATTGTCTAACGCTAAGAAACCTGTTTGTCGTCGCATGCTTCGATCCCGATGAGGTCAACAGAACCCAGCTTCAAAAACAGAGTTAAGTTAAAGCAGAAAGCTTTTCCTCATGCTTTTAGCAGCTTCACACTTTAACACAAACTGGAAGTTAAACTTTTTCTACTTACGCTGTAGAGATAATTTGGCATCCGTTCCGGAAAAGTATTTGACTCTAGGTCCAAGAAACCTTGCCAAAACGGAGGGAGTCTATAGCTGGTTGGTCTGGATATAATTACAGTGCAATCCGAGATCAATCACAATGCCACCTCATTGCGATAATGAGAGGATTACGGTGGTCCGTGCGCGAACATCGGCCAACTAATAGTATAATTATTGTCAATCAAGACACGACTTGAGCCAGATTATTGTTCATTTATAATAATTATTATTTCTATATTAACCCGTAATATCTATATATATATTGTTTTGTTGTAGTGTTATTTGGATGAAGTAACAAATCTTGTGAGCTTTTTCACGCCATGTTGTACTCCGAACAAAATATAAATTTAAGAGTTTTTCATTTAATGTCATTTTGCTTTTAATAATTATGAAAATATTTGCATTTGAAAGTCGCTCTGCGAGCACAAACACATTGATGGCAAACGCAATTATACAGTTGATTAGTTTCTAATCAAGATATCAAAGCCGGAGATGAATATCTTATATTATTGCATAATTGCAATCTTATAACTACGCATACGATACAATTTGCTAATTAAATTCCACAGTTAGATACGTAGGTATCAGATGAAATATAACGTGATATGATAAAAGCGACCAGTAATTTAATATTTCGGCATGCGCTTACAGTTTTTGATACAAGAAATTAATTTTCTACTCTAAATCTTTATTTTTATCTTTATTAAAGGTAAAATTATCTAAAAAAATCGTCGCGTCTTATAAACCGGTCGTGGCATATACATTGTACCCAACTTTGAGTTGGCCACTCGCTCATCTGAAGAGGAAGAATATTAATCACCATAAAAATTGCGTTTCCTGAACAAATCTAGGCAAAAAAATATGATTCCTGATAAGTATCTGACACAAAAAACAGCTACTATTTATTGGTCAATTCTTTTTTCTATGATCATTGACACTTCCGTCCTCCCATACGTATGCACTGCTGCCCGGGCTTGGGTAGTCTCGGGTCGCACGCGCTTCGTATGGAATCGTTCTGGACACTTTGAATTTATTGATTTGTCATTGTAACAAAAAAAAAATGTTGTTTGCTCTTTTACATTGCCTTACCCTGTCTACGTTTCTGGTAACTAAAAATCAGTGGTGTATAAGTTACGACATCAAACATTGGAGGAGCAGGCCTCTAACAATCATACCACTGCATCAAAAGAAAAGTCAAAGTAAGAAAGTGAATTACGTCTATTAGATCGTTACAGTAATACGGATCGTACAGGAGAGTCTTTGTGCCGTATTTCCCGGAAGTTATAGATCTTAGTCCAGGCCCTATTGCGACAACAATTAATTTCTGTTCACTCCATCACTGGCAGCGATTAATGACTGCACCAGTCATTGACTAAGCACAACAGCTGGTTAAGATTGAATAAAATTTTGTATTTACCATTAAATATTAAATTCTTTATTCGATGGCATCTGACATTACTGTTCAACAATTTCACCACTATCATGTTTTATAATTTTATGTTATTATTCCACTTTATTGATTTTAAGCCTCATCAAAATTTTTTTTTTTCAAACAAAGTTAAAACATTATAAATATACTATGTACAAAAATAATATAATAAACCTTAAAGAAAAAAATATGTCAAATGTAAATGTGTAAGACTGAGGGAGAGCGTGAAGGCGTCCTGGACGCCTTCACCAATCAGCACAAAATAATAAACATCAATACGTGCCTCATAAAATTGTCTCATCCAAGAATTGAATTTGATTGACGACCACGAACATACTTAGCAGCCTTGCTCCGTAACAAATGGAATGAACTAGCTCTCCCTTCCAGCTTGTAATTGAGCCCTACCTACCCGTACATAATATTTTGATGAACTGTAATTACAATGTCGGAGGCTCGATTTATCGGGGCTATTATCAGGTTTAGGGTTTCATGTGCTAATTGTACTTGTACATTGTCTGAATATTTATGATGCTACATAGTTCGACCGTGTTAGTGCCTATTTTCCTACTTCGCTATGGCCTCGTCGCTCGTTTCTTGTTAAAAACCTCTTAATAATTAATAAGAAGAAGTTGTTTCCTCTAAATTAAACTCTAATTATAAGTAAATGCTCAACTTTAGCGAGATAAGTGCGAGCTCCCACAGGATGCCAATAGAAGCACATTGTTCAGGAGCACATTCTGCGTCGCCGTATACTAAGATCGAGTAAACTCCCCTGCGTGCGTGCCACCTGATTTGATTATAACATGACGTCACCAGCACCGGGCTAATTACCCGCACAGCCTTCGCCCACGAAGCCTCCAATAATATCCGCCGAGGCTCAGCCTGAGGTGTACGTAGCCTTCAGCTCGTAAATCTTTGAGACGTAATTAATCATGCCAGATGAATTGCTGTTTTAATAAGAGAAGAATAATTCCAAAAATGGTGCTCGAAGTGCCATGTGTCTCTAGATCTGCTTGCAGATACCAAATGAAATAAACAAAACACCCAATAGTAAAAATAAACATACATAGTTTAAACCCCACACTTGGATTGTCTCCTATGTTGTAGGTATGGAACTATGAAAAATGGTACTACAGCACAAAAATCTGGATCAAATATCTGCAGTGCATGCCAACATTTGTCCAACACCGAGAATCGCTGCCGCAAGCTCTGGCGGCTATTGGGTCACTACGCCAGAATGAATGAATGAAATGTTTATTTGCATGAATACAGGTACATTTTGGTTCTTATGCTAATTAGATGTATAGTTTCACCATATTCAGCTTATTAGCCGAGCAAATGTTTAGTTTTATTATTAAATCAGTCATGCAAGTAAAATCCAAAATAAATTTATGATTGTCAAATAATAATTGCAAAAATAAATAAATAAAATTAACACAAAACATAAGTAGTCAACAAAATTATATAAATTTAAAATAAAAATAATTTATAAATTTATTAAAAAAATATTCGATTCCTATATATATGTGTGTGCCTATAATTACGATAATCATCAATTGTATCGAAACATCTATCACAAAGCCAATTATATATTTTATTTTTAAATTCATTATTATTTAGTTCTCTTAATTCATTAGGTAGCTTGATATATATCTTGACTGACAACGCCAACAAGTTCGTCAATAAAAAAAACTCGAGTCAGTAGTGTTGAACGAGATCACCCAACGGGGTGCCTGATTTGATTACAGCGTTACTTTAGCAGCACCACGCCTAATTATCAGTAATTGGCTGATCACCCAAAATTATAATCAATTTTACAAGGCTTCTCAAGGCCTCCTGATTTAGTTTTTTTCGCTTTCACGTTTTTGAAGCTGTAAGTAAGTACTTAAGTTACTTTTAATTTATGTGGACGAATGTGACCAATACAGACCTTAGCCTGCTATGTTTCCCGTGACGATTCGTCGGATAAAAGAAGTAGAAAAAAAAATGAGAAAGGTAGCCCACCATCACCACCCATATCAGATGGGAATATTAAATTCCAAGGAGAGTCTCTCTTTTCACTAGCATTTCTTAAAGCTATAGAGCCAGTTACAAGCGCTTAATTATTACAAAACAGACTCACAAACTGTATTCAAATTACGTTGGACTTAGAACGTAGAATATGTTCACAAAGGATGTTCTCGAGTTACTGCAAATAGGCGCCGTACCTGAGCGACATTGTTTGAGCCGGGGCTGTCTCAGGTCACCATAGCAACGGGCTTACTAATAAAGCCTCCGCTTTGATGGTTCACGTTCTGTGAATTCTAATACTCTGATTGAAATTACATTGTGACGTTGATATTCAACATTTACAAAGGGTTATTGACGCGTTCAGGGCTCAATAGACAAGGACCATCTAATATCACAAAGACACAGATCAAAGATATTTCACATTACTAAATTACGAGACGTGAAGAATTCTCCACCGAAATATATTTAAAAAAACATTATTATTTTTTATTGAAACTTATTGGACTCGGGCGATTCAGCATTGTATTTAGAATTTTAATATATCAAAATTCAATATGAAAAATATGCAAATGGTTATGATAATGATAACCTTGGCTATTAATTGAGAAAACTCGCACTCTGCCCCCGGCCGGGGGTGGGGTGGGGGAGGCTGCCTGATGAATGAAACCCACAATAAGGACCAACAATTGCTTCTTGATTTAGCAGCGCTTGTCCTCGGTGCTTAAGAACATCGCTGAATACTAAGTGTTGGGGTCAGGAGTGTTCTAAATTATGTAAATTATTTGCTAAACAAAAACTCGACTTGCCATCCTGCCTTGTTCGTAGTGTGGTCCAAGAGATTAATTAAGAGACCTTTGTAATGCTTATTGCCTAAGTGTTTTTCACGAGCTGTTTGAAAGAATATTTTTCTATGAAAATAATTGTGTCAAATTCTCTCTCACAAGTTCCAAATTCTGCCAAATACTAACTCATTAAATTTCCTTTAGATATAAATATTTTAGTTATTAATTTAGTTGGGCAACAAGTCGGGAAACTGAAGTGGGACTGGGCGGGCCATGTCTGCCGCATGCCGGACGGGTTCTGGGCAAAAGCTACCACGCAGTGGATACCACAAGGTATCAGGAGACCACGTGGCAGACCGCGCCGAAGATGGAAAGACGAACTTGACTCCTTTATGATGGGTTGGCGTGGGATAGCGCTCAATAGAGAAGAGTGGAAAGAAGGAAGGGAGGCCTTTGCCCTGCAGTGGGACAATTCAGGCTCATAATAATAATAATAATAATTTAGTTACTACGCTCACGTTAGAAAGCACTTAAATAAGTGCTAGGTACTGTTATTTTATATTAAGTGAAACTTTTCTAATGCCCTGCTTTCTATCAAGTGTAATTCCTTTCAACATTACCTAAGTTCAGACAAGTCGGGCATATCATTAGCATAGCAAGTTGGCAAGCCGGTGTTTGTATACAAATAGCTGATTATAAATGGTTCGGGATTACCCGAGAGGGGGGAGGGGGGGAGGTTAGACGGCAGCACGCCAGCAGGCTTCGACAGACGAATCGGAATCTACTTTTAATTTGTTTAAATGTGATTGGCTAGTTTCCTGAGTTGCATGATGTTGATTGAATGATAGAACATCTTTCAGTCAGATTATTTAAATTAATATTTATTGACTAATATAATGTTTTATATGTATAACAAAAAAGTAGGCAAAGTCGTGTAACTGTAGATATATTTAACCATCTCATGACAAGAAAATCAAAAGAAAGTGTCTTCATTCACGGCGAAAAAAAATTAGACGCTCATCAAAATAACGCTAAAATGAATAATTTTCAATTTCCCCTTTCATCTTTCACGACTCCCGTAAGCCCAACGATCAAACCGAGGTTCTAAATAAGGCATAATGGCCAAAAGAGGAGGGGCGTCACTAAGAGACGTGGGGGGGAGACGCCGCTGCCTTGGAATTCCATAATAATAAAATATAAAGACGTATAATGCTTGTAATTGCCGCGGAGACTGCTCGTGTAATTGAGTGCGGTCGGAATCTTTTCTCGAGAGAAATACAATGACTTTAATAAGGTGACACAAATGGAAACCCTGACGGATGAACTCTATACCATCCTAAACGTCTCCTAAAATTATAAGGGTAAAATTTCAAGGTTTTTAATAAGTAAGCTTATTTATACATCATTAATTTAATTCGTGGTAGCCAAGTGAGATGTACCCTGAATGTATCTTCTGATTTGTATCAATGGATTTTTCATTTCGAAAAGATTATACGCGCATTAGAACGTGCTCAAAACGGTGAAGGAAAAGGCAACAAAACTCGCGGCTTAGTCAGCACCGTACGTTTTAATTATTTCTTTCCTGTGCATATTATTTAGTTATTCTATTACTCTTATTTATTTTTAGAGTTAACTTATTTTTTTTTTACTATTAAACATAGAGAGTTGGTTACAGAAATTGAGGCCGTCCGCCAGCGAGATGGGTTGACGATATTAGAAAGACCGTGGGCGGCACCTGGTTCAGAATAGCGCAAGATCGAGGCAAGTGGCATAATCAAAGGAAGGCCTATGCTCAGCAGTGGGTCGATAAAGGTTGAAATGATGATGATGATGATTATACATAGGAAATCTGTAAGCATTACCAATCTATCTCCACACTATACGAAGGCCATCTGGATGAAAATGCTACTATACTATACTTAGCATTAAGTTCGCCTGTGTACTTGTTTTATCTTGTGCATTTAAGAGTTTTCTATATATGTCTATCTATCCGAGAGGATAGATAGACATATATAGAATGATAGAGATATCCTCCTAGGCCGATTAGGTTGAGGGCTGGTCAAGGCTACTCCATCAGCTATGCCTCATATTTTGATTATGTACAATTCAAAATAATGTAGGTTGAAGAAGCATTATGAGACGCAGAAGGTTGCGGGTTCGATTCCCGCTGCGGGACAAATGTTTGCATTTTCTGTAGATATTTGTCTCGGGTCTGGGTGTTTCTATGTATGATATGTATGTAATTACAAAAAAATATATATGTTTAGTATATCAATCACGTGGTTCCCATAATACAAGCTCTGCTTAGTTTGGGGCTACGTGATGCTGTGTGATAACGTCCCGCATTATTTATTATTATTATTTATTATTATTAGCATTACATCACCGTAATCACCCACTGCTAGGTAAGGCCTCCCTTTGTTCTTGCCAGCCTCTTCTGTCCTGTGCTTTTCTCATCCAGGTATGCCCAGCGACTTCCATTATGTCGTCGCCCCAACGATATACGCATTACATACTTACTGTAAAAAACTCGAAGATCAGCCCCTGGGGGGTGCTGCCAGCTGCTAAGGGATCCCACAATGAAATCCTCAGATTTCTAGCCAGTAATATAGAAACAGATATGGTAATGCTCACCTCTCCCTCTGGAATTTGAGGCTGTGCAGCCGCTGCGGGCTCTTGACGTTGCGGAACAGCCATAGATGCAGTTGGTCGTCGGCGGTGGCGGTGACGAGCGCGCCCTCGTTCACGCGGAACTTGAGCTGCAGCACCGCCTCGCCGCCCTCGTGCCGCACGTGCGCGTCCACTCCGGGCCCGCCTAGACTGTGCTCACGTTAAAGATATATCCACAACTTTATGGCTAATAGAATGACACGTAAAACTTATATTATTAACATCATCATCAACACTTACAAGGGCCATTACTAAAAACCAACGCAGCATCTGAGCTTGATCTTTGATGCTGCCAGTGCTGAGAAAGGGTCCCTTTTTACCCTTTTGTAGTAGAACTATTTACTCATTTCTAATTTTAGGATAGGATAATTGTATATATTAGATACCTAATTTAGTTACCAACTTAACTACTTGTATATCATGGGTAAAATAAATAACTTTTCTTTCTTTCATCATCATCAGCCTCTGCAACAACAACAACAACAACCACAACACCAGCCTATTCATTCCACTGCTGGACATAGACCTACCCTATAAGAAGGGGATATGCCATTAATCCCCACGCTGGGCATGTGGGTTGGGGATCGCTGGGCATAGCTTCCCGCACCGCCAACGCTGCTACCCGTCGGCGGCCTGAGGATTTACTGTGCCAGTGTTAGGCTGCACTATGCCGCCATCAGCCGGAGAGCCCCGTTTGTTATTCAGCAGGGTGCACCACGTGCAGGTGAGGTTGGCTTGGGTTCCAAAGATGGAGGTTATAGTCCCCTTATACCCCAGAGCCCCGTTACACCCCATACGGAACAAAGAAGGCTTTCTTTTAAAGTTTGGATTCCGCTTACATTCGTTACTAGTTTCCGTCCGACCCGGAGTGTTAACAGAGTAAAAAATTTCTTCCCCCAAGCTTATGGTATCAAAATGACATGATAGATAAATTCTTTATTGTACACCAAATTAAAAAATACAATTTGCAGAAACATTACAATTAAAACGAAAAGGTAGAATGGGCGGTCTTATCGCTAATATCGATCTCTTCCAGACAACCTTTGGATGGACAGGATAGCACGAAAAACAAAAGACATGAACAAATTTTAGAATTTGGTATAATGATTCTTTTCATTATAATTGCCGTTGGCTATTACCATAAGTTTTCAGTCGATTTACACAAATAATACTATAAATAGGACTACCTACTGGGAAAACAAAGAACAGAGAAAATCTACGTAAAATAGACTAATCTTAACCCGTGTAGGCGTAATTAAAATAATAATAATTCAAAGTGTGAAATTGTCGCCCGAAACTACATAACCTATTTCCCCCTTCCCTCCTGCAGCGCACGTCCCGGATTAACACCGCAAAGCACACTATTAAAAAACATTTAAAAAAAATGGAAATAAAGCACAATTTAGGACACACGGTATGTGTATGCTCGGACGTGGTTATTGTTGGCAGCCCAACGTAAATCTATAATCTGTCATTATAATATTGTCTAAAAAAATAAATAAATCTATAATCTATCATTATAATATTGTATTCCATGTGGAATTGTAATGTGTGAAGCCAAGAATAAAAATTATTATGTGTGTGAGCTCTCAGTGTTTTCATCAAATCTAATTGCCTACAATCTAATATAACCAGCGCAGCTCGCTCCCTACAGTTATGACATGGCGCGTCATTATCACGTCAATCATAAATATATAAATAAATAATGCTTGGCTATCACACATCATCATGTAGCCCCAAACTAAGCAGAGCTTGTATTATGGAAACCACATGACTAATATACTAAGCAAATTTTTTATGTACATAACACAGAAACCTGAGACAAATATCTGCAAATAATGCAAACACTTGTCCTGCGGGGAATCAAACACGCGACTGTCTGCGTCTCAGGCGGACCTTCGCCCACTGCGCCACAGAGGCAGTCGTGCTTTGTTTCCATTCTTTTTGTTTGAAATTTGAATGGAATAGCAAACCGCCAGTGCCATGTCCGCGCCCGACGCCATTTACATGAGACCTACACCTAAGTACCCGCCGCAGATAGTGTGCTCGTAAGTTACGACTCTCGCACGTCCCACTGCTAGATAGTGGAGCTCTTGAACGTTCGCGACCTTAAATAACCTAAATTGGATCATGGAGTTTAATGTTGGAAGATAGTGCTTCTATGCTGTCTCTATGAAATACAGTTTAATTATTTCAAAATATTCTTTCCTACTAATATTATAAAGGTGAAAAATGTGATGTGTCGCTCTTTCGTGTTTTCTTCTTCTTTTTCTAAGCCATGTCGAAGGCCTTCGGGCGGCGTAAAAACTCCGCCACTAAAGTTCGCCCCTAGCTCATACGAAGAATAAATAAATAAATAAAGGCGAAAGATGTGAAATGTCTGTCGCTCTTTCACGTCAATACTACAAAACGGATTGAGCTGAAATTTTGCACAAATGTAGTTCTAGACCTGGAATAATATGAACTTTTTATACCACGCACACGGGTACCACGCGAACGAAGCCACGGGTCTAAGCTAATGATAAATAAATAATTCATAATACAATGCCCCAAATTAGCAGCAGTAGTCGACTCACTAAATAAATAAAAAGTGTAAACAAAAATAAACGCATAACTAAATCAATAAATTTTAAGGATATTAACATAGTTAAACTGTAATAACTGTCATTCAATTTTCATTTATAACAACAATGTTTTGTAACTCAACGTTCAGTAAACAAATCCATCTTGTTGTCTGACGGCGGCTGATGAAGTTAATTTCGAATCTCCCTCATAACAACCCCACTCGTACTTATTTACTAACCGAGACGAGAAGTTTACGAAAACGATTTATTATTCTCGGAACGATCGATGTGTATTTTGCAAACAAGTGATTTTCAATTAGGTACTCAGTAGTCATTCGAGTGAAAAGGCTTTAGATGGCTTTTTTATGTTTTCGTGTCATTGGTTTCTATCTAACAGGTCCAAACTATTTTTTATGCTATAATGAAATGTGGTATTTAAAGTGAGACTGAAGTTTGAATACTTGAATCTAATTTACGTTTCAAATCTTCAATAACAGCGTTTTCAGTCCAAATAAGACGTTCTTCTTTAAGAAAATAGAGCATAAATTACGTTGCTATCGAGCCGTCTGTCATCGTTACTGCGCGCGCGAAAATAAGTCGCCATATTGAATGAGAATTCAGATTTTATCAATCGCAGAGAAGCCGACAGGCGGACGGGACACTTAGCATTCCTAGGAGAGAAGGTAAAAATGATTTCTGAATCAACACAGACATAATAAAAAGACGTGTGGCACTCGGGGACTGCCGCGGTAAAGCTATTGCATAGCATTTTGTATCAACTTATGCAATTATAATTATTTATTTATTTTATTTATGCAGTATTTCTTTTTCTTTGATATTAATTCAAGTTACACTTTTTGAGCGTGGTGACCGATAAGAAAACAATTTTTTTTCTTTTATTAAATAAAAATACGTCTAGTTGCACGCACACAAACAACGTGTCGAAGACTGCCGAAAAGAAACGACGTTAGACAATGCACGGCCTTCAAGCCACACCTCCGTGCCCGTCGGAGTGGGGAGCGTGAGGTTTTTTTTCGTTACGGAATTTCTGGATTCGGTCCCCGCGCTCAAGGCCCTCGATAAAAGCTATGCAATAGCTTAATAACGTAAGTTTATAGTTGTAGAATGACATGTAATAAAGAATTTTACCTTGATCATCTGTAGACGATTCATCAGTCTTGCTGTTTTTGTATGGCGGCTACTTATCAGGATTTGGTTTCGGTTGATCAATTGGACTAACGATATTTTAGTCTCTCAGACAATTCGGTATTTTATTTACATTATATAGTTCATCACCTGAAATATAATGTATTGAAATACTATTTACAAAAAGAGCTTCAAAAACCTATTTCTAATATTTCAAGAGTATATTATAAAATCAATCCTTGACATTTTATTACAATTAAATAGTTCTAAAATCTATAGTCTTTTTACACTCTGCATACATTTATGTATAATGTATTATACTTGTAAATAATCCGAGTATGTAGTAGGTATCTAACTTATACGCATACACACCTTTCGTCCATAGATGTTTGTCAAAACATCAACATAAAATACAACAACATTATTTCAACATAAAATGTAGTTGTTAGGTGTTTTACACAGCCCTATTCTTACCTACATAATTTTTGAATATTCAAAAACGAATGAAATTGATGAATTCGTTTCGTACGATGCTTATTTTACTATGTTTGAAATAGTATATTAAAAGTACATGGGAATCTACTCACTTTGTCTATCTTTTGGAATCCCACTGCAAGTTTCTGCCTCCGTAAACAGAGTTGGTCGCGCAATAATTATGCCTAAAAGACGACCATTTTCGTAAAATTTACGCACGAAATGTTTGGAACAAACTTTTTTTCGATTAGTTTATTAATTTTAGGTGAATTCAAAAATGTAGAGTTTATTTGACTAAGCCACAAACTTTGCCTATAGTTTGCAGAAAACTGTATTATTATACCACTATCATTTTTTGATTCACACGTGGGGACACTACATTTAGTAGCACCCATTTTATACGATTTCTCTTATAATTGAAACACATAAACATCTAAAAGCAATAAAAAATCCAAAGAAAACATTGCGATGACAGAAATTTCAAAACAAAACTGAAATTAGAGTCAGGTGAGAGGCCAATCATGGACGTCTTTACTGTGTTGAACACTAGCGCTGCGACGTTGCGACGAAGAACTAATAGAATACAAAAGTTTGAATATGAACTTTATTTCCAAGCAACAGATTATAAAATTAAGTAAATCGGAGTGGGGAGCGTGAGGTTTTTTTTCGTTACGGAATTTCTGGATTCGGTCCCCGCGCTCAAGGCCTTCGATAGAAGCTATGCAATAGCTTAAAAACAATTTCGCTTATTCGTTTGTACAGCGCTGTTTCCTGCCAACAATAGGGACTGTTACCTTTGTCGAGATTTTCAACAAAGAGAGACAGTATTCAATAACGACAAAGCTAAAACAATGCTTGTAATGTTAGATACTCTTATTTACTCCACTAATGAGAGATTCGAAATATTACAGAGCATCTCGTCACGAATTCTAATGTAATCACATTGAGCACATGCGCCAGGTACTGGTGGCCATGTTTGTTTGTCTGTTTGTTTCAACGGCAAACACGAGACGAGTTACTTGAATGTGCTCATGTAAATTTACCTACGGTTAAATTTACTTATGTACGGTAATATTAAATGCTTTCAGATGTCGTGATGTAATGTAGAAATGTTTCATGCAAATGAGAAATCTCTCTCGGGAACGCAAAGATGAAAAAAAGGTATTCACTTAACTAAAACATGAATATTTTCACGTTATTAAAATGATGTTATTTCAGACTCCGCGGTATTCTTGCGATGATATAAAAAAATACCGAACTAAAGAGAAAGAATGTGCTACGAAGCGCTCGTAGTAACGCTTGTTTGATTTTACGTGTAAGATGGGTGCTATTAACTATTTATATACATTAGAACTGACCCTTAATGTGCTTTACAGGTTTTTTATGTGGCTCTCGTATTTACACATTTAATTATGCTTCGTAATGAAAAACTGGAAATCGAGCCGGTATCGTGTGACATGTTATGTAAGTTTAACAAATAAAACCGGTATAAAATTACCACTTTTGAAATGCTTCTTTGAACACATAAAATACGAAGATCCGGGGTAAACAGTAAGAAAAACATATAACAAAATCAGCTACGTTATAAAATGCTATTGGAAAAGTACCAAGACCCCCTGAAAGTGCCTCTGCACGGTGGCCCGCCTCAGACCAGCCGAGTGTGAGGCCGAGCGACATCACACAACTTATTATTAGCCACTCACAAAAGGCGCGAAAATAGCCCGCACGGACCCGCGCGTATCCGCAACGAAAGGTTAAAGGGTTTCGGTGTTCAAAGTTTTAATCTCGGGAGAAACTCGCTTTTATATTATAATCTTTGTTAAAAATCTTTTTTCACTTAAAAGTTGATGTTAGGTTGTTTATTATTAATTATATTGTTCAGTTATAAGTACACTGTTTCTGTAAACTGTTACTGTGTAAACTGTTTCCAGACGTAGCGACTTATAGAAGTGGCATCTAACTTTGAACTTCAAACTCCGACACAAAATAATATTACCTTTAAATAAATAATTATCACAAAACCTATCCTAGAAAATTAGTAAAGTTAACCAACGCCGGAGGCCGTCCACTCAGTAACGGAATAACGCCGTTATAACGGCTCAGATAGAAAGATAACACTGTCCGAGGCAGTGGCTCACTATTAATTACAATAATGGACTCCATTTTGACCTGTAGTGTGAGTTATGGAGTATGTCAGGACTGCCTTTCTTTTTTACATTTTGCGGATTTTAATTTAATATCTTGCTAGAAACAATATTTGAACTATCGAGTCATTTTTATATGATGTCTGCCCCTAGCCTACGTAATTATGTAGAGTAGGCAATGTCTACTAGGCACTAACAGTTTTCTTCTATCAATCGTTATTAAATGTTGAAGATATCTGCTTCAAAATTGAGTTGCAAGATTTCACCCGCACATACATAGTTACAATGCAAGTTAAATAAAAGCTTTTAAAAATACTTAACGACTTTTATAAAATGGACAGATATATTTCCGCAGTGTTCAGAATACGACAAAAGCTAGACCGGTTACAAAGTTCACATGTTCCACCTCAATCCTAATGTAAGCCTTTTTCTATCTTCTACGTAATGAAAAAAGGTCCACAGGGAAAGGTAATTTAATAATATTGAACAAAAACCTTCATTTTCTTATGTAAATATCTCAAATCTAGGGTGTGTTGTAAAGGCGGGTCCCGGGTCATTGGGGTGGTAAATGAATAATACCTTTCTGATTGCAAACATTGACAGACAGACACGGAGTATTAAATGTTTCTAATAATCATTATGTAGATATAAGAAACCTAAAAGAGCACACCGAACACCGAAAAACAGAGATATTATTATGATTATTTTAATAATATATTATGATTATTATTCTAATAACAAATATATAAAAGAGTTTTGAATATCGGTTCAAAATTGACGGAGATATCGGTGAAAATACATAAAAAAAGATTTCGACGCATTGAGAACCCCCTCCTTTTTTGAAGTCTGGTTAAAATAGAGGAACAGTGTACTGAGCACACAAAGATGTTGGTTAATAGGCCGCCATCTTGAAGTGAAACTATCTGCCGAATGTCCATTGAATTGTGGGCAAAGACCACCACAGATCGGATCCCATCCAACACTAGAAGGCGACGTGGGAGACCCAGGAGAAGACAGAGAGATAAACTTGACGCGCATTTAAAATCCTAGCGTGTAGTAGCGATGAATCACGAGGAGTGGAAGGAGGGGATGGAAGACTTTGTCCTGCAAAGATCAAAAGGCTGACTAGTAATAATAATAAATAAATTCTCAACACTAACTATTATAGATCAATAAATGTAACACATCTTTATATTTGCGGACGGATGGAAGGTGATTTTGACTGAGTTCTTGAATTTCTGTGAGAAGTGTGTGTATTCTGTTTGACATGTACTTTAACTTAAACTATTGACATAAATATTATTGAATTCTGACATGTACATATGTAACATTCAACCAAATATTTATAATAAGAGTAATTGGTGCAACCTGTTCTAGTTATTAAGTAAATAATAAATAAATAAATTATACATTTGTATACATTATTACGTATGCATTTTGTGGAACTCGTCAGAGAAAGTTAGCGGAATTTGTACTAAATATTTTGCCTTGTAGAACATCTTGTAATGGATTTCCGCAAAGTCACGCGTGACTCAATTAATTATTATAAATTATACAGCAAAGAGAAAAAAAGCAAGCGCTTTTATTTTTAACAAAGTTTTATATTACTTAGTTATAGATACAAACTTTGTATCTCTTCCCGAGGTCTATATAATTGTACATAAAAGTTTCACTGTAGCATTAGCATTCGAAATTACACAAGGTAGGCACAAACTAGATGGTTTGTGGTATTCTCTCCTATACGAAACACACCACTTCAATCATTAAATAACTCGGAACAGTATCTCTAATTAAAAGTTATTTTATGCGAGGTACGAACTGGTAGACAACAAGTAAGTTTCAATGATACCAAATTAAATAGTTTTTGACCTTTTCCGGGATTTATACATAGATGGTATATGCCTAAATGTAGTACTACTAAACCGTCGCAATACTAAACTTTACTCCTAATACAAAATGTTCCATCTTCAAACTTAATTTCACCATAACCATGATCTCCTCCGGAGGGAACACTAAATAATTCAAACAGCATCATTTCCGGTTAGCTGCCATCATCAAGTGAAACTTTTTAATTAAATTAAGGCGAATACGGAAGACTCTAATAACAATTTCTTGAACAAACTCAATGAAAGTACAATTTTTCCTTTGTACATAAATCAGGAAGTTGAGACGTAACCCGAGAATGAGCCGCGGTACCAACTGTTGTTTATTCTGCACTTGCTTAGTCTGTGGGAGGATTCGGTCAAGCGCGAGACGGATTATTTACCGATCAAGGCATTCACTTCCGGAAACTTTTGTCAGTTGACAGGGACATTTTAATTAAACTCATTTTGCGACTACATGGTGATGTACACATAACTAATAACCATTTTATTGTTTAATCTGATAAATATTTATAAATACTAGTGCACCTATACTTCAGCCGCGTAAAGGTTTTTCGCTGTTGCACCCCGTCAAGGTCTGAATAAAAGGAAACCCTTTCTTTACATCTCTGCAATAATATGCAAGGAACATACATAATCTATCAATGAGTCTCTAGAACTGTCACAGTCTCTACAACAGTCAGTCAGATTCATTACAGTTTTATATATTTACCTCCTTATTCATAACCAAATGTCATTTTAAGTCGGCCTTATATAGTAAGCTTGTCCCTGTCATTTAAATGTAAATAAAAAGAGGGACATGATATTTTAACGCCATTTTAGCTATCTGAGGTTTTTTTTATAGTATGAACTGTTATGCATAGGACGGTTAGATTATATCAAATTATCGTTGTTATCTAAAAGTTACTCGTACAAGAAAAACCTGTTCGAAGAAAACTTCACAACGTGGTTCCAATCAAAATATGCAAATGAATGTAATTCTTCCATTTTGTAACCGAGTCGAGTCCACGGGCGCGATGGCGGCGGCGTCGACGTGCCATCGCTTGCCGATTCACAGCCAACTCGAATATTCATCGGAGGACATGGCGAGCTTCACTGGCTTCCATGAATTAACGACAAGGAAAAATAGCAGCTGCCCAGAACACATGAATACTCTTAGACAGAATGATATGTACATTCATTATTGTACATCAGAAAAATTCAACAGTTTGCAGGAAAATTTACAGAAAAACAAAAGGTACAATGGGCGGTCTTATCGCTAAAGGGCTACAAACTCCGACATCAGAGTTGGACTAACTCATACGAAGAAGAAGAACAAGAAAAAGAAGATCGCTAAAAGCGATCAGTTCCAGAGAACCTCATAGCTAACTTAGTTAACATGCCTCCTTGTACTCAGCAGGCTGTTGAAGAATACCAGCTTCTGCTGCTAAAACAGTAGACATTATGCTGAGTCGATGTCATTTTGTTGCTGTAGTAAACACCCCACCATGTTTTAATTTCTTTTTCTCTTTTTAACCGACTCGAAAAATAACAGGTAGGTATCTAGATCTACCTACGTGGTAAACGCTTAGATAAATTGAGTACAAAAAATGTTAATAATAAGTTATAAAAATAAAACTTTTTTTTTACTTTTCAGTGCAGTTTTTGTTTTCAAATTTTTAAGACGTTTTTTAATTATTGTTTTATTTTTGTTAAATTAATATTTTTATTTTTGTATTTTTTTTTTATTTTTTGTTGTGTGTTCAATAGGGATGACGACTGGGTTAAAAAAATCTATTTAGTCCGTCAGATAGATCAACAAAAAATATTGAACAAGTATTTTTTTATTTATCAAATATATAATAATTGACTGAGATATAGAGTCTGTTAGGAATCTACGAAGAATCGTGAGTTGTACCTACCTGGATATAAGTGGTCTGTGGTCGCAAGCTACGCTCCGGTTGTCGCAAGCTTCCGTGTTTTGCTTTAGTAAATTGGTGTGAATAAACTGTTCATCAATGGCCATACCTGCTTATTATTCACAAACCTACAGGTTATGGGCCCAGCACAAGTGATTCCGCGATAAAATTGACATTTTGCATAAAACAATAATTGAAGCGGCCCGTAATGGCGTGTTGTTTTTTCTGTGCGATCGCCGAGCCGGCCGGCCGCGCGTGATTGACATTTTGCACAATCGGTACCGTCCATCTTGTATTTATTACGTAAAAACATCGCGATCGTAATAAATTCGTGTGTTTTTGTGATTATTGAGTTGTAGAAACTTAATAATGGCTGCTTCTATAAGAATTGATCCTCTTACTGGCGATAATTATGATACCTGGAAGATTCAAATGCGAGCTATTTTGAAGAAAAATGACTTGTGGAATTACGTAACAGGAATATTGCCACAGCCAACGAGTTCGGATGCGAAGTATGCGGAATGGATGCGAAATGATGGAAAAGCCGAATCGGATATTTTGTTGGCCGTCAGTCCAAGTGAGTTGATTGCATTGGATGGCTTGGAATCTTCTAAAGCTGTATGGGATAAATTGAAGTCTCTGTATCAGTCAAGTGGCCCTGCCAGGAAAGCCTCATTGTTGAAGAAACTAGTATTGACTCGTATGCAGGAAGAAGATGACTTGAAGAAGCACATAACGGATTTTTTCGATGCTGTGAAAAAGCTCAAAGAAATCGGTTTAGTCGTGATTGATGAACTACTGGCTATATTACTACTTTATAGTTTGCCGGATTCTTTCGCTATGTTTCGCACGGCAATGGAATCGAGGGATGATTTACCGTCAACAGAAGTGTTAAAAATAAAGATTGTCGAAGATTTCGAAGGACGAAAGTCAAAAGTAGTGGATCAAGGAGCTATGTTCGTCAGGCGTACCAATACAAATGCCAACCAGAAGAGGAACTCAAATGAGAACCAAGGCTACAACAAAAATAAAATCGAATGCTATCGTTGTGGTCGTCGTGGGCATTTGGCGAGAGAGTGCAAAGCAAAGAACTTCAATAAGAACAAACAGAGTGCAAGACAATTAGAACGGGATAGTGATCCGAAGACGACGATGTTGATGAGCACTACCGAAGAGGTAATGTTTAGCGATCAGAGAAACCCTATATGGTGTATCGACAGTGGATGCACGGGGCATATGTGTAATGAAAAGCACATGATCCAGGGTTTCACGCGGCTGGACTCCGAGCTTAATTTGGCTAATAATCAAAGCACACATATCGCCGGAGCAGGGAAGATAAGCATTTCGGTTGATACAGGCAGTGAAGAACGCCGAGTAGATATTGAGAACGTGTTTTACGTATCGGACTTGCGAACCAACTTACTCTCAGTGGCCAAAATGACAGATCGGGGGTTCGAAGTTCATTTCAAGAAAAACGGCGCTATTGTTATCGATGAGAAAAACAAGATACACATGCGAGCGGACCGTGTTGGTAATCTATATCATGTTCGAATGAGCCAGAACAGTGCTAACAATGTTGTTGTGAAGAAACCTATAGATATATGGCACGAGCGACTCGGACACTTGAACGAGCGTGATTTAAAAGCAATGTCGAAGAATGGCCTAGTGCATGGGCTGACATTTAAAGATGATGAAAAATTATCTGAGTGTGAGATTTGTATAAGTGAGAAGCAGACTTGTACACCGTTTCCAAGGGGCAGTGCAGAACGCACGAGCGAGCTACTAGAAATAATTCATACTGATGTATGTGGCCCTATGAGACAACAATCTGTTGGAGGAAAAAGGTATTTTGTTACTTTTATCGATGACAAATCGCGATGGTGTGAAGTATACTTTATAGCAAACAAAAGTGACGTCCTGCGAGTATTCAAAGAATATAAGGCCTATGCGGAAAAGTTTACTGGAAAGAAAATTAAGAACTTGCAATCGGATAACGGCCGTGAATATGTGAATAATGATTTCGATGACTTCTTGAAGAAAGAAGGTATAAAACGAAGATTGACAGCGCCATATACACCCCAACAGAACGGTATATCAGAAAGAAAGAATAGAACGTTGGTGGAGATGGCGAGATGCATGATGCGTCAGGCAGGAAGCCCTCCTGCGTTTTGGGCGGAAGCAGTACACACTGCGAATTATATAAGAAATCGTTGCCCAACTACAGCCTTGAATGGTGAAATACCATTTTCATTGTGGAAGGGAAAGAAACCTACTGTAATATACATGCACGTATTCGGATCGAAAGCGTACTATAAAGACAAAGGCTCCCAGAAAGGGAAGTTCGATTCGAGTTCGGAATTGGGAATATTCATGGGATATGATACCCAATCAAAAGCCTACAGAATACATGATCCTAGGACCAGGAAAATCATTGTAACACGTGATGTAAAATTTATGAATGACACGGCCTTCAGGCATGAATATAAGGAAATACTTGAAGAAAAGGATATTGACGGAGAGATTATTGTAGATCTTAATATGCCAAATGAGAGGAACAAAGAAGAGCGAGAGGCTCCCTTGAAGGCAAAAAGAGATGGAGATAGAAAAAGAACAGCAACTATTTCGTGGGAAAGATTAGTTGAACCTTCAAAGAGAGGAAGGGGAAGATTAGTTCGTACTGGTTTTGTGGGAAAACCGCGACAAGAATACAGACCAGTTACAGAACACATAGTGACGGATACTGAACCAGAGTCAGAAGCTGAGGAATCGGATGAACAGCTAACAGCGGGAATAGCAACTATTGAACCAATGACATGGAATGAAATCGAAAAGACGAGCGACGTAAATGAATGGAGAAGTGCCTTAGAAGATGAATTTTTGGCACAGATAAAAAATGACACGTGGGAAATAGTATCTCGACCAATGAATCGAAAGGTTATTGGAAATAGATTCGTTTTCAGTACCAAAACTACTGGGAAGAAGGTGCGCCTGGTTGCAAAAGGGTGCTCTCAACGGCCAGGGGAGGATTTTCATGAGACCTCGTCTCCAGTCGTGAGATCGTCATCGATAAGACTTATCGCTGCATTGTCCGCTGAATTTGGACTAGAGATCCATCAAATGGACGTAGTGACAGCTTGCCTGAATAGTTCTCTGGACGAGGAAGTTTTTATGGAAGTACCAGATCAGCTACGCGATGTTATAGAAAGATTACTCGCAAACAAAAAGATTGGAACACAAAAGAAGATCATAATAGATAAGAAAATTATAGAAACGGCTAAACGCTGGGACAAAGTACTGAGTGAATGTGATAATAGTGTGTGTTTGTTAAAAAAGAGTTTGTATGGTTTGCGTCAGTCTGGATTGCAGTGGCATAAGGAGCTGGTAAGAAAGCTGAAGAGTGTTGGCTTTAAAGCAACGGCGCAGGATCCATGTGTGGTAGCACGAAAAGGTGAGCGAATGATGTTAATAGCGATTTATGTTGATGATTTAATTCTAGCTACAAATGATGATGAATGGTTATGTAATGTAAAGAAACAGTTATCTAGCGCATTCGAGATGAAAGATATGGGAAGGATAAATATTTGTTTGGGTATTGAATCTACTCGTGATGAAGAAGACCGAGTGTACTTAAATCAAAGTGAGTATGTGCGTAAAATTCTTGAGCGCTTTGGTATGAGTGAGTGTAAACCTACAATGACCCCTATTGATGTGAATGTGAAGTTAGAAAAACCTAAATGTGTGAAAAATGATGTGATGAATCAGTTCCCTTATCAGAGCTTAATAGGCGCTCTTATGTAGCTGTAACTACAAGACCCGACATTACGTATGCCGTGAACTATCTAAGCCAATTTAATACTAACTATGATGGTGAGCATTGGAAAGCGGCGAAGCGTGTACTGAGATATGTGAAGGGTACGTCAGACTACGGCTTAGTGTATGAGAGGACTGGTTTACCTTTATTTGGTGTGGTTGATGCAGACTGGGGTTCGTTTGCATTTATATTAGCAGGTGCTCCAATCAGCTGGGAAGCACGTAAGCAACGCAGTATAGCGTTGTCAAGCACGGAAGCCGAATACATGGCGATATCCGAAGCTACTAGGGAAGCCGTGTATTTGCGAGATGTTTTGGGTAATGTTGGGATGGAATGTGAGTTTGTAACATTATTCAACGATAATCAGGGTGCTATAAAGCTTGCTAAAAGCAGAAATTATCACTCACGAACAAAACATATCGACGTGAGGCACCACTTCGTTCGAGATATGTGCGAACAAGGTGTTATTGATCTGAAGTACTTGTGTACAGAAAGAATGCCTGCAGATGTTTTGACCAAAGGTTTAAGCGGGACAAAGCATGAAGAATGCATGCATAACCTAGGCATGATGAGTGTATGTAAGGTATGAACAGAGTTGCTCACGACTTCGAGGGGAGGTGTTAGGAATCTACGAAGAATCGTGAGTTGTACCTACCTGGATATAAGTGGTCTGTGGTCGCAAGCTACGCTCCGGTTGTCGCAAGCTTCCGTGTTTTGCTTTAGTAAATTGGTGTGAATAAACTGTTCATCAATGGCCATACCTGCTTATTATTCACAAACCTACAGAGTCGTCGTCAAAGTTCGGGAGTGGGGGCTCGTGACGTCACGGCTGGGCAAAAAGTGAACTAAGCCGTGACGTCACGCGGAATTTGAACGCACTATATATCCGTAAATTTTTGTTTAATTGAAAAAAGAAAAAATACGTGTCCGATATTTTTTCATAATGTAAATGATGGACTAATTAGAATTTTCAGTCGTCATCCCATTTGCAAATATAAATGTATGTCTACGTCTGTCTATATTTACATCTACTTCATTGTTTTTCTACAGCATAGTATTTGATAGTTTAGTAGTTATATTGTAACAATCAGGTCAAGAACTAGGTATGTTAGTATTACAGTGTTTCACATCATTTTCTGAAATCTAGAGGAAATGCACTAAAATAAAGATCAGTCAGGTGTTAGTATGTCAACTTCCATACTCAAGCTTTCACCAGGAATTCAATAATAGAATTAGTTTATTTTGTCTGTGTTCAAATTTATCAGTAAAAATCGGGTTGACACTTTCTTGCGTCCACACAGATTTCAGGTACTTCATGGCTGGCCGACTTTGCAAGATTCTTTAAGAAAAAGTATTTTAGGGACGTTTTCGAATATTGAAAGTGAAATATTGTAAAAGTTTTCCTTTTAAGAGGCCCTGGAGCGTGTGATTGGTTCCGAATCCAGACTTAATTTGAGAAGCTTAACTTTTTAACAAAGTGTTTCGTGCACTGATAAGCAGAGGTAATTAATTGTTTGTGATTCAGAGAACTCGGGGTGTGCTTTAAGTATTTTATTCAATATGATTATTAAAACGAGTTAGTAAATGTTTAAAAAATTATATTGTGTTACTACTTTCGAAAAGTGTGTAAATTGAAAAACCAAACAATTAAAGTAATTGGGAGAGGTTAGTCCTGAAATGGACTACGATCTTTGGCCTGACTGTGTACAGAGAAGGTATGTTTTTACTACTCAGGCCTCTAAAGTAGATGAGGTGATACGGTTTCCCGTCTCATGTTCATCCCCTGAGACGACCTCTGCAGCCCCTCCACTATGAAATGATAGGATCTTTGCGTGCTCCTAATACTAACTACTCATAAATACAGCAATGACAAAGAGCGGAACGCTGGAAGCGACACAATTTACATTTAATCATAATTCATGTAAATAGAGGAAACGCTATAAGGTTATATCAGTGGTATATCTAACGATCAAATGATTTGACAAATAATAAATTAAATCGTTAAATTGGGTGAACATTTGAGGTTTTGCAACACGCTTGCAATAATATATACTAAACGATTGGGGTGTACCGAAAAACATGTCCCAGGTAATGGCAGCGCCGGCATTAATCTACGGGTATAGAAAATCCGTGTTTTAAGGGGTTTAGTGGGGTAAGTCTACGATACACAACTAGGGAAGTATTTATTCCCGCAGAATGTATTAGTGCTGCTTCACGCTGCATTCTGCAGCCTGGCGCCGCGCCAGTCACGGGTCGTACAATCACCGCGGGCGTCTATTTAATTTCAAGAGTCGCTAGCAATTTCTTCAGATGTAAATTACATGGAGTGAAGAAAGCTGGAAGATTTAAGTAACTGCTTTATTGTAAATTTTGGAACATAAAGGTTAATCAACCACATAACTTGAACAATGTACTCGAAAAGTAGTAGTAGTAGTTTAGTAGTAGCAGTTCTTTGTGAGAGCTCGTCCGGGGAAGTACTGCCACCATGCCTATTTCTGCCGTGAAGCGGCTGTGCTGTGTTTCGGTTTGAAGGGTGTGACTGCCGGTGAAATTACAGGCACAAGAGGCTTACCATCTTCATGCCTCAAGTTGATGGATGGCTTTGCACCGTAGAGCACGTTCCAAAACACGTGATCTACGATGCAATGCTTTGTGATAGGTAATGGGTACCACTTAACATTAGGTGTGCCATGTGCTTGTTCTATCTTCAAGTCCCATAAAAAACGCAAACTGAGCAGATTGCAGGATAGAAAAGAATTGAGACGAGAGGACCATGCCCAGGAAGTAGGTGATTTAACTCGTTACTTCCAGTGGATGAGGGCTGGCAGGCCGCCGATCCTGTTAGTTCAGTTTCACGCCGATGAATCGACTAGTTTACAAATGAAACCCATCGTGTCACAATATTGAAACAATAATTGTTATGAATGGTGACTGAAGGCTTTGTAGTTCGGTTACTTATTTGTAATTTTTATGGCGGATGATTTTAGTATGTAAGCATACCTAAGTATTTTTGATGTTCTGTACCTGCTGTATAATTATTTTTAAATGTTTAATGTTCTGCTAGTCTGTTCTCAGTATGACTTTTCCTAGTGTACTGAATGGAATAAATAATTTTGAAATTGATATTTGAAAAGTCAAATTACAGCAGTTACATACACACAGTTTTTGAAATTAAATGGTTTCAGAGAATGCCTTTTTATTAATAATTTGATTTAGTACAACAAATGCTTTTAATAACTGCCCAGTCAAGCAAAGTTTCAGAGATAGAGCACCCAGAGCACGCGTGCATTTTAAATCAGCATTATTATATAATGCACTTAACGAGCTAAATTTACGATAATACATGAGTAGATACGAGTACATAAGGTCTGATTACAAAATATTTTGGGGATTGTAGACAAAAGTCAGGCCTGCTAGAAATTTGCAGCCGTAAAAATACCCCGGAGCCAAAACGAACCATCCAATTTGGTCGCAACAGCCAGCTGGTCCTATAAATCAACATTGTCCTCTTGTCTCTATAATCTGTGAATGCGAGGCCAAGGAAGGTGGCGCGATCGGGCCGGTTGGGCCCGTGCCAGGCCCAGAGCGGGCCAATCTAGTGACGTGTACAAATGGCCCATATCGCCCCGCCGGGACCATCTCACACGTTTCGAATACCAGCGACGATATTATTGTACCTAATATTATGTGAGACTGTAATATTTAACATCTATGGCTGTCAGTATATTTAAACAGTATTTTAAGAGGCCTGCAGTTTTATCCAGAGTGCAGAATAATTGCCTATCTCTAAGTATTGTGACATAATATTATTATTATACAATATTATCCATCAATAATGTTGGAGAATATCGCATAGCCTCATATAGCCCCAAACTAAGCAGAGCTTGTATTATGGGAACCACATGACTGATATACTAAGTATATTTTTTTTTATAATACATACATAGAACACACTCACACACAAACACACACAACACATGCCCTCATAAACACAAATGCGATTGAAATATAACACTTAGTTAGGAAATTGTAATATTTAAAATCGTTATAAATATATCTTTGCTGCTTTGTTGTCACCCTCTATCTGTTTACTTCTTAGTTTTTGTGATTATTAACATACTCAGCTAACTTATCGTTCTAACGCATATTACGAGCTGTTTACAAAATGTGGATTCAAATTGATTCAAGCACAAAATATGTTTAACTAGTCTATAATTTAACACTGTAAAACTGAAAATCCCTCTTTTAATCAATTAATCAATAAATAAATAAATATAAATCTCTCAGGCCTCAGACAAATATTTCATACAAACATTTGTCTCGCGGCGACCATGACTAGACAGATGTATTTATGAAAAATTTGTGTCCACGACGAGAATTGAACCAGCAACCTTCTACGTATTAGTCGGCCCTTCGCCCACAGAGCTCGTCATAGAATGATGTGCTAAGAATGTGATACCCGTAAACCCATAATAAATTATATCATTGTCATAAAACAATATGTGCGTTTTATATTTACCTGATAAAATAAAAAAAGAATTTGCAAGATGTATAATAAAAAAAACACTCGTACCAGTAATATGCAACAATCTAACCGCAAAGATCTGAAAGCTTTCCTTTCACCGCAGGTGGTTTATCAAAGACGAAGGCAGCTCCTAGTGGCTAATAAGGCCGGGTCTGGTTAATGTTGAATCCGGATATCCGGCCCTCCGCTCCCTCGGCGCACTCCGCGCCAGGCGCTTATCCGCAAATGGACTGCGCCGGATATATTCATAAAAAGAAAAACATCCGGCTTTCTAGCCTTGTGAGTAAGTGCAGATGTCTATCTCACATTATTAGATAACAAGCGAAACACACGTTTTTTTTTCAAGTATTTTAAAACTTAAATTTTCAGAAAATCTTAATATTAAAAACTATAAAGAGACTGACTGATTGACAATGAACGCTCAGCCTAAACCTTGAGTCCTAGAGACTTGTTTTTGAAGGGTATTTTCCCTGCATAGCGGAAGGATGTATTAAGAAATAAGTATCTGAAATTCAGCCCCTGAAATTCAGTGCAGCGGGGACCTGTACGCGGACAAAGTCACGGGCGCCAAGTAGTTATTTCATCATCATCATCACCAGCCTATATCAGTCCACTGCTGACCTCGACTTATTTCATATTATTCATAAAATCATAGGATTCCTAAGGTCGGAGTCAATAAAATAGCGACATCATACTTTATCAATCAAATAGATTTAAGTAATGGTGTAATTACTCAACACCATCTTAAGTATAATAATAATAGCAACGAGCAATATAGCAATATATCTCAATTTATCTCCGAGTAACATTTAGTTTAGTTATAAAGCGTATAACATTGAAACATCGTAATTGGTACAGTTCAAGCAAATTCATAACGAACTTCTCCAGTTAATTATGCTGTTAGTTTCCCCTTGATTCACAGTTGAGAGCTCTCGAAGCCTCTCGAACCTAATATTTCTTTGTAAGCAACGCCTTTGGTAGAGTTACACTCATATCCTGTTATTACGTGAATCCGGGCGACGCGCGCTCGATTGAGATTTAAACCTAGATTATTACACGATAGAAAAATGTCATTGGCCAGTGCCCTGGGGGAAATAACTAACACTTTTACACAACTTTTCCTTAATAGATATCCGCGCGAGAGAGAGTGATCACTTAAGGGCGAAAATATCCTGTCGAACCCACAGACGATATCTCACGGCGGAACAAATGTATGAAAAATGCGCTCTCCGTTCATACTATAGTATGACCGCTACCGCTGTACTACTAATATAGAAATTAAACGCTACGCTAGAGTACTACTCCTTAGAATGCACGGCGAGGTGGGGGACGAGGAAAAAAGAGCAAGAGTACACATGAGATCGATATTGTCTGACAGATCTTACGATATCGCTTTACAATATCATAATTTTTATTTCATAATTCTTATGATGATAATCATCAGGCAGATGATTTTGCATAAATATGTAAATATTCAGCCACTAAAATAGGTAATAAGGTCCTTGATAACACGAGTTAACGCACGATTCATCTCTGGATATTTATCTCATGTGTATCTGACATAAATGTTACTCCCCGCGCCGCACACATACCTAAGGAGTGATACAGCAGTAGCGATCAAACTATAGTAACGATCTATCGTCACGACACACTATATCATTTAGATACATTTGCTATTGCTATCGGTCCGATAGACGATAAAGCGTAAATATACGTGTACACACCCTAAAGGTGTGATTCCGCAGCCCACTGCAGACAGCAGCCGCAGGCGAACTGTCACCGTGTCATTATCATCATCATTTCCCTGCCCTTATCCCACTCTAGGTAGGGTCGGCACAACGTGTTTTCTTTCTCCATTCACTCCTATCGGCTGTCAACTCTGTATTCACTTCTTTCACTCTCATATCCTCTTTCACACAATACAGCCATGTCTTCTTCGGTCTCCCTCTTCTCGTACATCCAGTCACATTCATAATTATCACTCTTTTAGTCACATATCCTCCTTAAGGGGTGTAAGGGAGCACCTACCACCTTTGCTCTTAACGTCATCCTCACCTGCACGAGGTACATCCTGCTTTAACCAACGAGGCTCTGACGATCGGTTGGTGGCAGTATAGCCCTTCCTACAGGTGCAGTTAAATGGCCTGGCCGCTGATGGGCAGCAGCGTCAGCGGCGCGACAAACTGTGCCCCCACGCCAACCCGCATGCCCAGCGTGGCGATTATGGGCATTACCTCCCAAATGGTTAGCACGGCTCAGTGGCGCTCCTTGGGAGAGGTCTACGTCCAGCAGTAGACTGCTATATGTTGTTGATGATGATGATGATCTTCGGTAGGACCACGACGATTTATAGAAATATGTATTAATAGACGACCTCCGTGGCGCAGTGGGCGAAGGTCCGCCTGAGACGCAGAAGTTTGCGGGTTCGATTTCCAATGCGGGACAAATGTTTGCATATTCTGTTGCATTTGTCTCGGGTCTGGGTGTTTTCTATGTATGATATGTATGGATTTATCAATCATGTAGTTCCCATAATACAAGCTCTGCTTAGTTTGGGGCTGCATGATGCTGTGTGATTACGTCCCGCATTAATTATTTATTTAGGAAATAATAGTGTCGCGGCGAAACATCCCCTGCTGCTAATGTCTGCAGTCGGCTATGAATAAGGTACTATAAGAGGTAAAGCATCCTAAGAATTATACCCGTGACGGGTAACTGCAGTAAGATGTATTCGGAGACAAGTCCAAACATTGTATTCGGCACATGTCCATTGTAGTATTATAATTGAATGGAAACACTAACGATGTAAATCTGACAAATAAAATATATAATTCAAGTTGCCCCGCCATGCTTGAGATGCCCAACTGTAAGATCAACCTACTTATGTTTTCCCCCATATTACTCGCTATCTATTCTCCATATCTTGTCTGCGAACAGTGTGGATATTTTTTACACTAACTTGCTGAAACTCCTTCAAATAGCACAGGTAGTTATCGAAACGAAAAGCTTAGATTGACTAGTTTGTAGTACATAATATCCTAGTTATACATATTTGTGTTATAAACGTACTTACACATACCATCGCCTTAGAGTTTAAAAAACCTGTTATGATGTTATGTTATTTTCTAAATAAAATAAATAAATATTTTTGAAATAGATTCCTTCAAGATCAAGCTTCTTCGTAAAGTAAATCTCATTTCTGAAACTCGATTGATCTATTCTCGTTATTCACTCGCATGGTCGCTATACCTACCTAAGCGCGCTCCTTTGGCATTACCTTTGCTTTGAATGTTACCGAACCGTTCGTTCAATGTGCTACATAATAGGTAACTCACAATACACGTTTTGGCTGGAATTGGCCGCTCAAAGCTCTGAATCAGCCATCTGTGTATGTTATTGGACAGGAAACGGAACGCCAGTTCATAAAGACCGGTTATTGAGACCTTCGTAACATTAAGGTTTAAGGAGATAAAAATTCATCATCATCATCATCGTCGGGCTACGGCAGACCACTGCTCGACATAGGCTTCCCTTAAAGAGCGCCATTGCGCCCTGTCCTTTATTGTCGGTTCTTCGGCAGATATGGCCAGCACACTGTCATTTCAGTTTGTTAATTATTTTCGTGTCTTCTTTAGGTATGTCGGCAACTTTGGATTCCTGTCGGATAGTCTCGTTGC
Source organism: Horisme vitalbata (assembly GCA_951804965.1). NCBI lineage: Eukaryota > Metazoa > Arthropoda > Insecta > Lepidoptera > Geometridae > Horisme > Horisme vitalbata. Next base: position 18,736,523 of record OX638101.1, on the reverse strand, counting down.
GGAGTCTATCCTTTAGAGAAACTAAGTGAGTGTCCACGTTTTGGCTCTGTATGTTTGATAAGAATTCATATGAGACAATTTAATTAATCAATTTGCCTCTTGTGATACCGATGTTATAAGACAAGATATAAATAGTAAATTTAATTAAAATTTACATGAATATTTACCACTGTCGTAACAAACTATAGCCAGGCTATACTTCGCCGCATAAAAATACAAGCGCTGCACAAAAACATTCCAAATTAATTGAAGCCCGTAATCACCATAAACGTAACAAACTGGATACATTAATGGGGGGCAGAAGTGTAAAATCCGAGATTACTGTACACAGATTGGCGAGCCGAGTCGGCCCGGAATTAAATACGAACAATGTACCCGGTTAAACGATGAAAACAATCGTGGCCGAACAAAACGACGCGGAGTTCCGAATAACCGGATTTTATGCAACTTGACTTTAATAATTATTGAATGTGTGAGTTGGGATTAACGTGAAAGAAACGATCGATAAATATAAACTAGTGTATCGAGTACTATTATTTTCGCGTAAAGATAACATATGAATGAACGCCAAGCAAGATCGGACGGAGCTCTATGATATGTTGAATTTTGGGAAAACCTTTTAAAGTTCTTTAATTTACAATCCTAATGTTGTGTAGTTTAACAAGCCAAGAATGCCTGATAGATACTCAAGAGCATTAGATATTATTAATAAGCTACTTGTCGACGAATGTAATGTACAAAACATTTAATACCCTTTTGTATGCCCGGCCGTTATACAAACTAAGATATTGAAACATGACGAGCCCAGCAATTTAGGCGACCCATACAATCAGATTGTTATTGAAAAGCAATACAATATCGTTGGCTTACCCGGGGCGTAACGTAATACTAATGCCCTAAAAAGGTAGGCCCTCGGGCGGCCTAATTGCGAGGTGCCTCCTGCCAGCCTCCCACGTAGACCCGCACTCAACCAATAGGTACTTCGTATCGATGAGGCTTGCTTACATGTTGTTCATTTTAATTTGATATATCGATACATTGAGGTTTAGATCAAAGGGAACGCATTGTTATGAAGATGAAAGGAAATATTAAATTACATGCTTTTTAATGAAATAGAACTGAAAAGAGTGTTATAGAAGTTATATGAAATATGCATTAGGTAGGACGTACATAGAACACACAGAAACTGAAATGATTTTGCCAAAGTCAAGATTGGAGGCTGCAATAATATAGATTCCCCACTGAATTGCAATCTCACAAACACTGTGAGAGCTACCAAAGCTATCTCACAGGACACGAGATAAACCTGTCAAATGAGTAGCAGAAGGTATTAGTCTTGTCTAGGACCTAGGAGGCAAAAGGAATTACACTCTGAACTGGGAAACAACTAACCGTTCCTAAGTGAAAGGTGGCTTCATCTAGAAACAGTATAGAGTTACTAATTGAATTACAAGGTTAAAATCGAATCAACAGAATCGTACCCACTTTTTTGTGGTCACTTTCTAAGAAATTACTAATAAATAATTAATGTTGGACATAATCACACACCATCATTTAACCCCCAATTAAGCAGTGCTTGTATTAAGGGAACCAGACCCAATGGCAAGGTTACTAAGGTATTAGTTTTTTTTCTGGTTTTGTAATTTATTATGTACTCCTACGGCGAACTTATTGTAGATTTATGTGAGGTTTTTATATAAAAGAACAAAGAAAAGATAACATCAACTTATTATTAAAACATTCTTAAATACGATTTCTAAATAAATAATATAAATTTTAAAAAACCAGCCCAACGAGTGTTCCCTGATGTGCGCCGATCTCGAAAGTGCACCGAGTGCACCTAAAAACTTTCAACCTATTGTTTATTAAAAATATCGTATGATAATTTATCGATAACTAACATAGCAGCAGTATTTTTATATCTGCATTTTTATTATTATATACTACAACGTAACTTATCTCTTGGTGTAATTGTCATCGTATGCAGTCGTTGCAGATGAATAAAATAGTAAGGTATAACAGACGTTTATACTTTCCTTTTTTTTAAAAATCAGAATAGCGTCACTCTAGACAAAAATATCGTAGGTTTATTTTTATTTGTAATGGAATATTATGGTTGATTTATGAATATTTAGATAACAGGAGTGTTTTGTAAACAATAAAGTACGAATCATACAATAATAAGACAATTAGCAGGACGATTGTAAGGTTATTAGCTATTAAACTGTTGACTTCCAATAAATTATTCGATTTTATAATCCGTTATAATATAAAACAGTAATAAAATAATGGGTAGAAAAACTAGTGTTTTTTTACAAAAAATTGCCAAATCTCAGCCATTACTTTCGGGCTCCGTTCATCAAACTGTCCTAAATCCAGTTTTACGAGCAACTACCGAACATTAACGTACCTCGCGCATCGGGTTTACTGCAAAAATACCTTTTTATTGCGCATAAATAGGATCCTGCTCCAGGAGAGGCTGGGGAAGCAGATAACCTTCGCCACAGTGAACAAGACATCCCGGTCAATGATGAATCTACTTCATCATCATCATCATTGACGACCTCTGTGGCACAGTGGACGAAGGTCCGCCTGAGACGCAGAAGGTTGCGGGTTCGATTCCCGCTGCGGCACAAATGTTTGCATGTTTCGTAGATATTTGTCTCGGGTCTGGGTGTTTTCTATGTATAATATGAATGTATTTACAAAAAAAAATATGAGTAGTATATCAATCATGTGGTTCCCATAATACTAGCTCTGCTTAGTTTGGGGCTACATGATGCTGTGTGATAACGTCCTGCATTATTAATTTTATCATCAGCCTATAGCAGTCCACTGCTGTACGTAGGCCTCCCCTAATGAGTGCCATTGCGCCCTGTCCTCAGCTCCACACATCCAGTTTCTACCAGCAGCCTTTCGCAAATCATCACTCCACCTATAAGGAGGGCGTCCCACACTACGTTTGCCGAGCCGGGGTCTCCACTCAAGAACTCGTTTACCCCAACGGTTAACCGGTTAACGGTTCTTCGGCAGACATGGCTAGCTCACTGCCACTTCAGTTTGCTAATCCTAAATCCGAGCTATGTGGATAACCTTGGTTTTATGTCAGATAGTCTTGTTGCGGATCCTATCTTTCAGAGAAACTACTTGAATGGGTCTAATTCTGTATTTACTGTCTAAATTAAAATCGTTTTCAGCAGGGCCTGAAACCTCACATGTGAACAACTATCAGTACGTAAACCATTTACGAGTATATTGAGGAACCGACTGTCATTTGAAAATAAAAACGCTGTCTTTTTGTTTTTGTAAACGTAGCATGAAGCAGTCTAAAACATTTGTTGTTTAAAAAATCATTTAGAATAGAATCAAACTGTTTTTTCTGCAGCCTCGACGTCAGACTGTACTATTGCAGCTATGTTTGTTGCTCTGTGCCTGAGCCCCGAATATGTGACAAGTGAGATAGGGCACTATCGGCCCCCCGCCAACCCCGGCCCGGCAGGACGCGGGCAGGCCCTATAGAGACCGGAACTACCATTATGTTATACTTTAATATAAGCCCATAAAAATATAAAGCCGTGTTAACTAAGTAGAGTAGCTCTTTCATAGAATACCATTTTTATATTTTTGAGATAAATCTCATATTTAGTTATTAGGTCCTTTACCATCCTTTATATGGGGAATTTGGAGAAAATTTATTTCTCAATACAAACATTTTTGTATTTTTTCTGGAACTACAAATCCTATTCCCCTAACATTTTGTGTATAATTGGACAACATTGTGAAATATATGCGAAGCCTTATATAAATAAGAAAACACACACATAAAAAAATACAACGTATTTAAGCAGTGAAAGCAACAACACAGGACATGAACTGTTTTTAAGTTTTATTTTTGGGGATGAACTTCCTCAAAAATATTATTTATTGAACTTTCAATCTTTGCAATAATGTACGTTCAGAATATAAATTAATTTTGCATATAACTAACTGCTGAATAAAAAAAATATGTACATAATAAAATAGAGTGAAAGAACGACAATTTCATAGGTAAGGACCTTATATTAGATTGGTTATAAACCTTTTTTGTCAGTGATTGATTCGACCTAATCAAGCCTCAAAAACTTAGAACCTACTCGAAAAGGCGCTCCTGCTAATAGATAGGTACTTACTGATGATCCAAATAACCCAATACCCAATTATGTTTACCAACGGAATTCCAATCACGTTTCAAATTAACTCTCCTAATCTTCTTATCAAAGTATCTTGGAACTAATCAAGGAGGCGTCAGTAATGCTTATTTAGATAGGAATCCACTAAACTAAACTAACACTAACATACAAAAATAACTGTGAACTAGGTAAGTAATTAAATGGATACTCGTATGTAACATGTAGCTTGTAATTTTTTATAATTTTCTGTTTGTTTGTGAACTCCTAAAAAATAACATTGTGTCTGTTGCCGAGTGTAATGGAACAGACACACATCACCAAGATCATCATCATCAGCCTATTAGTAGTCCACTGCTGGACATAGACCTTCCCTAATGAACGCCACAAAGCATGACATCGAAGATCGACGTTTTTTTTTGAACGGGCTCTACGATGCAATGCCCAGCGACCATCAACTTGAGGAAAACAATAAAAACAATATACTTGGCTGCGATGATGGTGAATATATATATATATATATGATATGGTAAAACTAACCTAAAGCTAAAACGTTAGTTCACATCTTCGTTGATCCTCAAGTTGAACGGTGAGTTAGTTAGTACCACAATATTAAAGCTAGATCACACCTACGTTGATTCTCATCAATTATGTTTAAATGTGTGCCAGGCTGAGGATAGAGCGGGGTTGAGGCGCTCATAATGTGGCTTACTTCGGTGGTCTTCAAAGATCATTTTGGCTAAGTAACACTCCGCCCGGACACTACTTGGATGGGTGACCGTTTAGTGGCATTTAGATTTGAGCGCTTCCGTGCTTCGGAAGGCACGTTAAGATCTTGGTCCTGGCTTTTTCAGTCGTCAAGCCATGTCTGAGGCCTTCGGGCGGCCTAAGAACTCCGACATCAGAGTTGGTCACTAAATCACACGAAGAAGAAGAAGGCTGAGGATGTTGGATATCGTTTGTAAAAGGATACATTCTGATGTTGCCGCCCTTGTCGCCGATCGCCAGCAGCTTCTGCACGGGGTCCCAGGCCAGCGCCGTCGGCGAGAAGGGAAACCCATGCCGGAATGTCTGCGGACAAACAGAGAACCAAACCTTAATAAAATCCTATCCAACACATACAGTTGTATCCAACAGTACCGTTGTAGTTAAAGTATAATAAATAAAAAAAATATTTACATGTTTAATCCAGTTTATAATAGATCCGCTCTATTCTTATAATTTTAAAATTCTTTCTATTGTAAGGTTGATTGGAAGAAATAAGCTTTAAGCGATAAGATCGCCGATTGTACCAACATTACTATTTTATTTCTCTGTTCTTGTAATTTTTATTGATGTTGTGTGCAATAATATCGAATAATAAGTTTATTGAACTGTCTATCTATAATAGGGTAACATACAAAAATAATATGATGAAGTAGTTATAAATAACAATAGCTGTAAATAATAATAAAAGTGGTGATGGGCTATAAACCTACAGAAATATTTCTGTATTGCCGTGGAATGCTTGCAAAGAGTGGGCACGTCCTTAAAGTAATGTTTGGACTTGCCTCTTATTACCATAAATGGTATCATCAATAGATTTATAGAGTGGGCCACTAGCTCATACGAAAAAGATGAACAAGTTTTTCAACATAATCATAGCTTTGACCCTACTCTAAGAGTGTTCTGTAAAATGGGTATTAAAGCAGATCCTGCTAACAAATATTTTTAGATCGTGCAAACATTTATTCGCAGTAATTGAACCCGCAACTCTCTTATCCGCATCGCAATTCCGCCGCGCAATACCTAAAAATAGAGAATGGACTGACATTCGTAATTTAAATCTCATCATCATTATAGTACTATAGGTACCGTATCGTAGTATCGTAGGTTTGCATGTTGTACTATGCCAGTGAAGATTACACTATTCAAGGGGTATTGCACCTGTTTCTAAACGTGCAACCTATGGGTCAAATATACACAGAACTCCTACAACGCTCTACGGGTCCAATACAACACCAGCCTTAAGATGCTGTTGGGGCTGCCGCGCTATTGCAGCGCATCGGGGATGTTTGCAGATGTATGCAGATGCAGTCATGCGGAAACATTGCCTCCCTGGGTAGCCGCTTGCGCGGGAGCACCAACAGCCTCCTGGTCGTTATGGCTGGAGATGTCATCTCCACCATCATACGACACTGGCTGGCTGTACTGAAGCCGGTCTCGAGCATAGTGTCGCAATGATGATTCCGGGTTTCATTTTATTTTAATTTGTGTATTATTAATTTTTTGTGTTTTAAAATTTTTGCTATTTGTGTTCTTTGCTATGGATTCTTGTCTGAAATAAACAATTATTTATTTTTATTTTATTTATTTATTATCATCGTAATCATCGTCATCTAGGTCTCTTCTAATGAGCACATATACACATAGCGTCCGGTCCTCAGCTTTACCCATCCAGCTTCACTTCACCCGGAGGGAAATTAATCTACAGACATTTTCGGTTGCTTGACATTTTAGTATTCCTGCCTAGAAACAGCTGTAGGTATGTTATTGTTATTATATAACCCAATGTCACATAGTTTATTGTTGCACTGAGAAAGTTCACATTCAGATAAATAATAAAATTATCAAAATAGTCAACATTGTTGCATTTTATTGATTATACATAAAATTATTTAGGTAGATAAGTGATATTTTATGAATTTATTGTTTAAGTAGAAATACAATGTTGTTGTTAGCCTGCATTGTCACATTGCTGGGCAAAGGCTCCCCTCGAGTTTTCCATTCTTTGCGGTCCAACGCCAATTGCCTGTCACTGATAGTCGCTGCAGATGTCAAGCTCGTCGCGCCATCGCTTGCGTGGTCTAACACGTTTTTTTTTAATAAAAAAAAAAATTTATAATAGTTTCTTGTGTTCATTCTATAAATGACACTGACGACTCTGTGGCGCAGTGGGCAAAGGCCCGCTTGAGACGCGTTGATTCCCGCCGCAAGACATTAGTTCTGCAAATATTGGTCTCGGGTCTGGTATTTTCTATGTATAATATGTATTTACAAAAAATACATTTAAGTAATATGTCAGTAATGTGGTTCCCAAAATACAAGCTCTGCTTGGTTTAGGGCTACATGATGATATGTGAAAATGCCCAGCATTATAACATACTAGCGGCCCGTCCCGGCTTCGCACGGGTGGACATAAGATATTTTTTATATTTTTACCTTTTATTATTATAGATAATATGTTCTTTAATATTGTAGAACATATTTTTGTTCTATCATCAATACTTTCCGCAGCGCATGCGATAGTTAAGTTTTAGTAAAGATCCCTAATCTTTTCTAGCAATAAATATAGCCTATGTTACTCAGGGTGAATGTAGCTTTCCAATGCTGAAAGAATTTTTGAAATCGGCACAGTAGTTTTTGAGTTTATTCATTACAAACATACACACACACAAAAATACAAATTTTTCCTTTTTATAATATTAATAGTGTAGAAGTGTAGATGTTGAATGTTTTTTTGGTCGTTGAAGTTAATGAAGAGAGAAAAACACTATGAATAGTTAAAAATAAAGGTAGATATTACAAAACAGAATGTCCAATCCAGAATTTTTTTTTACTAATCAGAGTCAGTAATCAAATTATACAACCTTGTTCAATCTCAATTGATCTGTGAAATATTGAGTGCTGCTTGTTCAAATCGACTCTAAATTGATTTCGGGAGAGTCATTCATAATATAGTGAGGTATGAAACCTAGGATTACTTAATTACAATTAAGATTCACTAACTAAAATAGATGCCCCCAGGGCACGGTTCGGGTTGGGTTAGATCTCAGGGAATATTAAAGCTAGTTTAAATAAGGAAGGTATAAACCACCCTAGGTAAAATTAATTCAACATTATTATCATCTCAATATAATCGACTACCTTACCAAAAATATGCGGCATGTGGAACAAATTATGTCACTCGCAAATTTGCTTAGAATGTTATTTTATCGCGGTGATGAAATATCATCATCATCATCATTTGAGTATAACCGACATAGAACTAAAGTTGTTGACATAGCTCAGAGAATTTGCAAGCTGAAGTGGCAGTGGGCTGGCCATATCGGCCGAAGAGTCGATAACCGTTAGGGTAAAAGAGTTCTTGAGTGGAGACCGCGGCTCGGCAAACGTAGTGTAGGACGCCCTCCGGTTAAGTGGAGTGACCATCTACGCAAATCTGCTGGTAGAAGCTGGATGCGTCGAACTCAGGACAGGGCGCAATGGAGCTCATTAGGGGAGGCCTATGTCCAGCAGTGGACTGCTATAGGATGATGATGATGATGATGATGATCATTTGACTGGTCTCAGATGATACGCTGCCTTCTTAGCAGCATGTCGCGGGTTCGATTCTCATCTACGAAAACCATTTGTGTGATGAATACGGAGGTTTTATCTGTGTCTGGGTGTTTTATAAGTATATATGTATGTTTATCAGTCTATGTTACCCGTATTACTACCTAGTTTGAGATCAGTTGACCATGTGTGAGATCTCCCGTATATCCTAGTAATACTATAAATGTGTTAGTTTGCAAGTAAGTAAGCAAGTGGATGTATGTTTGTTGCTCTTGCACGCAAAAACTACTGAACGGATTTGGATGAAACTTGGAATATACAAAGTTTATGACCTGGATTAACAAATAGGCTATTGCACCATTGCGCCTTGTCCATAGCTCCAATATAATGTTCAAATTCTTGATGGTTTTTTTTTTGGAAAATGGTCTGCTGCTACTACCACCCATGAACACGAGCTCACTAGAAGCGAACCTAATGCGGTGCATCAACTAAGGGCAGCATATTTGCTAGTTTAGGGTCATAAGCTTGATATTGTATTGAATTATTCAGTAACATATTATATTATTAATAATATATAAAATAATTATAATAATTGTTTCAGAAATCCCATAAAATGTATTATATTTTATAATGAATTAACATTTTCTTTAGTTTTACACACCGATGGGATTAATAATCAAGTAAAAAAATATTTTGTTGATTTGGTTTCCGTTGCACGCCGCCATTAGACTACAAAAACCAATGATAAACACGTTGTTATGGCAACAAACATTGATGTAAAGTGTTACTATGGCAATAACCGTCATTTTTAATTATTTTGACAGTAGAATCGACTAAAACCCTATTGGATATTTTATTGACGCACTCACTTTAGTCTTGGTACCGAGCGCCATACATTAGATGGCATTCTCCTCTATAGATAAAATATGTACTATAATGTACCAATTGTAAGTACAAATTTACCAGATTTATGAAAGACATAATTAATAGGAGAAAACATCGAGCAAATTGACCTTGGCAAATTCAGCACATTCTAAAACCAACGTACACACCCACAATTCCATAAGGACATCAGCACCTTGGCGCGGAGCTCTCGTGAGGTTATCACCCTTGTCTTAGCAACGGTGGAAGATAGTTACCGCTCGTATACTAACTACTCCATCATCTATGTTTCAGGGAGCAGATAGTTGCGCTTTCTGCTGTACAAACTATTCAATAATCTGCGGTCCCGAACCGATAAGTTTATTACTCCTCATTAATCTGTGGTCGTAGAGAGCTGATAACTCTCCCAGTTTTTTCAACTGCTAGATGTACTGTGGATCAGTCACGGGTATAAAAGCCCCAGTGAGAGCAGAGGCAGGCACAGTCCAGCGGCTCCGTGGAACTGGTCAGCATGAAGTTGTTATTGGTAGCGGCCTGCTTGGCCGTGGCTTCGGCCACCGTCATCAAGGATGACAACCTCATCAACGTTGTCATCGGCAAGGAGAGTTTTGGTAAGCGCTATTTTATATTTTCATCCTCCCCTCGCTAACGCTCAGGATTCTAATTGTTAAATCACTCGCTACGCTCGTGATTCAATTTTAGAATCCTTCGTTTGCTCAGTCATCAAAATTGAGCAAGATGTTAAAAAGCAACTTTGCACTCTTGTATAACAAATAACTATTATATATTAACTTTCATTTAAACGTTGTAATATGTTTTTTTTTAAACCATAGAATGTTTTAAATTGTTTTATTTAATTACAAACAATAAGCATTATTTATTATTAATTAATTTATTTATTTGAAATTTCTTTAGCTAAAGAGCCTTTCAAGTTTAAAATAAAACATGAACTTTAGTCCATTTTTGCCCTTAGAAGTTTCTTTTAACATAAGCTAAGCAATAATTTGATTCTTCAGTAAATGTGGATGTGAAGACGAAGGAGCTCTGCATCCTGAAGCTGCTGAACCACATTCTCCAGCCCACCATGTACGACGACATCCGCGAGGTGGCACGCGAATACGTGCTCGAGGAGAACGTCGACAAATACATGGTAAGTCTTTCATGCAGATGTTATTGCCTGAATTCGTATAATACTAGTTCTTCTCACTCAACTTTAGGGATGACGAATGGGCAAAAAAGAAACTAATTAGTCCGTCGTATAGATCAACCAAAAAAATTGGACACGTATCTTCTTTTGTCAAATAAACAAAGATATAGTGCGCTGAAGTTCCGCGTGACGGCGCGCGGCTTTTTATATAGCCGTTAAGTCAATGACGGACTAATTAGAATTTTTCAGTCGTCATCCCTATTGTATCTATTGATTAAATGAGCAAGTAAGAAGACCCTTAACGTTTATGAATTTAAATTATTACAGAAAGTTGACGTTGTCAAGGACTTCATCGAGATGTTCAAGTACGGCATTCTCCCTCGCGGTGAGGTGTTCGTGCACACCAACGAACTGCACCTCGACCAGGCCATCAGGGTCTTCAAGATCCTGTACTTCGCTAAGGACTTTGACACCTTCCTCAAGACCGCATGCTGGCTGCGCGAGCGCATTAACGGCGGCATGTTCGTCTACGCTCTCACCTGCGCCTGCTTCCACAGGACCGACTGTGTCGGCATCACCATCCCCGCCCCTTACGAAATCTACCCGTACTTCTTCGTCGACAGCCACATCATCAACAAAGCCTTCATGATGAAGATGACCAAGGCCAACACCGACCCCTTCATCCTAGACTACTACGGCATCAAGGTCACCGACAAGAACCTGATCGTCATCGACTGGCGTAAGGGAGTCCGTCGCTCCTTGACCGAGTTCGACAAGATCAACTACTTCACCGAGGACGTCGATCTTAACAGCTACATGTACTACCTGCACATGAACTACCCCTTCTGGATGACCGATGACGTGTACAACCTAAACAAGGAGCGTCGCGGAGAGATCCTGATGTACGCTAACATGCAACTGCTGGCTAGATACAGGCTGGAGCGTCTATCCCACGGCATGTGCGACATCAAGCCTTTGATGCTGAACGAGCCCCTGAGGGTCGGCTACTGGCCCAAGATCCGCCTGCACACCGGAGACGAGATGCCCGTGCGTCAAAACAACATGATCATGGTCACTCACGAAAACATCAAGTACAAACGTCAGTTGGATGACGTTGAGAGGTTCATCCGCGACGGTATCCTGACCGGCAAAGTTGAACTCGTAAGTATTTTACACACATAACCTAACAATAAAACAAATATGTGTGTCCCACTGGTACTGACTTTGGCCGTAATTTCTAGCGTGATGGAACCATCATCAACCTGAAGAAACCCGAAGACATTGAAAACCTTGCCCGTCTGCTGCTCGGTGGTATCGGCCTCGTCAAGGACGACGCTAAAGTTCTGCTCGTGACCAACCTCCTCAGGAAACTCCTCGGCTACAGCACACACAACATGAACAAGTAAGTATTAACCCCCGATAAAAAAATATTACATTATTTCTATTTCAATCCAGTACAGAAAAAGTTAGACGAATGAACTCTTAATTGGTACGTACTTATTGCACTGATCTTTTCCAAGCTTCTTTTGTCATTCTATATTGCGTACATTCTTACCAATATTTTTCTTTTTTTCCAGGTATACCTACGTGCCTACCGCTTTGGACATGTACTCCACTTGTCTCCGCGACCCAGTCTTCTGGATGATCATGAAGCGCGTCGTCGACACTTGCCTTCTCTTCAAGAAGACCCTGCCTTACTACACCCGCGAGGAGTTAGACTTCCCCGGCGTCAAGGTTGAACACATCACCACTGACAAACTGACCACCTTCATGGACGAGTACGACATTGACATCACCAATGCTGTTTACCTAGACAAGGTTGAGCTGCAGAAGAAGCGCTCCGACCAAATCATGGTGGCCCGCATGCGCCGTCTGAACCACCATCCCTTCAAGGTGACCGTCGACGTCGTCTCCGACAAGGCTGTCGATGCCGTCGTTCGCATATTCTTGGGACCCAAATACAACTGCCTCGGCCGTCTGCTCTCCGTCAACGACAAACGCATGGACATGGTTGAAATCGACAGCTTCCTTTACAAACTGGAGACCGGAAAGAACACGATCGTCCGCAACTCCCTGGAGATGCACGGAGTCATTGAACAGAGACCGTGGACGCGCAACATCTTGAACCGCGATATGGATACTTCAGGTTCAGGCACGAAGACCCTCGAAAACTGGTGGTACAAGACCCGCCTCGGCTTCCCTCATAGGCTGCTGTTGCCCCTGGGTACGCGCGGTGGTCTTCCTCTGCAGATGTACGTGATTGTCACCCCGGTGCGTACCGGCCTCGTCCTCCCTAACATCGACCTGGACACGATGAAGCAGCGTCACGCATGTCGCTGGACCTCATGCATCGACACCATGCCACTCGGCTTCCCCTTCGACCGCAAGATCTGGATGCCCCACTTCTTCACATCCAACATGAAGTTCACCGACGTCCTCGTGTACCGCAAGGACCTGTCCACGATGTCCAACACCATCAAGGACGTAGATATCTCCGACATGGTGATGAAGAGGGATGACCTCACGTGCTACGACAGCGACATGCTCATGAGGAGGTCCTACAAGGACGTCATGCTGATGAGCGTCGACAACATGATGCGTTTGTAAATAATAGCAATTTAGATATTTATTTGAAATGACAAGCAATACAGGCATTAATGAAACATACCGTTTTTATTATGATATTCTAAACACCTTTTCATAATTTCCTTACCTAATCTTGATTAGGCCACTCTCAAACAATTTCCTAAGATTCAGAATCTATAGCTACGCCGTAGGTAAACAGAATCCTTGTTATAAATTAGGGACAAAGTTGTTTCTAATTTATACGGCGAGTCATGAAATATCGTGGAAGTTTAATAACCGTCCTTTTCACAAATCCAACAAAAGTGACTAAGTTCTAGATGTTTCAGCCCTAAGCAAACAAAGTTACCGCCTTTGAGCCCGCTGAGCGCCTAGAATGTTTTCTCGTATTTCAGTTTACACTTTATTTATACAAAGGGTTCCAACGTTAAATAAACGGAGAACAACAAGGTAATGAGCTCAATTCCTCAAATCAAATCAATTTATTTGTTCGATACAAATAGGTAAATAAATAAGTGAGAACTTTTAACCTATATGTATAAAGTCATAAAAACGAAAACTGAATCAACTGAATAATAAGTGCCTTTGTATGAAAACTATTTTACAAAGCGATAGAGTAATAAAATAATGCAGATAAATAACTGAATACCGGAATACCAATACCGATATTCGCAATTACGCGAGCCGAATGAAGCAATGTGCGAGATGATCTGTTCGTATAACTACAGACTGAAACTTCGTCAAAATACCGGAGCTCCTGTGCAGTCCCGCTGGCGGTGGAATTCAAATTGAATTGTCTCGTTGATTTTTTGTTTGACTGTACGTTCAATTTGCGTAGCCCACAGGGTTTAAAAATGTAAAGCCCCGCCTTTTTTAAGCTTATTGGGCTGCAATAGGATATTTTATATTAGGGCAAAGCCATTATTCACTTCATTATCATCATCAATTAGCCTGTTGACACCCATTATTGGGTATAAATCCTCTTTATTACGCCACTCCTTCTGGTCCCTTGCAATCTTCATCATTTACTTATTTTTTTTTAATATTTTGTATCCTTTGGCCCTTCTTTAGTCATGCTACATCTTCATAAGTTATTTATACTTTTTAACCGACTTCAAAAAAGGAGGAGGTTCTCCATTCGGATGTATTTTTTCATGTCAATGAGACTATTAATCCTTACCTAATATTATAAGAGACGCTTTGTGTTTGACAGATAAGGTTTAAGATAATTATTTTTCAAAAACAATAAAATTCACTTATCATGAGAAATACTAGAATTATAATTAAGAATTCACTGTAAGGCTTCAATGAAGCGAGTTATGGAACAATGGTTAATGGGTAGTACAATGATATTAGTTAGTCAGTTAATTGCATCAATCCAGCGTTGCGCCTGATATACAGAAAGCGCCGCGCTGTGTGCGAAGCGCAAACATTGCGAGGCTTAATAGCTTTGAAAGAGTCCTGCTCGCCTAATGGGGATCTGGATTACTGCACATCTGTGAATAATTGCTCATTAAAAAAGACGTAGCACTTGCTGCACAAAGAAACAAATATAAAAGGAAGCAATTCAATTTCGCATCGAATAAAAATTAAGAGTACTGATTGGTTGCAAAGTTTGGATGAATTAAATTTCATTTTAAAACAAAGAGCACTAGTTATGAACAGTTTTTATCTCTATAGAGATCCTTTGTTTAGAAAAAATATGTCACTAAGAATGTAAGTAAAATATCAGAATTGATAAACTTTTACGTACATTTATCGTAACAGATTATTCCTATACAAAGTATAACTAAATCAAACCCTTTACAGAATAATGTAAAATGACAAGTTTTACCGAGAAAACCGAACCAACGACTAACCGGTCTTTATTATAGATTTCACGGAAAACCTACCCCAGGCGAATTTGGTCCGCGCTGGGCGAGCAGAGTCACGTTCTAAAACAAAACCAAAACGTCTTTGCAAAACGGAATGTTACTTTATTACGATTTGAATTGGCAAAAAATATACAAAATATTATTTCAGACCAAAGACTAGATAAAGAACTCGTTAATAACATGAAAACATTTTTTTCTTACAATCGATTTGGTTTCGGGGAATCAGGCACTGGCAAGTCCAAATCACTTCTACCCACTTCTGCTAGATGATGGTGCAATTACAACCAGCAACGGCACAAAGCAATGAAGTACACACATGGAAATACATTCCAGCGTTTACAGTTTAAATGTAAATATTAGTGGGTTCCCTTTGAGCGCGGAATGAAAGGGAGCATTAGTTTTGCTTGATTGCGATGCACATCTGATATTGTGGAAATATGAGCTTTATGGGAAATTATATTTTACGGAATAACGAATGATAGTTTCACATTAACTCAAAGTACTTCACTAAATCTCGTTTTAGGTGTAAGTATTTTTACACTTAAATGAAAGTTATCTATAGCTTGAAAAAAACTATTTTTGAAATTATTTTTTCCTTTTTTGCAAGTCAGTTGTACTATTCGGAATTAAAGGGATTCAGATTATAATAATAATTTAGATAATATGATGCGAAAAAATATTATTCTTGCTTAAAAATTAACATAATAAACTGTTATGTACATATTTTTGTTTGCTAAATGACAAATTAATCGTCATAAAAAACATCGCAGCAACGATACCTCGAAGGATTTCGTTATTATTTATCTTCGAACCGGAAACAATAAATCATCAAAATCTCAAGAGACTGTAGTATCAGTTCTCTTCCATTTTATTTTCATATTATTATATCACAGCCATTAATCAACCCCAGTAGGTAAAGACATATTATTTTTTCAATAAGTGACTGAGAAAATAAGGAAAAAATAAATGATGGATCAATCCTTCGTCTACTAAATATTTCACTTGTCTCTTTTACCGTGCTAAATATCTACTAGTTGATTTTCAGTGATCGATTTGGTTAACTCAATACAAGGCCACAGAGCGAACGCGTTGATCATGATTGAGAAGTAAAAGATTTCTAGTCTCAATGTCATAAAATTTTCAAGATATTTTATTTCAACTAAAACTATGTTTGTGCTAAATTGTCTCACTTTATTTGCAAACTTACACACTACAAACAGTACCTTGGGTTGCTCCCAGGACACGTCCTCACACAACAGTGAAATTACAACCCTCTGTAACAGTCGCAATTATTTAGAGGACCACCCTGTGCTATTGTGGAAGGACATCAGGGGTGGCTCGAGCCACCCCCGCAGGTATTGCGACTATGAATGCTATCTGGCCTTTGACGTTTATACTCATAAATAGACACAAACTTGAGAGCAGGCTTTAGAACTCTCATGAAGTATGAACAGTATCTTCACCCATATTCACTAATCTAGTTTATAAAATTAGCAATTGTTATTAATGAAGTCCAGCATAAAATAACTTGAATTTTTTTTATTATCTTTTAGATGTTATCTTTTAGATAATTTGAAATGAGTACGCGTAATTTTATATTTTTCGAATTTATACAATGGTTATGTAAACTTTCTATTGGAATATTTGGTAATCCTAAAAAAAGCCCTTAGATATAAATAAATATAAGCAGTTACAGTTAGTCTATGTAAACACCCAAACTGTTCTTATTTTTTTTATATTTAGATATAATGGTAGAGATATATTTAGATATATGGTGGTACTGTTGATCCAAGTTTTCTCGAAGGGATTTTTCCTTCTTTTTCTTCGTATGAGTTACTAGCCAACTCTGGTGTCGGATTTTGTAGGCCGTCTGAAGGCTTTCGACATGGCTTACCGACTGAAAAGTAACGTGCCTTCCGAAGCACGGAAGCGCTCAGATCTAAATGCCACTAAACGGTCACCGACCCAAGTAGTAACCGCGCGGAAGGCGTTCTGCTAAAAACACCGAAGTAAGCGACGCCACGAGCGCTTCAGGGATTATTCCTAATCGATAAGATCACCCTTTTACGTTTTTTTTTATTTTCACAAGGTGCATAACAAAATATTTAGAAATTCAATTAAGATTCATGTTTTCTATGACCAATAAATCAGCAGGTCGTTTTTTTATTCTACTAAAGTTAGCAAACAGGCATACGATCCTCCTGATGATAAGCGGTTCCCGTAGCCTATGGACGCCTGTAACAACAAAAGGTATCACATACGTGTTGCTGACAGTTTAAATTTTTAAAACACCCTTTTTGAAATGCTGCATATTGTAATCTCTAGGGAAAATCTCGGTTACAGGATTTCGACAAACACTTGTACTCCACAGCCTGCTTGGAGTACCTCTGCTAGATACAGTGTAGATATGAACATGTCTGTGTATTTAATAACGTTAGTAACGATGTGCGTTATGAATTAATCCTACAACAATCCTTTGTGTACTGAATTATTGTTTACTAGGTATTACAAACGTAAGAGTGGTTATGGAAATGTAATTAACACAGATGCATAACTGTAGGTACTTTGGTTTTTAATTCAATTCAATTTCAAATGTTCTTTATTAAATCAAAAAAGCTAAATGGTACAATCCAGTATTTTTTCATAGCCTGGAGCGTACATAAGTAAATAAATTGAGGTTACGTTAATCAAGCTAGAACGCTTCTTATAAGGTTTTAATTGACTCTAGTGTTTCTCTTTACAATAATATTAAGTTGAAAGTCACTTTGAATAAGTCGATTCAAAGTTGATTCGTTTAGCATAATAGTGATGTATCGCAAAAATCTTTATGAAAATATTGCATACAGAATACGAAATGAAGCTATTACTATTTCGTTGAAAATATAACATTGTAGATGAGTTCGATAAACTTATCAATCATATGACTTAGAATATAAATATACCAACGTGCCCCCACTATACGCAGAATACATTTGAAGTTGTGCTTTAAGGTATTTACTAAATTGATCTATCTCATTTCTATCGTATTCTGGTGGAATCATACATATTAAAAACAATATCGGTATATATCCTTACCATTCTCTATACTTTAATGTAAAAAACTTAAAGAAAAATAATTTTGGTATAAAAATTGCGGTCTGTGGTGTATTGGCATCGCTTTCGTACCTTGTCTGCCGAATTAAATGTTTTTATCGATTATTGTATCAAAATTTCCATATGATGTTAATGTGTATGACGCTTCAATATCATAGCAATAATGGAACAAATATTGTACTGAGCAAGACATAGGAACGTACTCGTAACAACAACGGTTAGTTAGTTTGACTAGAGGTGCCGGTTCCACTTTTGCAGACGTATACTTCTATTGAGATAGATACAGGAAAAGAGATAAAGGTACTTTCCAATTCTACTTGCTACTAATATTAAATATTTGTGAAACGTGAAAAGTGAACATGTGAAATGTTTGTCCCTCCTTCACGCCAAAACGAATAACTACGGATTGAGCTGAAATTTTGCACTTATGAAGTTCTGGACCTCGAATAACATGTAGGCTCCTCTTTATTCGGGTACCATGCGAGCAAAGTCGCGAGCTTAAACTAGATTATTAATAAAATAAAATAAGTTTCAAACTGATTAATAACGAAAACAAGACATGATCAACAACCAAACAAAATGAGTGTTTACGACTACACGCGACTCTGGGTAGATAGATAGATAGAAAGAACATTATTGATCACCACATGAATACAAGGAAAAGTAAGAGTAACTTAGTCTAAGCATCATGAAGGTAACACAATTGGCGGCCTCTTCCAGGGAATAATAGTACGGAGAGCAAGAGCAAAGCTTTAGAGGATGGCGGTGCACTAACGCAAGATAAGGGGCAGGTAACGCCAAATATATTGTATGACTTCATAACATCAGACCATCACTAATTAAAAATTCTTGCGCTCCGTCTATATTCCGAGCATACCAATCTCCAGCTAATATTGCATCAAAAGAAAATCGATCGGGTGCCAGGAACAGGACCGAGGGGACGAACATCGAGTCGATTAGAATCTCTTCCGGCCCGTCAGTCAAACAAGTTAATTTGGTCGAGTCGGAGTGGTCCGTCAGACATGCCGGTGGTGAATGGACATCAAATATCAGGCAATTAGCAAACCCTCTCCGTACATCGTTTTGATGGTGGGTGTCTGTGTAAATACCGCAGTATTTTGCATTGCCATCGGATATTTGATATAGATTGATATAGACTGCGCGATTCTCAAACTTATAGGTAACATTCACATTCTGATTGAATATGTCTGTTGTTTTTTTTTCTCTAGGCCTCGAATTCTAGAGAGCGGTATAAACGCAAATTCTGCTATTTTATTGTTTCTTCATAATCATCAGCCTACAGCAGTCCACTGCTGTACATAGGCCTCCCCTAATGAGCGCCATTGCACCCTGTCCTTAGCTCGACGCTTCCAGCTTCTACCAACAGCATTTCGCAAATTATTATGTTTAAGTACCGGGAGTGTACCGCTGGTCATGAAGGCTTATAGACACTACTACGGAGGAGACCTTCATCCATCCCTGCGCTGTCATGCTTTCTAATTTGTCTGGATGTTTATCCAGCAGCGATCGAGGCTGACGGATTGGATATTGATTACCATCGTCTGCCGGCTGACATGCTGGCGCTAGTCAACTTGTGATCTCAACTTATTGCTAGTTATTTGCCATATTAAAGGTTTTACTTGTTTATATTTTCTTTATATTTTTCATTATCATGATAATGATAGTGATTCTGAAATTTTCACTAAACTTATCGTTAAATTTAAAGGAGCTGTCTCATTCTTTTGGATGGAGATGATACGAGACGAAATGACTTTTAGCTAGTTATAAGTAGTTTTAGCGATAAATAATGTTACTCAGAATAAACCACAATGATATGTTCTCGGTATTATATTATGCTTATATTATTCAATCATCATCATCGCTTACTGCGCATCGCTTACTGCGTTTGGTAGAAACATTAACAAATGAATTTTAGTAGGTGACAGGATTTAAGGTCCCCCATCACCATTTCATTATCGTACGACCAGACGCACGGAATTTCGTCACCCATACACGGTAGACATTCGTCCTGCCCGCGCGAAGCGTTTCGCTGCAACTTTCATCCTTAGAACAGTTAAGGAATGGAATGCTCTTTCGGCGTCAGTGTTTCCTGATCACTACGACTTAGGGGTCTTCAAGCGAACAGTAAATAGGTACATTCTAGGCAAGCGTGCTACATCTTCGACCGCATCATCACTTACCAACAGGTGAGATGGCGATGAAACGTAAGCCTATAAACTGTAAAAAAAAAAAGTATATACTACTACTGAAAAAAAGGTATATTTTCATATTTCATATTCTTTATTGCAATAATTATGTTAGTTTACATTGTAAGGTGTTAAAGTTAAGTTAGTATACATAATTACCCAATTTGGGCGTAGCAACGATCAGAGTGGAGGTGGACCGATTACGTTTTGAAAATAAGTAGGTAATATTTTTATTTAAAAATGTTATGTAAGCAGCAAAATAAAACTCAATTAGAATCTGATATCGATAGCTTGTCTTTGAAAAAATCATCCAAACTGTAATAACACTTATCTATTAATAATTCTTTTAATTTACTCTCGAAAATAGTATTTTGTTCCTCTTTTAGTTTATCTGTTTATCTGTTTATTTTAAGTATATAAGTAATATATCAATCATGTGGTTCCAATAACACAAGCTCTGCTTAGTTTGAGGCTGCATGGTGATGTGTGATAGTCCAGCATTATTTATTTATTATTTAGTACCTCAAGAAAAGATTCTATGTCTATATGTCAAAGTAAATAATATGTCGAGCAGCTTTGAAATAATTAATGAACTGCACAACAAAAGATAAGCTAACCTTCGTACACGCCATTAATGTCTACCATAAGTTACATTTCAGACGGTTAACGTAACAAAATACCGTGGCAAAAGTTCACACAAAAAGATAGTTTTTCTCAATCACAGAATGACTTCGTGTACCTTAGCACCGCGAACACAACATTCATCACTGGCGGAAATAAATACCAGAATGTAAGACACTTTCACACAAATAGTTCATTTTTCTCACTCAGTAACCAGTAGATACCAGTCTCGGCAAGATTTGAGTTAGGAAGTGTGAGTCAAGTATGAGTTAGACTCGGTGTCTGAGTTTTTAGTATTCCAAGCCATGTAGCTTAGTGATCAATGTAACCGCAGGAGTGGCCATGTAGCTTAGTGATCAATGTAATCGCAGGAGTGGCCATGTAGCTTAGTGATCAATGTAACTGCAGGAGTGGCCATGTAGCTTAGTGATCAATGTAACCGCAGGAGTGGCCATGTAGCTTAGTGATCAATGTAACCGCAGGAGTGGCCATGTAGCTTAGTGATCAATGTAACCGCAGGAGTGGCCATGTAGCTTAGTGATCAATGTAACCGCAGGAGTGGCCATGCAGCTTAGTGATCAATGTAACCGCAGGAGTGGCCATGGAGCTTAGTGATCAATGTAACCGCAGGAGTGGCCATGGAGCTTAGTGATCAATGTAACCGCAGGAGTGGCCATGGAGCTTAGTGATCAATGTAACCGCAGGAGTGGCCATGTAGCTTAGTGATCAATGTAACCGCAGGAGTGGCCATGTAGCTTAGTGATCAATGTAACCGCAGGAGTGGCCATGTAGCTTAGTGATCAATGTAACCGCAGGAGTGGCCATGTAGCTTAGTGATCAATGTAATCGCAGGAGTGGCCATGTAGCTTAGTGATCAATGTAACCGCAGGAGTGGCCATGTAGCTTAGTGATCAATGTAATCGCAGGAGTGGCCATGTAGCTTAGTGATCAATGTAACTGCAGGAGTGAGCTCTTATTATGAGCTCTTTTTGCAATTAGATTAGATTCCCCATGATTAGATCACGTGAACAACAAACACAATTTTTTTTTATTATTAACCATCAGCGTATGTAAGATTATGAAAAGTAACTTTCCCAAAAATTAAAAAAAGAGGTGATAGGTACTGCTATAATTTATAATTTACCGCGGAAAGTCCATATTGACCGTCTACATGTGAAATAGAAACTCCAATACCACAGCTATTAGCTCATACGAAAAAGCTAGTTCTAGCAGCATGCTACTTTTCGGTGCAGGGTTATTGGATCGATTTTTTTTATTTTTTATACTTTGAGCTTATATTTTTTATCACAAGATTTATTTATTTTCTGTTTTGTACTTGAGTCGAAATAAATGATTTTCTATTCTAAGTCGTATCGTGTGTTTGAATGTAAGTTTTGTACAATGAAATAGCGTACATTTGAAATAACGCGTTGTCAATGGCCAAAATTTTACAATATAACGACACAACATGTCAAAATATTCATACTTCGGCCTCTGGTGGCGCATTCCAAAGGCGTCCGAGCTCCAGCAAGCGAAGATAGATGAACTCGCTGCAGCAGTGATTGATGGCTCTGCACTGCTTTAGCTACCCCTAGGAATCGCTCCCTGACGTTATACGAAGGTAGATTATTAATATAAATGCTGTTTTGCAGTTCAGTTACGAAATCTTTGTTTGTGTTTGTGTCTAAACTATGAAATATGGACAGAATTGTTTCACCCGCAACTAAATTTGCATTATATTTAGTACAGATTTATTTTCTAGTTATCAATCGTATTTATGAACCTACAAATCTAAAACTTACTTATAATAAGACTTGCTTCCGCCAGCGGCTTCGTTCGCATGGTAACGGGATAAAAAGTATGCCTGTGTGTTAATCCAGGTCACAAACTAAATATATTCCAAGTTTCATCCGAATCCGTTCAGTTGTTTTTGCGTGAAAGAGTAACAAACATTAATCCATTCATTCATACTTACAAACTTTCGCATGTATAATATTACTAACTTCTGCCAGCGGCTTCGCTCGCGTGATACCGGGATGAAAAGTAGCCTATGTGTAATCAAACATCAAACATTCATCCATTCATCCATCCACACAAACTTACGCATTTATAATATTAGTAGGATGGGATAGGAAGTAGGATAGTAGGAAATAGAATTTATCATATAAGAGAATTTAATGCTTTTGAGAACTAAAAATAAATTAAAGCTGAACCTAAGTAGCTTTCAATCGATTGAACGATTTTTTTTCCCGGTCTATCTTATTTGAATTGGAAAGATCGTACTGCGAAAAACGCTAAGCCGTTTTCTAAGGCAAGTTATATATAACTACAGCTACCAATTATTTTTAAATCATCGTCCCATGTTTTTCTATAGCAGAAGTATTCATATACCGAAGGTAATGTTTGTATTTGCCTCAGAGCATCTCTACATGGTATCCTATTAATATTGTAAAAACGTTTGTAAAAAAGATGTGAAATGTAAATTTTTGTTGATAGTGATGACAACAATAACAACAACTACAGCAGTCTATTTAGTACACTGCTGGACATAGGCCTCCCCTATGAAAAGGGGTATAATCCCCGCGCTTGACATGCGAGTTGGGGATCGCAGGGCACAGTTTCTCGCAACCCGACGCTGCTTCCCGTTAGCGGCTAGAGATAGCTGGGCTGATAGATTTAGCTGGGCTGGTGTTAGGCCGCAGTCAGCCAGCCGTTAGAGCGTTGAGATATACAGCGGTCGGCTGATTGTTATACAGTAGAGTGTACCACGGGCTGGTGGGGTTGGTTTGGGTTCCCAAGATGTGAGGTTGGAACGCCTTACAAACCCAGACCTATTCATTGCAGACATGAAATTTTGGGCATAATGTAGTTCCAGACCAGGAATAACATACATACATACAGTCAAGCGTTTTTCCCAGAGGGGTAGGCGGAGACCACGGATCTCCACTTGCTACGATCCTGGCATACCTCTTTTGCTTCATTCACTCTCATCACATTCTTCATACATGCTCGTCGGCTTAGGGTACTCCTGACCTGGGCTTTTTCCAGCACGTCTCCGATTGCAGAAAGTACGTCGAGGTGTTCCCCTTCCAATTGTTCCATTCACACTCGCCTCATATACTTTATCTACTGAGGAATAACGTTTAGTCTACTTTATTAAGCGAGCAAAGCTACGGGTGAAAATTCTTTCTTCTATTAAATTTGCGTACTGTGGAATATCTAAATATATCTTTAATAATATTTTATAAATAAAGTAATATTTTATAATTTTTTAATATTTTTTCATATATTTTTGGAATATCTTTTGTATTGTTATATTATTTAATGATATTTCTTGGAGAACTCTAGTGTCTAGATAACCTAACTTAGGATTTAAGGCACTATTAACTTAAAACATGTAATCTTTTTGTCAATAAACGTTATCTATCTATCTAAAGAAATCAATTTTGGGGAAAAAGGCCTACCTAATGAGGTTTTGTTTGGTATTTTTATCCCATGTTTTCCTGTACTCTCCCTCAGTATATTAGGCGTGGGAGCCGCGGCGGGCTATAAGCCGCGCGATCAACTGTTGCTTCCGGGTGATCGCGCTCGGATGGACACCTCCTGACATGTCTTCGCCCGCATTTGTTCCCATGTTTATTCTACTTTTATTTGCTCTGCCGAAATACCTCCACCTTATAATGGAATACAAATATTTGATGTGAAAATACTTTTCACAATAACTTAAGAGTTTTGGATTATTGTTTTATAATAGAGTTAATATTATGTCATTTTTGTTAAGAGATATATTTAGTATTTATCTTGCTTATATTTTATGCAACAAAATAACCTCCCTTGTGTAAAAACAGTGTATTATTTAATGTAATCTGATATACAAGCGCTGGCAACACTTTCGGGAAAATACAGACGTTATTTTCTTAAAAACAACGTCGGTCGAGTTCGATATTCGATCGTCGGACGTCGAGAGCTGAACAGTCACACTAAAATGTACATTTATAACTAAGAAAGAATTTATATTAGCAGTGTATTTAATTTTAAAGTATAAAGTAAAATAAACGCAGTGTCTCCTAAAAACGGTGCAGTTTCTCTGAGTTGTCCTCACATTTATAACATTCAGTTTATACACAAATTGCAGCGCTGCTGGTTATCATTATTAATATTAGTAATAGTAATTAGTTATAGGTATGCGAATATGAATTAAAGTGAATTCAGTACTAATGTAGCACCTTTTTTTGCGACTAAACACTTCGTTTATACTACCTTCAAGAATCTTTACATAGATAAAACGGCTACATTCAACTGTATAACAACAATCGGCAACCGCATCATTCTTCGTACACAAAGAACATTCTCACAATATCAACTAACCATCATAATACACCCCTGGCCTATATCTGCAGCGTCCGGCCGCCCACCGCCGCCGCCCGCCCAGACAGTCCGCCGGGCGGCCGGTGCATTCATCTGTACCACTTGTTGTGAATGGACACCATCAGCGTTTCATTTGTAGCAACAATGATGGCCGCCTGTTATTTTACCTTTTGTATGCTATTTTCTGAAACTGTTCCTGTTTGTGCTTTGATTGAGCGGCTTCATTTGTAACGTCGTAACGCCAGCCGCTATTAATAAGATAATAAATTAATTCATAGATGGCAGAATAATGCAAAATGCAGGATAACGACGACAACGTGGTTTTATGAGACGATATATGATAAAGACAAAAGCTTTATTCTTTCATACAGTGAAAGAACACCAACAGAGCATTACCTTCTTAGCTTTTCAAGCCATTACGTAGAAGCCGATCCACAGCTTCAGCGGTAATATCATGAAACCGAAAGATGCGACTCCACAAACTTCTGAATACCATCAAACGTTTCTCACAAGGGATAGCCCAAATCCCGTCTTACCCTGCGCCATTGAGCAAGCCTACTTATTTATTCACACCGTGCGCGTACAAGCGAAACTAACCTGTATTTCCATCAGGTTAAAGTACAGTCCAGGTGTAAGGATAATGTGGTGGAATCGTCCAAGTAAACAATTGTGTAAGTTTGCGAAGCTTAGCAAACGATTGTGAGAGAAATTATTGTTGTTCTAACAAAGTGGAAACTTGGCGGTTGCCGCTATCCGACGTCTACAGATACCTCTTATGAATGTGATTATTAATATAAAGTTACCTCCACAAGTTTGGTTATTAATTTCAGGTTTGTACAAAATGCCTCGTTTCGTAAAACAGGTGCGTAGATGCTACGGTGTATAACCTTATGAATTATTTAACTTTTTATACCTTTAACGTATACTTCACGGAGCTCATTATAGTAGCGCCTGTTAATTATTCATCTCGTGAAGGGTTAACATGTGTTACAGGTTACACACTCGTAGGTAGCGTGACTTTATACCTTTCGAGCATCATTTCGTAGCAGTTTTATAATGTCACAAAAGGTAACAGAGTTAAATTATCAAAGTAAATTTCAGATGACCATAATAGGAAAAAGCTCGTTGATATGACCTTAGCACATATACCTTTAAAAGGATGAACAAAAAACTTGCACCAATGTGATCAATTTTGGTGCAAATTTTTTGGTAGGAAAACGTGTTGGGTTCAACATGATATTCTTGCTGAACCTTTGTATAGTTATTTTCTAGGCCGTGAAGGTTTGGTATTTTGCATAACTACATTCAGTGATTTTATATCTTCAAAAATGTTGAATAGTGCGAGCGAGAGGGAGGTTTGACATGTATCGTCGCCTTAATAAGTCTGTACAAGTACCCTGTCAGGGCGCAGCAAATTTGTTCAATATTGGTTCACCTGACGGAATAACTCTGTGTCCCTAAGATCGGGTCCTAATCTCCTCGTGACAAATTACCACTTCCGATCCTTTACATCTTGGAGCGGCGCAACTTCCGTTCGTCTTATCTGCAATTTGAACGCGCCGTTTGTAACTGGAATTAAAGGGTTATTCGTTTCCAGTTCGAGATTATCGTATTGTTTGTGGTTCGGAAATGTACGAGGTTTGTTTTGATAGGTATATTTAAATGTAATCAGTCATCACGCATGTGCCGCAGAAGTGTCACGTAAATGCAACGCGGTCATCATCGTAATCATTTTCCACTTTTTAATACCCACAGCTGGACATTAGTCTCTTCAGCAGCTAGGAGACCGAAAACTGTTTGGTAAATACTATGCTTTATTTGAATTAAAATATCAGTAGTAATTTTTTGAGTGCGTGCAAAGATTACAATGAGTTTTCAGTCATCAAGCCATACAAGTGAAATAGTTGTTGATAAAAGTGTCAGCCATCTACATATATAATTGTTTCAAGGTGAAATAAAATAATTTGTTATTATTTGTTAATTTTGGAGGGGTCTAGTTTTAGCAGTAGACCTTTCATCACCGTAACTATAACATCAACTTATGTCGCCTCAACCCCATCGCGATAAAGAGAACTCGCGCAAAGTGTGAAAGCCTCAAGAGGGCAATTCAGCGGAGATCAAAATACTGAGGGCTCAGCCACAGAATATCATAACAGTTACTAACGAAAAGTTTCACCCCAATGACATTATCTTCTTCATGTGAGCTATTAGTAGCTAACTCTGCTGTGAGATTCTTAAGGCCGCCCGGAGGCAATGGATTGACGACTGAAAATTCTAGTTGATTAAACCCTGTATAAAAATGTGAAGAAAAAACCGGCCAAGTGCGAGTCGTACTCGCGCACGAAGGGTTCCGTACCTTTGCATGGGAGCTACATTTAAATATCTATTTTATTCTGTTTTAAGTATTGTTATAAGTGTGTAAGTGTTGCTATAGCGGCAACAGAAATAAATAATCTGTGACAATTTCAACTGTCTAGCTGTCACGGTTTATGAGATACAGCCTGGTGGCAGACAGACAGACGGACACTGGAGTCTTAGTAATAGAGTCCCGTTTTTATCTTTTGGGTACGGAACCCTAAAAAGCAGCCAATCATAATGTCAAAGACTTAAGGCCCCTCGGAAGCCAAAAACTGCAGTTTATTGCAAGTCAAGTCAAGTCAAGTCAAAATTCATTTATTCAGTAGGAACTGTATAGTACACTTTGAAACGTCATTTTCAATCGCCGATTCACGAAATGATGATCAAGCAAGCAAGTATCGTTACAATGTAATATGCTATGAGCGCTTCGATGCAATTTGTGATTGCGATTGGAATTTAACGTTAAAAGTTCATGAAATTTGCTACGGATACGGGTACAAGAGTTACGGGTTATCGTTACAATGTAATATGCTATGAGCGCTTCGATGCAATTTGTGATTGCGATTGGAATTTAACGTTAAAAGTTCATGATATTTGCTACGGATACGGGTACAAGAGTTACGGGTTTCTATCCATCTATCTACAAAACATCAACAGTTTTTATGTAAAAATAATGTCTATATAACCCAGGTATATTCAATATATAGGATGGTACAGATAAAGTTTTTATAAATGGAGAAGTGACACTGGCCTGGCCCAGAAGCCTTCACAAAGAAGAGAGCTCACTCCCCCGGGGAGGCTTTTGCTGAAACCTCTACATTCGAGCCGGAGCTGGTTTCGGTAATGCATGCTTCACACTTTGTCTAACGTGGTTATTACATTTTCACACTGGAAAGATGTGTGGTGTTTATTGCCTTGAAAAATTCAACCCCTGAGGGTGTAGCGTCAAACCAAACAAACACGTAGTCATGGGGCGCCTACTAGTTCTTAATATAATTGTAAGCAGTCGAAAAAGAATCCTACTTCCTTCCTACTAATATTGTAAATAAGAATGTTAAAGAAAAAGTTAGTATGGATGAATGTTTGTTACTCTTTCAGTCGTCACTCTTTACTTGGATGTCAATTGGAATATACACAGTTTGTGGCCTGTTTTAATACATAGGCTACTTTTTATCCCGGTACCACGTGAGCGAAGTTGCGGGCGGAAACTAGTCTTCAATAAATGAAGTTTTTAGGAACGTCTTATCATTTTCATTTTGCCAGGTATTATGTAAATATTATAGAGTCTGTGGTATTAAGATTGTACTTAATGTTTTTCATTCGGTCGGCTCATTAACTAGATAAAGTAATTAACAAGTCATCAAGTAGCATCCTCTACATGTTATCAGCATGACTTAGCTTTGCTGGGCATTGCTCAGTCGGCCGGCTGAGGCGAGGGACAAAGGCGGCATTTACAAGGCATTTATCACATTGCGGTCGCCGGCGGCCCTTTGTCGGCTAAACTGACGACCGGCTAGAGAACTGTTTTCAATGTTACTTAGTATTT
This sequence comes from Horisme vitalbata, assembly GCA_951804965.1. Classification (NCBI taxonomy): domain Eukaryota; kingdom Metazoa; phylum Arthropoda; class Insecta; order Lepidoptera; family Geometridae; genus Horisme; species Horisme vitalbata. The sequence continues at coordinate 18,707,361 of OX638101.1, read as the reverse complement.
CAGAATTTCAGCTGAAACCCTTGACCGCAAACAATATAATTTAAGACACAATTCTTTATGGTTTTATGAAAATTTTCAGGAAGGGTACAGAATGTTGATTTCTTGTTTCCAAATAAGTCTTTTGTTCTTCGGCATCATAATTAATGCAATAACAAGGCACTCTCATGCTCCAAAGCTCTTTGTTACTTGTTATTAAATCATAGTACACGAATATTTTAAAAGCTTTCTAGATAAAAGAAAACTTTTTATACCTTTAGAAAATAAACTACGCAATTTCCATAAAAATATTTCAACACAAAATTAATCAACGCCCATAATAGCATAACTCATTGGAACTAAACCTTTTTGCATTAAAATTCATCGCGTAAGTAATGAGAAAAGTTCCCAAGTTAGTCCCCTTCAGTATATTAAGCCCACACTGAGACCTAAGTTGGGGCAGACCAGATGAGAGTTAAGAAATATGCAAATAACTTGCATAAAGAGGTTAACGATACGGTATTAGTGTCACTTAGTGTAAAGAGGAGGGTTCAGGGATTTATTGGTCAATCAGCTCGCGGTTCATAGGGTAGATTTGCTCTATCCCGCTGAAAGATTAGTAAGTTTTAAGCTTCAGAATATTGTAGAAGAGACCACTGAGCTTCAAATACGACACTTCAAACTTGCGCAACCATTGGCTTAATAAAGAGTCATTCTCGGACTTCCGTGGATTCATTCCGGTCACTTCCATCATCATTTATTTAGTTATCAATTTATACCCAGGAATATCATGTTTGTAGTACAATAACAGTCACAGAATAAGTTACAGTCAGAATTAACGCTTTGACTGCTGAAAACACAGAGGCTGCCGGAGTGGAACATGATGAGGCCAAGAAGATAAGTAAATAAATAAATAATGCTGGACCACCATCACACAGTATCGTGTAGCTCCAAACTAAGCAGACCCTATTATGGAAACCACATGATATATTACTTATATTTAAAAAATTGTACATACATAACATACGTAAGTATTTATATTTATGTATGTATGTGTATATATATTTGTAGATAATATAATTGTCGAGATAATTGTCCCACTGCGGGAATCGAACCCGCAACCTGTTGCATTTTAAGCGGACCTTCGTCCACTGCGCCACAGAGGTTGGAAAAAGTAATTGACCATTCCAACTTGGCTTTGAGTATATGCTTTCTAAGTGTTACCACATTAAAACAAGTTAATGTTCCAAAATAAATTTGACATTAGGATAAAAACATATTTTCCACGGAATCTAAATGTACCTAACAAACGTTGAAATGTTCCAGCAGCGTACTTCCTAGTCGTATTTAAACGGCAAAAGACTATCCACCGGCATACATTACGCCTTATCATTGAAATGGCGGCACACGCTTCCTTAAGGCTCTAGGGTCCCTTATCAACGCCATAACTTACAAAAAATACATCTGAGCAAAAATTCAAGGACCTAATTTTACGATGAAATCTCTTCCCACTGGAATACCTGTCTATTGTATATTCAGCCGGTAGACGTGGAACGATCTTCTTACTTTTGTGAATTATTGTTGTATCGTTGCTAAATTATGATATCTTTGTGATTTTCAGAGTTTCAGAACTCTGGTTCCCTATAATCATATCAAACAACTTGCTTATAAGTGAGTAATCATCATCGTCGTTGGTCTAGAGCTGTATATAGCCTATAATCCACTGCTGGACAAGCACCGCTAAACCCCTAGCACGCACGCATCTACCAGCAGTTATTATTTGTTTTATGTGGGTAATATTAAATTGAAATAATTTGTGGAAGAAATATTAAGTTACAGTTATTCTAATCTACATAAAATATAAGAAAACATTACATTACATCGCGTAGGTAGACCAACATTTAAGCCGTGGCATAAGCATTCTATTAAAAGCGAGTGAAATCCTACATTTTAAACTAGCTTCAATTTAAAGGCCGACATGTGTTGAACATCTAATTTCCGGCGTGGTGGCGCAGCTCCAACCTCATACATTCATTTATATTCTATGCGAGCTTATTTAAATCCTCCTTTAAGACGCGCTCGACATGAATTACATTTTAAATGGCACACAAATATGGATGACGGAAAGTATCTCCACATAAAAAATCATAGTCATCATTGAAAACTGTTAAATCGTTCCTTTTAAGAGTTCCGATAGAAAACTTTTATTGCCGGGCTGTTGGCTTCGTAGAGTTTTGAGTGGGAAAATAACCTCAATATTTGTTTGACGTGTAAAATTGTATTTTATAAATAAATAAATGAAATGAAATGTTAACCTTTATATTTCCTTTTTACCCCAAACATCAAAGGTAAAAAACAACAAGATAACAAATAATTGTTTTATCATTGTTTACCAGACATTAGATTAACCAATACTTTTCGCCAAATGAGTTAGAATTAAATGAATCAGACATATTAAAATATTATTGGATTTAATATTATCCTTATACGTAGGATGAAAAAGATAGAAAGTGAATTATGCGTATAATTTCTGTTTCAAACACAATTAGGCTCGCAAAACATCATCGGTCTTTGGTTAATTAGCGTTATTGAGGGCTGATTATTAAATTACGCCATCAAACCGCTTTTCGTATAATACAATCAAAACAGGCCAGATTAATCTATTGTTTACGTTAGGAAAGCTTTGCACAGATTCCCCTTTGAATAAACCTGTCAATTCAAAAGTTCACAAAATATTAATAGAATATTAGTTTTTTCATCATTCAAGATATTTTCTAGGTCTCTATCATTCACCTGGTCTGATCTTTATAATCATTTATTTAAGAGCTGTGCTTTCACTGGCACAACTGAAGGAGCTCTTTTCATGTTCCTCTTTGCATGTGAGTGATTCAACCGTCTTTTTTGTTTTTTTTAATTTGTGTGGAGCAATAAGTAGCCACTTCCACGGCAAGGTTTATTGAGGTCTCCCCGCGTGCAGGTGGTCGGGCTCAGCGGGCAGGAGAGCAAGTGCCGCATGTCCTGAGTTGGCGCCCCACACGCACACTGTGCATTCAATTTTTCAATGTAACCCCATTTAGCGAGTTTATCTCTACAACGGCCAACCTGAGTACGAAGTCGAAGAATTCCAAATAGGCCACTGTAGTTCTTCTCTCTAAAGAACACTTTTACTTTTTTGTATGAGATTAGAGCGACTTTCTCAGTTATATAACTCATGTAAAGTCTGATCTATTGTTAGAAAACTTTTTTTTATACTACTTGAAGATGGAACAAGCACATGGCTCACCCCATGTGAAGTGGTAACCATTACCTATCATAAAGCATTGCACCGTAAATCACGTTTTTTCGGAACGTGCTCTACGATGCAACGCCCTACTTCCATCAACTTGAGGCTCTAAACTGCTTTTAAAGTTACAAATATCATACATAATGTTGGTCAGATCTAACGCATGGTGAAAGTACCTGCATCGCGAATAATGTAGCATTAGCATAATGTATGTAGTGGATGAGCGAGGGTTCGGAGACGGTGACCGCCGGAGCCGAGCCCCGGACCGGAGACCGAAGCCAGGATCAAACATTCAGCGGCTCTGAATAATGGAGCGTGAGGTAAATACGTGCCGGCTTTCAGACTATTTACAGACACGCTGTCAACTTTATTTTAGGAGGCGTACGTTACAAGCCGGCTTGGACTTTGTACCTTCAACGTAGTATCATGCGCCGTTGATTTTTTTTATTCAAAAATGAGCAGAGGCTCGATTAGACCATCAAAAAAGTATTAGTATCGTAGACGTCAAATGTTGATTCCAAATAACGTTTTGTCAGAGGCCAAAATTTTTTGTTATGCTTATGATACGTCAGGTTTAAATATTCGTGATCGCCCTACAGCTTAAAACAAAGACGGTAAACTACTCAGGGCCATTATTACATTAGGGCGGGTTTTGAAAACAAACTAGATTGAACTGCACCTAAGGCACCTGTGCACCGACAAACTAACGGTTAAATGGTTTATGTTCTTTAGCTTAACTACATAGTTCTTTGTGGCAGTCGTTTTCATCTATTCTGTCAACTAAAACGTTGGTTATTTTACTCTGTCGATGCAGGGCCTAAGTTTAATAGAATTGTAACGGAAACGTTTCGTCACCAATGTTTTATTTTCTGCCTGTAATAGTAGCGATTTTTTTCAGACCTAGCGCTATACAACCAAGGCCCAATTTCGATCTTCAATTGCCAATATCTGTTAGATAATTTGAAAATAATTGTTGGTTTAATTTGTTCGACAGATAAGCTATTTATTGATTTGTTTGACAATGGAAACGTGCTACTTAATAAAAATTAATGTTTAATAAAAAGACACATTAACCCAGCCAAATTCATTTACATAGAGGACGTACTCGTAGGTAGGAAATAAATTTTACTGCCAGTACGTGGCGAGAGAGATGAAATATTAGGTATTCAGTTACGCGGAGGCTCCATTATTGCTAATTTCCTTGAGATATGGCTCTATTTGATAACAGGATCGTGTTTTACGATAATTTTCATTTGCAAAAGCTCTCGAGAATTTCATATATGTAATGTGGAATAATACTCTCGACAAAAATTAAGTTTATAACAGTTAAAGGTATTTTAAATGTTAGAAAAATATTTTTTAAGGTGAAAGGTGGCTTCATTCTTAAATATTCTAAGTTTAGTAAGACAGGTGTAAGTATGAGTCAGTGGCGCAGGACACCTAGTGAGACGTGGTGATGACAGGTAGTGTAAAAGGTGAACAGAATGGTGGCCAAGGACTAGGAAGAAAATTGTCGGTCGTCCAGTAGCACGATGGGTTGACGACATAGTCAGCGTCGTGGGCCGCCAGTGGACAAGCCTAGCGCAGGAGCAAAGGGAGGCCTATACTCAACAGTGGGTGAAGTCGGACTGCGGATGATGATGATGGGCCAGTAGATAACTGATGTCAGAGAAGCTCTCTGGCCTTCCGAAAAAACCAGTAGTGCAATCTAGTTTCGATTATTTTGTAGTATGTAAAAATTACTACGTATTGGATTTAAAAAGAAAAAACCTTTCCTATTAAAGCAAATAAAAAAACTAAATGTTTAATTTTTTTTTAATTTATACAGTCAGAATCAGTAATCGTAAAAGAATTATCGATGTTACACCTACCACTGTTTTTATGAAATTTACTTATACAACTTACTAAATAACAATCGTGTTGATGGTAATATTCTACCAATAGTGAACAGGAATATCGTCATTACCTGAAACAATAAAGAACAAATTATTAAGAAAACCTCTAATAGCTTCAAAACACATTAAGATAAATTCATAATCTCAAAACTCAAACAGCTATAATTTGCATCAAACAATAATCTAACATTCCGCACAAAAACAGCAAAACATTATAGGTAACTTCTCGTTCCAAACCTTGTACTGAATACAGTGTTTGAATGGAGAAGTTAAGAAGGGATCCATTGACCACGAGCCGAAAGTTGCGGACTCCGACTCGCAACTTCACCGTCTTTGAGTTCCCAACTTGACTCACAAAAGGATTAAGGAGGTAAATACTTTCAATCGCATAAACGTGCTTTTGTTGATAAATTCACAAAGTTTCTGAAGGTTTTTGATTAAAGTTTATTGTGCTTTTGTAACTCGGAGTGCTTTTATAAATAAATATGGTAAGGTGTTGGAAATGAAGCCAATTTAACTAAAGTTAGTATTCTATAATATTAAACTTTCTTACGTGCTTAATTGTATATCTTTTTATCTAGAATTATTTCATCATCATCATTATCAGCCGTTTTTAAATAAATAAATAATGCGGGACGTAATCACACAGCATCACGTAGCCCAAAACTAAGTACTAAACTTTTGACCCACTGCTGAGCATAGGTCTTCTCTTAATTATGTCACTCGCCTCAATCATGAGTTACTCAAAACCTGGTGCCACCCACGGTATCTCTCTTCATCGACTCATCTCGAATCTCGAGAATAATATCAGAGAAATTGTGTTTTATCTAAATACACCAGAAGCAGCAACAATCACTCAGGAGTTACCATGTTATTTAAAATGAATTTACTATTCACAAATAAATTGAGTTGTTCATATTGAAAATTCCCGTTTTTCAATATGAATGAGTTAATTCACGTTAGTTTCATGAGTAAAATTGAGTTGTGATAAAATAAGTGCAATAAAGTAAAGCAAACATCTGTAGAAATTACTCCTCTAGGTATGATTGCACTAAATGTCAATTAGTAGCTATAAAGGCACTTTAACAAGGTTGTCGCAGTGAGCTCGATGTTGTTGATATTTATAAGCGCGAATAAAAGAGATTTATTCGCTGGTGATAATGGCCTAATGGCGGCGCTGGCCATTTCGATCGCAGAAGTACTGGGATGGTGAGATTAAGGAAACGCGTGTACTGCCACCACCATACATAGAAGATTAGATGTCATACAAGATTAATTATTGTGTAACTGGTTGTTTATCGGAGACAGCATTTTATATAATTTTTCCAGAAGAACCTGATTTAAAATTCCAAAATAAAACGTTTAAATGGACCTCGGCGTAAGACACTACAATGTCTAAAATCATCAGATAATTTTGAAACTGTAAATGACGCAATATAATTAACATTTAACCTTGAAACCGAGCAAAACATGAGCAAAATAGGTACGTCATTCGATTTCGATTCGTATAAACTAAAACTAATTTCTGAACCGTCGGCACACGTCGCCGATATCATCTGCACCCTCGTCAGCGCACACATAGATGGAACCCGCACTCCGCGGCACTAAGCACTCCACCACAGAACCCTGTTACAGAGCCCCGTTTTTGCGACTTGGAGTTTCAATTTGTTGAAATGTCGGATGGAATGAGGAACTTTTAAATTTAGTTGAAAAGGTTTAACGTTAAAGTTTTGTTTAATGGAGCCTCCAAATTCCTCAAAGTTAGAATGCTCTCGGGCGCGGATAGATGAGATGAATATTGCGGTAGGCTAACATCTGACTATTAGTCGGTTGAATTCAGATTTTAGCTTTCTTTATCGTGGGACACAATTTTTAAACCACAGCTTAGGACTAGTAAACACTGAAGTAATTTTTTTTTCGATATACTGGAAGTTATTCTAACTTCTACAAGTGAAAACTTTTAAGGCTTGTTTGTTTTCAGGCTTGTTCTACGATTTGTTAAAAAAAGTTTTGTTTTCATGAATTAAATAAATAAATAAAATATTTTTAGTTCCCGTTGAGAGAAATAAGGAGTGTATTCATATTTTTGTTTTTTGAAAACAACCACACTCAGCTCTTTGCATTTATCCTAGATGATTGATACAGAAGTGGTAACTTTCTACTCACTGACCGGGACGCTGTTGTACCTGGGACATGGTTACATGGATTTTTTTTGAAAACATATTCAAAGTAACATGAAAGTTTTATAAATATTTTATTAAGAACTTGCCATTATTGTCAAATGAAAGCTGAGAAGTTTTTGGTTAGCCTTTATTTAAGTCGGTCGGTGGCACGATGTGTTTACGACACTGTGAGCGTCGTGTGCCGCAAGTGTATCAGGCTAGCGCAGGACCGTTGTAAGTGGCAGGAGCAAAGGGAGGCCTATACTCAGCAGTGGATGAAGTCGGGCTGCGGATGCTGTCGAAGTTTTTGCTCGTCTGTATTAGTACGATGCAGTAGGAGTATCTAGTAGGATGAAGATAAAATGTGCATGTCCATCCAGATCACACCCTTTTGTATAGCACTACTAACTATTTATCAGTCCCGACTTTCAATCCAGTTAAACATCTAGAATAAAAAGTTATCAGCCCTATTTGAACATGAAACAAGGGGCAAGACAAGACCAATAAATCCATTTCCTGTCCGGATTGTCCTGAAAGTTACATTATTACGCGGTGTTTCCGGCTAATATCACTTTTTCCGCTGACACACACCCCACATCCGCTTCCGGTGTATTCCTCCGATCCTGGAAAGGTCACAGCGGTTCTACAACACAGCCCGGCTACATTGTTTAGACAGGCATCTTCTTTGGCTTTGTAGACCCCTTTTTTACGTAGGGAAAAACTCATGGATACCAGTCCATTATAGGGCATTATGCCGGACTCCTACCGGCCAAAACCACCACGGTGTTCCATCTTAGCGCCATTATGCCAAATCCATGGGTGCTTTTGAGGACGATGTGACTTTGTAGACCCAACCTAACTCTCACATAGCCCTAGAGTACTTTAGTGTTATGCCTCTAATAGCATAAAAAAAACACGTATCTTAACTTTTCTCTATAACAATCTTGATTTTCAATTTAATTTATAAGATAGAAATATGATTACCGGTACAATTAAACTGTAGTACAACTGAACTATACTGTAATCATATTTTAATTGTTTTTTGAGTACCTACTGTACGACTGTAACGCAATTAAGGTAATCAATAGGGTGAAGAGCATATTTTCCTCGCCGTTAAGTAACTGTTAACTTGACAGAAGACGTAAATCCAAAGTAAGCGAACGAAGAAAATCGTTTTATTCTTTTTATTTTAAATTATTATCTTGGATAAAGATGTCCATTAATTTCATTCATTATTATTAAAGCAGACATTCTGTAGTTAATTTCAGCTTCACGCGATGAAAATCGACCTAGACAAATGGAACTCATATTTCATGGAAGCGAAAACGGAGCAAAGAATAAGTGATTATGGATTTTTGATGATAGAAATGGAACGTTTTTCTAGAAAATCCAATAATAATAGATACCTATATATACTTTGAATGATTGATGTGAGATGATAATTTATGATAAAGTAGGCAGCGAATATCCGTCAAGGCACTTGGCTTGGGAGTTAAACGTACTTATAAAGGCAACCTTACTTCAAGCAGGTAGAAAAGCCCAAAGCCTTATTTTGGTATCACCGAGCGCCCTCTGGGAAATCACTCGCCAACGCTAATCTATTACGCGAACTCCATTCCGAACGTACCGCAACGTGGTAAGTGATTTAAATTTTCATATAATATTATAGGGTTTGATTATATTAGGGTTGTGATGCGTATAAAATGCCTTAAATTAAGCCCCATGTTATTAATATTTTATATCGTGTATTAATATTGTATATGCTCGAAGGCCAAGAGGCCGACCACCTGCCCGATGGTCGAACGACATCGTAGACGTAGCGGGAAATCTGTGGATGAGGCTTGCAAGGGACAGAAAGGAGTGGCATGATAAAGAGGAGGCTTATACCCAACAGTGGGTGTTAACGGGCTAAATGATGAAGATATCATGTATTAGGTACGAAAAGGACTAGGCTAATCCATAGTGGGTACCAGATATGACACCGTCTACGAATCGTCTAAAGGCGAGTTCGTAGCGCGTAGCAGATTCATATTACGTCTACAAATGGTCTACAATCTAATCCATAGCAGCTAAAAGATACCTAACGTCTACGAATCATCTACAATCCGTAGCGGGTAGCAGATACATTACGTCTACGAATCGACTACAATCCGTCGTAGTTCGTAGCAGATGAAGCTATCAACTCTGTCTTCGACTACGACTATGTAAGTTTTACATTGTGTATTTTATTTTATTTTTGTTGGAAAACTTACAGCTAGGTATAATTTAAATAATTATTATGTTGAAACATTATGTACGTTTATTTTACATTATTACATTATGTACTAACATTAATTATAGGTTTTAGTTTTATAAATTAACCATATGGACAGTGTGAGTCTGAAATAAACAGTTTTTATTTTATTTTATTTTTTTATTACATAAGGCTAATTAAAAGTTTCCTTTGTGTGTAGACTTTAAAATACAAAACTATTAGTGTCTACACACAATATGCCGAAATTACGCGACGGAAGTTCCGCAGATATTTTTACGTTCCGACGTATTGGGCTGATATGACACACCATGAACGCCGAACTTACGCCCCGGATCTTCTTCGGCTGTTGAACCGAACTTCAGTCGCATATAATGTGTGCTCTACCGCAGAATTGCCGGTGAAATTACGCCCGACCAAAGTTCGGCTGTACGCCATAACGCAACGTAATTACGCCATAATGTGTCATCTGTAATTCAAATAGCATTGCAGGCGTAATCATTCCGATCTTCGGTCACGTAACTTCAGAATAGTATGTTTCGATACTTACAGCACGTAGCGCTACGATATACTATATGTATATATAAAATAACAGCCGTGAAAAAACCAAAATTAAAATATGCATCCATTTTCCAATCACATAAAATACATGCATATTATAACATAAGGACAGATTCAGCATAGTCGTACATAAACACTGTAGCCGGACATACGTTTATTTACAAAGCTGTGTACACAAAGACAGAAATATCCATTACACGAATGCAGCTGGACGTTGTCAAAGGGATTCCACAAACAGCCCCGGACAAACAAGCAGGTATTGCTTTCATTTAATATTGGAAATATTGTGAATATTCCACCCTCGGTTCGGCTGCGATTTTTAATTACGAGCTACAAACGATACGGGATTTCTGGTACGTTTTAATAAAATATTTTGTAATATTTGTATGTGCCGATATTGGAACAGCTCAGTCAGTTGAGGCATTTTGTTTAGTTAAAAAAGAGTGGACAAAACTAACCACATTTATTACATATTCACAATCATGTATTTGCTCACATGTACACAAATATAAAGCTTAGATAGTAGGTTATGATGATGATGAGTAGGTAGCTCAATAGCTAAACGCACCCTGTTAGGGCACTGCAATTTGGTTTGAGCCTATTTTAACATAATATCAAGATAATAAATTAACAAATATGTACATAAAAAACATTGGTCAAGAACGTAATAATTGATACTTAAAAATAATGTAATTAATAATAATACAAACACTTTACTTACTAATATAACTACTTACCTACTTTACTTTTTATACAATAAAATATTATGGTAAAAAAGTATATGTAGCCAATATCTGTGAGTACGAAATATGAAAGCAAGTCTCACGGCAAATAAATCACAAACATTAAAGCTCCGCCACGGGCAGCTGTTAAAACTCAATTAAAACATCAACAGCGTCAAAAGGTTAATTTGCGAAACAAATGAATGTAGCTCGCATTGCATCCGGACTCGACCGGAAACCGGATACAAAAGTTAGTCCAGCATTTGATCGGACGCGAGATTGGTGCAATAAATCATATTTGATTTTAATGAATACATTCATTCATGTTCATTAATATGATTGAATGCAGATTGCAATCGAATGCAATGATTCAGACGATTTTAATTGCTATCAATTATCATTTTTATTCAGAAGTACGTATTTTGTGTTAAAGTTAATAATAATGTGTTTTTAATTTAGAACCACCTGGGGAATTAGTATGACCAAGTGGCCATCTATGGTGTGGGAGTTTGTAGGCCGGCCGAAGGCCTCCGACATGGTCCGAAATAAATCTACTTTATAACGTCTATTTTAAAAATCAACAAAAGTTTATTCTAGCGAAACACACAGAACATAAAACTTAAATATTTCAAATATTTTTAGGCAGATAACAATGCAACAAACTTTTCCACTATTAAGTAAAATATACACGTGAAGAAAAGCAGGTACTTCTATAAAATTAACAACAAAATAAATAAAATTAAATAAATAAATAATGCTAGAAACTATCACACAGAATCGTGTAGCCACAAATTAAGCAGAGCTTTTATTGTGGGAACTGGTGAGTTGTCACCGTAACACCTATCTAAGAACATGCACCAATTAAATTCAAACCTATAACTGAAAACTTCATCAACATCGGACAAGTAGTTTTGGAGAAAAATGGCAACATGGATTTGCACAAACAAACAACCTCACCCTAAACGCATATACCGTATCCGTTCCGTCGTGGGTAAAAATGAACTTGTCTGTTTTCTTATATATGAAATGCATTTTGTACTTAACTTTTACTATTTACTTTTTTACCCACTTAGGCCCAGGTCACACATATCGGGCAAGGACATGGCGCGGACATGGCGCGGACGTGGCACGGACGTGGCGAGGACATGGCACGGGCATGGCGCGGACATGGCTCGGACAAGACGCAGAAATGACGTGACAGAGGCACAAGTGTAGTGCAGTCTGTTGTCCGGTATCGATGTGTCAGCATGTCATCCTCAGAAGACGAAGATGCTCTTGCTCTCGTGCATACAATTAATAAATATACAGATCAGGGCCCGTACAACCCCGATTTCGAGTTAGTTGCTTCGAAAGTGAAACCCCTTCATTGGGTTATACAGTTGACGGGATTACCCTTTCGTTTGGGTATTCTCCTCCTAACACAAGCGAAAGTGTAACCCGTTCCTTTTGGTTTTCAGTCGATAGGGTTAACCTCTTATGAGGTTAAACGAATGAATGGAGTTACCTCTTGATAGGTTTTTTTGAATGTTACACAATGGTTATCATTACGCCTGACACTGGGTGGGGGAATTTAGATTTTGACTCTTGATTTATGTCGTCAATCATTAGGTATAAGTTCGGATCGCTTTATTTGGTTGAAGGAAGAGCGTCACTGCATTAAAGAAAAGTTTTGAAAACATAAGGAAAGTGCTGTGTTTCAGTCAGTTTTCATTGGTCATCATCGCAGAGTATGCGTTATCATATACGAGACCCGCAGTCAACAAATTAAAAAGAAAAAAAATGGTGTTTCAGTTTTCATAAGTCATCAGTTATGCCATGACTGAGGCCCGCAGCCAACATGTTAAAAAGAAAAAAATGTGTTTCAGTCAGTTTTCATAGGGCATCATCGCAGAGTACTCTGCGTAGCGTTATTTTTTATTTTTATTGTATTTATTAGGCAAAGCCGACAGTACACATAATGAGTATTTTGTAAAGCGTTATGTCCGAGACCCGCAGTCAACGTGTTAAAATGAAAAATATGACCTCTAAACTATTTTGAATAATAATTTTTGATTGTCACTGTCACTGTCACTCTAAAACTCAAACTCAAAACTCAACTCAAAGCTCCACTCGAAACTCATTCTACAAATTCATCTATAAATGGTTATATCTCAGGAACTACTCATCCTAGACTAGCCGTTAATTGCTCAAAAGATAGCTATTGACAAGATCTTTATTTTCAATGACATATGTCAAACTTGAATTTGCCATATCTCGAGAAGTACTCATCCTAGACTTGCCGTTACTAGCTCAAATGAGAGCTACTAATAAAATCTTAATTTTCGATGACAGCTGTCAAACTAAAAACTGTCATCGAAAATTAAGATCTTAACAATAGCTATCATGTAAGCTAGTAACGGCAAGTAAAGGATGAGTAGTTCTCGAGATATGGTCGATTTAAGTTTGACAGCTGTCATCGAAAATTAAGGTCTTGTCAATAGCTATCATTTGAGCTACTAAAAGCAAGTCTAAGATGAGTAGTTATCGAGATATGGTCGATTTAAGTTTGACAGCTGTCATTGAAAATTAAGGTCTTGTCAATAGCTATCATTTGAGCTACTAAAGGCAAGTCTAAGATGAGTAGTTATCGAGATATGGTTGATTTAAGTTTGACAGCTGTCATCGAAAATTAAGGTCTTGTCAATAGCTATCATTTGAGCTAGTAAAAGCAAGTCTAAGATAAGTAGTTCTCGAGATATGGTCGATTTAAGTTTGACAGCTGTCATCGAAAATTAAGTTCATGTCAATAGCAATAATTTGAGCTAGTAAAAGCAAGTCTAGGATGAGTAGTTCTCGAGATATGGTCGATTTAATTTTGACAGCTGTCATTGAAAATTAAGGTCTTGTCAATAGCTATCATTTGAGCTAGTAAAAGCAAGTCTAGGATGAGTAGTTCTCGAGATATGGTCGATTTAAGTTTGACAGCTGTCATCGAAAATTAAGGTCTTGTCAATAGCTATCATTTGAGCTACTAAAGGCAAGTCTAAGATGAGTAGTTATCGAGATATGGTTGATTTAAGTTTGACAGCTGTCATCGAAAATTAAGGTCTTGTCAATAGCTATCATTTGAGCTAGTAAAAGCAAGTCTAAGATAAGTAGTTCTCGAGATATGGTCGATTTAAGTTTGACAGCTGTCATCGAAAATTAAGGTCTTGTCAATAGCTATCATTTGAGCTAGTAAAAGCAAGTCTAAGATAAGTAGTTCTCGAGATATGGTCGATTTAAGTTTGACAGCTGTCATTGAAAATTTATTCCAATTTTATTATAATATAATTATTATTGCGTAAAATAAACAATTAGTAGTCTGCATTTCCACCCTTAATGCTTAGAACACAATTACCGCAATTATTTTTAATCTTTTGACCGAAATTCTTTTCTCCATTATCTCCTATAACCCACTTATAACCCGTGTTACAATGATAAAAAGGGTAACCCTAAGGAATGGGTTTTGGAATAATACCAAAACCCAATACTATTGATAACCCTCATGATCAGATAACCTAATCAAAAGGGTTTTGAATTGTTTAACCTATCAAATAATAGTGTAAACCATACGGAGAGGGTTAACTAAACTTTTGGAAAAACCCTGCCGAAAACCTCTTCATCGGGTTACCAAATCGGGCCCTGATACAGTTGAAGAAAATACGCGCAAACGAATTTGCACAAGGATCAGCTAGTATTACCATGGGTATTACATAAAAAAAATGTAATACCGGTTTAGTTTAATCTCTTTCCGATTTCCAGCCACAATTTATCTTGAACATTTCAGTTACAATAATGGAACGACAATGATCATAAAGCGTTGCATATTTTACAATCAATTCAAAAAATTCAATATTAAATTCGATATCGTCATTCGTCACGCATTTTTACATCACTAACGGACATATGTCGCAAGCAAGTACATACTACGAACTGGCGGCCATCTGACGCCCATCTGGCGGCGATCGGGCGCGGGCGCCGAAATGGCGCGTCATACGTCCGATCAACGACATACCGTGTGTCCTAAATTGTGCTTTATTTCCATGCATTTTGTATGAAATTTGAATGGAATAAGAAACCGCCTGTGCCATGTCTGCGCCATGTCCGTGCCCGATGAATGTGACCTCGTCGGACGCAGACAAGGCACTGGCGGTTTCTTATTCCATTCAAATTTCATACAAAATGCATGGAAATAAAGCACAATTTAGGACACACGGTATGTCGTTGATCGGACGTGCTTATGACGCGAAGTCGTCCGAGCTAAATTGTGCTTTATTTCCATGAATTTTGTATTAAATTTGAATGGAATAGGAAGGCGCCCGTGCCATGCCCGCGCCAGGTCAGACAAGTGGGGCCTATACCTTAGGTACTTAACGTTTGACGTAATCAAGTGTAACATTGTGTACCTGTGGTGGAAACAAATGAACTATGAACTATGTAAGTGAACAGTATACTACCACCAGCTCGATGTTGTAATTACTCGTAGTAACAGGCCGGTAAATAAGCCTCCAGTAGGCTGTATGACCGATATCGCTTTCCGGCTGAGCGCGCTGATTGAATGCACATACAGCGCATCGATACACGGCGTGTATTGTATCTATATGGCAGCGTAATATAGTAAGCACCGTTGGTTTATAATCAAACTCGCGAGATTGTAAGCTGTCGATAAATTGTGAACTGTAACACTGTTTTTTTATGGTATTTTAAGATGGAACAAGCACATGGCCCACCTGATGTTAAGTGGTAAGCATTATCACAAAGCATTGCATCGTAGATCACGTTTTTTGGAACGTGCTCTACGATGCAACGCCCTGCGTCCATCAGCCAGAACACAGCACAGCTGCTTTACGGTAAAAACAGGCAGTACTTCCCCGGACGAGCCCTCCATAAAAAAATCTACTACCACTACAATATAACGTATTAATTTTCGAAAGTATATAACCTATCCATGTCAAACAGTGTTCACAATCATACGGTGACACATATACACAATAAATTACACAAATACTCTACATTAGGAAGCTCAGTTAGCATACTGTGCTCGACTGGAATTGGCTCGAAAAAGCAAGTCTTATAAGGAAAATTTTCTTATCATTTCGTAAATAGATTATTGCTTCTAAAGTTTCTTGATGCAGGCTTGTTTAAGTAATTAACTTGTTAAGTAGGTACCATTGTTATGTTTAACATTTATTTACGTAATTAAGTAGGTACCTTTGTCAAATTAGGTCAAAATGGTATTTTTTTATAAGTTTTAACGTCAAATTAAAATGTTTTTTTAAAGACGTACCTATGGTAGGTAGAGTCATGGTGCTGGCATAAAGGTGTAAGGCTAGGTACGTCGACGGTAAATTTCAAACACTGTCTTTGTTATAAAAGGGGGAGTGCGGACCAAGCAGTACGGTAATAATACAAAATAACACACTAACATTTTAAACTATCTGGACGATAGAGGTAAAAGTAACTATTAGATTTTTAGCTTTATTTAAATTAAAGAATTCATTGTTTGAAATTGAATACATTTAATACAAAACAACCATCATTGAAAGGGTGTTACATTTAGTTTCATATTTTTTAGGTTATTATAAAATCATAGTACGTTCGATGTTGGGAAAATCTGTTGGGGATACATTATGTTTGTTTTCTCGTGCTGTGCGTTGTTTGTAATTAACACATAAATGAAAGTTGAGCGCATCGCGGCCACCTAATTATAGTTGAAGGTGTGACCACAGCGGCTTTGGGCGGGCGGCGTGCGCTTCACGCGACAGCGGCGCCACTAATTGGGACTACTGTGCTACTGGCGAGTATTCTGTGCCACCTGACCGTTTCCATGACAACGGCTCGCTCCGGTGGACCGCGACATTCGATCACTGATTATACACGGATTTCGTGTACCGAGTTTACACACGGTTCACATTTTCAGTTCAATTTTAATGAATAACTCCCGGCGTGCACACCTCGGGCACCGTTAATGAGAGGATTTTATCCTTGTTCATTAATTAATATCAAATAACAAAGTACGGTGTTTTGGAATAGATAATTTAATTTACAATAGGGATGAGCAACCTTTTTAAACACGCATCAGTGTTTTAAGAAGTAGCTAAATTTTAATTGAATTTCAGAACGCCACTCACGTAGGTAACTAAAAACAAACACTAATATTATAAACCAAAAAATTTGTGTGTTTGTATGTTTGTAAACCAAAAAAATTTCGTAATGTCTGAACAGATTTAGATGAAACTTGGTGTATAAACACGACCGAGAAAAATATATAGGCTACTTTTAACCGGGTGGCATGCGATCGAAGCCGCGACCAGAGTGCCTAGTGCGAGTTTTATACCAGCTCGATCGCGTTTCTGTTAATGCAAATCGCACTACGCACCCTGAACGCTTGTAATACTGTGACAGAGCAGCGCACCGTGCATACACATAAACTTTAAAGCATACACATAAGCAAACAATACATAACATAAAACATAAGCTTTAATAAAATGAGCCTCAGAAGCCAATGTTGCATTTCAAAAGATTTTCATATCGCGTCAAAGAACAAACACATTACCAAATAAACACGAGGACGTAAATGAAGCCCACCAAAGCATAATCCGTGATAAGGCTGCGCGCACACAAAGGCGTTCTTGTTTCATAGCTTTGAGCTGCAGATACAATGCGCGATATACAGCGTGTGGAGCGCCTCGAGGCGTCTATAGGGCTGCCACGCGAATAAACTCAATGACGAATAAAACTGTAATTTTTGTTTTAAAAAAACATCAGTTTTTATTATCGAGATAAATATTGTAATTCTGTGTATGGTAATCAAAAAACATAAATCTATTGAAAAGAAATAAATAGATCGTCATTTTTATAATCATTAGCAGTCCACTGCTGGACATATGCCTCCCCTAATTAGCGCCATTGCGTACTGTCCTCGGCTCGACGCATCCAGCTTTTACCAGCCATTCGCAGATGCCGTCGTGTTAACTGTATTGTTTAAAATGAATTATCTTTTTTCCTCAGTATACTTGCGGTCTTTCTAATTATTCTTTCTGCTTTGTCCACCTGTCATTAACTTATTAATACAAAAAAACCCAATTTTTTAAATATTTAAAAGCGTTTCTTAAATAAATAAACATACATACCTAAATTACTGAGTTCAGTTTCAAACACACATGTTTAAAATCTTTTCATTTGATCACGAAAGCTTTATCATATACTTCTTACAAAGTATATACATAATGAGAATATAACTTAATTAATATTATATACCGTGTGGCAGCCCTATTCTCCAAAAATATGGCGATGCTTTTATGCAGTAGTAATTAATACCAATGTAATTACTCTATGGAAACGGAATGCAATTAAATTTATGAAAGCATTAATTTGTTCTGTTCTTGATTACTTGTTTGTATTCATTATTGTAAAAGTTTTCGTAAATCTCAGTTAAATGAAATTGTAATTAAAAAAACCTGGTAAATTAATGACTGATTATATTGTTAAACGGCTTTTCTCGCGGCGTGTTGTATGTGCCATAGTACAAAACAGAGGGTCGATTACGAAATAGTGAAAAAGTATTGATACTTGTAGACGAAAAAAATATTTTATTTTCGTTTCGCTTACGGTAGTTTGACGATTCATAACAATATACGAGTTTGAAATATTCGTAATATTATATCCTATCCTACCCTGAACGGATTTCGATGAAACTTGGAATTAACATAGTTTGTGACCTGGATTAACACAAAAACGACTTTTTATCTCGGTACCACGCGAGCGAAGGTGCGGGCGGAAGCTAGTTCTACATAATCTACATAAAACTGTAGATATTACGGAATATTATTTTTTTACATAATATTTCTTCACCTAAACATAATTTATGATAATGTAACAGTAATATCGACGATTGATACATAAAAGCCAATTGTTTACTTCGTAGAGATTAAATCAGTTACCTAAATCGTTAAACTAATGATGATATATTGTTAAATAATAATATAATGTTACAACTCTACTATATAAAATAAAAACAATTACTATTTATTTGCAAAAGTGCAAAAATTAGGAGAGGCCTATGCCCAACCATGGGATTGTTGGGAATAACAACAACTCTTTAAGATAGCACACCAAAGTGGTTGTGTTAAGTTTTCAGTACACGAGCAAGTTGTGCCTTTGCGAGGCTTTCACAGTAAACTCTCGACTTAACGCACCTCGGCGACAATTTGCTGCACGATATATTACTATTGTGAGCCTCTGATGTTCCGTAAGCGATTCTATTTCCGGTTCCGGGACCAAACAGCCACTAAAAAGGGGCGGTGTAACTGTGATAATATTGACAAAAACACGCAAACGGAAAACAGACAGTGTTTTACAGCGCTGTTTTACAGTTTTTTTATTTTTACAAATCTAAAATGTATTTCAACACATTCATGAAATTCCAACCTCGCACAAAATGCAATTTTTAAACAAAATTTCCTTCTTTCTATTCAAACCGCGTCCGTTGTGCAACTTCATATTCTATTTCAATAAATCTAGGGTTCTATTTCAGCCACGTTGTATCGTACAGCATTTGTGTCGACATGCCGGTCACAGTGTAAGTAAAAGCCGTGGATCTGTTCGTGACGTGTGCTGTGCATGTCACTTGTCAGTTTTGTAAACTTTTTGCACTGTACATACAGACAAATAAATTAACTTGCGATAAGCTAAATTTTAGTACTGTTTATTTGCATTTGGGGTTTTACAGCGAGCGTCGCATTATCTTTTATCGTCCCGATAGAGCTATAGAGCTATGTGCAAGCTATGCCAGTCGAATAAAGTACAGTGAGTTCGAATCTGACCGGTTATTGAGTCGAATAAAGCTCAATGGGTTCAAATCTAACCGGTTAATACTTAAAGTGCTCCTGAGTAGAGGCTGATAAATGTTTCAGCCTCGTACACCTTGTTTCAGTCTGGACCATAATTTTCCGAAGGTCCAAGTTTATCTAGAGTACCTATATTTAGTGAAATCTTAAGTGACAAGTCGCACCCAACCCAATTTAATATCTCTCCTTTCGCAGTAGATAAGCCGACTAAACCGAAAAGGATGAGCTTCGAAACAAAGCGAGATAAATCGAGTTACATCCCGGCCTGTCGCCTAATTCTCGCGACAAAGGCGAGTGGGCCGAGCGGGCCGAGCTCGCCCCACGATAATTGGAAGGACTCGAGCACCATGTAATTAATTGTTTGACGATTTGTTTTTGGTTGGAACTGTTGAATTTAATCGCCGGATTTGATTTAACTTGTGTCGGGCAGGTCGTACAGAACATTCCGAATCTTAATTCAGTTTACACTTTAGGCTGTAATTAATTTTAGTTTTGAGGGTCTCGTAGTTTTAATGAAGATACATTGTTGTTGAACCGCTTGATAAATCAATTAAAAACCATACTGACTTCTCTAATGAAGCACATTTTCTCAAATTAAACATTGTAACCTAACACTTACTATATTATGAATATTAAATTTTGTGAGTTAATCATCTTCACATAGGCACTATTCGAGCTGAGGATGGGGAGCAATGGCGCTTATTAGGGGAGGCTCTGTCCAACAAATGGACTGATCTATAGCATCTCACTGCTGGCCAAAGGCCTCCCCATAGCCTATCAGCTGATGATGATTCTCACATTGTCAGATTAAATACGTTGACTGCGCTTCCTGCTTGATATCAACAGTTATTTTATACAGCACTCAAAGCGTGAACACGTCCACAGCGGACGCACACAGCTGCTCCATCGCAGAATGTGCAGCACTATCGAAGTAGGTCCACAGACATAGTACTAATTTGTTGAAGTGGTACTCCAGTGTAAGTAGTGTTGTGTTGTTATTCAGCAGCGACGCGACGGTACAGCGTGTGATTCGTAATTTGCACGCGACAGCGGGCGGTCCCGCGTCGCGACATATCTCGGCTCTCAAGCTACTCATAACATGTTACTCATAACATGTTTCTGCGAAGACACTAGCACCAGACCGTGTTTTGGGATTTTAGGAAGACAGACTGTCTTGAGCTATGTTGTGAAATTTCTGCAAAGAATTTTAATTTATCGAATTTCATGAATTATTAACATATATTATTCGAGTTTTAGGAACATTTGTCGTTTATATTTTATGTTTTATTTGAGATTTAAGTATATTTTATCATTAATCTAATTAAAATCAATTAACACTGCAGCTTTCCTTTTCACTTACCTTGTTGCTTTAAAATCTGAGAAATTTACCATATTTTACTTTACGTGAAAATCGTATATATTCCGCCGAAAAATATCATTCAATTCAGCAAATATTTACGCAAAAGCTCAATCCTTTCCCAATCAAACATCACGCATGAATGATTGCGGTTCCGGACAAACACACCTATACATCATGTAATTACATCCTGACTTGAAGCTACAATACAAATGTTGTTCATATTCAAATATCAAACGCCAGCCTGAATATCCCTTTCCAAGTTTCCCGCCCGCCTTTTTTTACGAAACCGCCCAGTTTCGAGGAATACTGCATGTGAAGCTGAGGCTTTACCGGGAACTGAGAATATTCGAATTCCACGGAATTCGCAATCGAATGAAAATACCGTATATGGAAATACATATTCTAGGAATCTACAGAGGACATAAGAGTAGTGGGAAAAGTAGATGAATATTCCATTTTTACACAAATGTAGAAACAAATTACTGTTGGACTACTGCGAAACACGGACCTGGAGGACACAGTAATGTTACCTTTGTCCTATTTGAATACATGTGAAGTACATTATTTGCTTTTTTGATTGCCTGAGGCAGACACGTACCGCTGGAAAACCGGGGTTTTTCGGCACTCATATCGCTATACATTATACGCTAG